>JAWNNW010000954.1:0-140000 GCA_035044465.1 Scaptomyza tumidula | reverse complement strand
GAATAATATTCTCAATAAATTACGTGCAAACATGACAACATAATAGATAAAGTAGAGTCCCATTCCTGTATTGCCAATAAAGCGGACGAAAGAGAGAGAGGGGGTGTTAGGTTGGGTTAATGTACTTAGACAAAAGCCCCACATACAGCAATTAGGGAGAGAAAAACATGTTTAAAGATAACACAAACGATTCCCCATACGCTCAATGATTAAGTGTTGCCCATACAACCAAAACGGTATTTAAAGTAAATTGAAAAAATATACTCAAAAGATACTAAATAATACTAAATATTGTTGGTAGGGAAGCTTCTAGTGGAAATCGTTAACGAATTAAAAGGAATTGAATAAGAAACGTTTAACGATTGAAATAACTTATAAATTTCCTAGGAACTGTCAGGATCTATTTTCTATAAATTTCTGTCAACGAGTGGAATGTTGAGTATTTTTTCCTGGTTAAAAGGATATGTCTCCAAAGTGGAAAAGTACTCATGTGATGTGTGTGTGTGTGTGTAACATGCTGGCAATGGCATGCCAAAGTGGAACAAACATGAGGTATGAAAAATGGTTGCTGCTCTCAGGCTGAGGCTAGGAGTAAACAAAAGGAAGAACAACCCAAATGCTGTTTTGAGCCAAACGAAAGTGTTTGGCAAGAACCGAAGGCAAAATAAAGAGCGCTAGGCAATCAATACGATGCAGCAACAAGCAATTGTTGAGTAGTTACCCAGGCAGATTGCACAAGTTAAAGTAGTTGAGTTTATATAGTATAAATACGGCCTAAAGAAAATAAATAAAGTACACACAAACACACACACACACACATGGAGTCAACTAGTGAGCAATAGTTAAATTGCTTTTGGCCCTTAAAAAAACGAAGAAGCAAACTGTCGAACATGTGTGTGCAGTTTATCCTTGCCATGCTCTCATCTTAATGGCCAGGATTTAAGGACACACACACAAATAAAACTAAGCTTAAGCTGGCTTTACCATATATCTATATGTATTTACAGCATACTTGTTTCTTGCAGCTGTGTGTAAGTGTAATTGTATCTGTATCTGCATTTGAGATACAAGTTGAGATTTTTCTTCTCTTTTTCTTTTTTTTGTATATTTACACATGTACAATGAACATTGTACATACTTACAAATTGTTTGGTATTTACTTTTTGGCCTTCTACTTTTGTACCCTGTAAATGATGCAAAAGGAATGAGTATTCTCAATCTTATACTGATTTCAACTTATCTCCTTAACCGACTTTAACAGCTTAAATCTTCTGCTTAATCTCGGTTTACAGCATAACATCTAGTCGAACAGTTCTGTTGCGAGATGTTATATTACTGTTTTTTTATGCATCCATGAGTTTCTTTGGCTGTAGAGCTTTGGTTTTTTCGTTCAGCGCCCACTTTGCGCACAATTTGCATATCATTGTTGCGCCCAAGCGGCAAACAAGAAGGACGAAAGAACAGACAAGAACAAGACGACTTTGCCATCTGCTACTGTCGTAAAAGCCACCGAAAGAGCATGGAAAAAGTAAGGCTACACAACAACTACTAGAACAAAAACAACACATACAATTGGGCAGAGCTGCACGTTATTGGCTAAAAGTATTTGCTGCTGCTGCTGCTTTGGCAAAAACAGCATTTTATTGTCAGTTACTTGAGGATTGATGTGAAAGCACTTGCGACCATAGCATTCGGTTTGTTCTAGGCTATAAAAAGACACTTAATTACTTGGCAATTACTTATAGTTGAGTGCGTAATTACTTAAGTAATTCAAGTTTTAAGTTATGTTCAAAATATATCAAAGATATGAATATACGAAGTATGTTTTTATACAAGGAGCTGTTACTATTACTAATTGCTTGCAGAAACAAAAGGATGAAAGCTAGTTTAAAACTTCGAGGCATACAAATTTGAAGAAGCTTTGAGATAAAATACTTTATCTTAAGTGTTGCGTAATTCTATCTATTGCATGTTTCCTCCAGAGATGTATCTGGTAAAGAGCATTGCGATTTTGCATATTGCTGCCATTTTGTATGCTTCTGTGTGTTATGCAAATGCTTTTAGTTGTTGTTGTATGTTTATGACTGCTGCGTCGACAGTTTGGTTTTGTAAGCTATTTTTTGTTTTTTTTTTTGCATATTTGTTGTTGATTTTTATTCCCCGCTGTGCACGTAAGCGCGTAGTACGCATAGCTGCAGCTGACACGCGACACACACATACACAAAAACAAATTTCGTTTTCAACGACACGTTTTTTCCTTACGTACTTGCGGCTGTAAGTATGCTATGCACGAGGATAATGGAATGCATCAAGTATACACATCGTTGTAATGCTCTCTCAACGATGCATACAGCAGAAGAACACGAGAAAGGAGGAAGGCAAAGCTTCCCTTTTTGGGATAACTACTTGAGCTGCTTTTGTTGCCATGAGAATATAATTTAATATTTAAAGCAAACTTTAATACACTTCACTTCAATGTTGCATAAGTTGATTAAAAGTAAAGTTAAACAAGTCAAAGAGCTGAAGAGAGTGTTGTAGAATGCTCGTTTATGAACAGAAAATTGCCACAACGACTCGGAAGCCAACTGAGAAAACATTTTGAGAGGGGTGGAGGAAGGGCAACAAGGTCAACTGAACAGAACTTAAAGTAAATGCAACGACACTGAAGAGCAAGATGATGATGATAAGCATTTTACATGGCTTGATGAACTGAAATAGACATTATCTGGAGAGCCACTAGCAAGTTGTGGTTGTGTTGGCAAGGGGGAGGTGAAGAGAGCTGCTGATTGGCTGCGCTTGATAAATTATATAAATATATATATAGATAGCAGAAGCAACAAAAAAGATGGAGTAGAGGAGGAGGAGGAGGGGAGGAAGTGACTGCCCACTGACAATAATTGAAGCGACTTGAAGTAAATAAATTAGCGCACAACACTGCGTATGATTAATGTGCTTATTGAAATGACAATGCGTCTAAGTAACTGTCTGTCTGTCTGTCTTTGTGTGTGTGTAGGCGTTGGGTGTATGTGGGCGTGGCATGACGGGTCAACAACACGTTACACTTTACAATCAACTAGGGAGCAACAAAACATATTCAAGCTAGCCGCAAGCAAGCAAAATAAGTCAGAAACAGATGGAAATAGAAATTCGAAAGCCGAACTACAAGGAAAATGCCTAAAGATATGAATCAACACTTTATTGTGTGGTTGTGATTATAATAAGTAGCTATCAAAGCTTGTTATGTGACAAAACATCAAGTTGTCTTACAACAAGAGAAAGCTTATCAAACACAAAATCTTAACTCGTCTTTCTCAAATGGACTTTAGGAGATGAAAAAGTTAAATGTTGGTAAGTTAAAGGTTAAATATTTGTAGCATTATACAGAATAGAAAGCAAAATTAATCGCTTTGTAAATATTTAACCCAAATCCATATTTTCAGGGCATCATCTTTGAGCCTTGAACTTTATTAGTTGACAGGCGGCTTTGATTGATATGAATTGGTTGAAAATTTAATCACACTTCACAATTGAAAGAGTTTGGTTGGGATTTTACCTTGAAGCCACTGTTGCTGGGCTGGCGAAAGAAACGAAAGGAGCTGGGCGTATCGATGGTGTGTTGACGCGATAACGCTCCATGGCTGCTCACACTGGACTGACGGAACCAGGGCAGCGAGATTTTGCGACGCGTCTTCCTCTGTTGAGGATTAGCAGCTGTTGTTGTTGTTGCTGCTGCTGCTGTTGCCACAGTTGGAAAGGTGAAGGGTGAGCGTGATAGGGGCTCAGAGGCAGAGGCACAAGCGGCAGCACCATTATTATTGCTGCCTGCTTGGGCCAACTTGGGTGACGTGCTATCGTCCTCCTGCAGCGTGCACAATGGTGTGTTCTGTGCCGAATCTGCCAAGGATGGCGATGGCGATGGATCTCCTATGGCAATGGGTGCACTCATCGGTGGCAAGGTTAACGGTGTATTTGGCAACGAGGCAAAAGAAGCCGGCTCCTGCTGCTGATCCACATTGCTGTCATTGCTGCATTTGAGCCGCTCCAACGGCACCTTCTTCTGACTGTCTGCGGCATCAACGCTGTTGATACGCTCCGTTAGAAATTTCTTGACACTTTTCATGGCGTTGTTTTTTTAATACTTTTTTCTTTTTTAGAACAATTTTGGTCTTTATGGGCAACTCAGTTTATTTTAGGTATTATTTTATTTGGCATTTGGCTGGATTTTTGTTCTTGTTTCTTTATTGATTTATTTTTTTGGTCCACAATATATAGCTGGAGGGATTTTATTATATTTGCTTTTCTTTTTTTTTGCTATTTTTCAAAGCTGAAATAATCTTTAGTTTAGTTTTTGTGTTTGTTCTTTCAATAAGCTGCATTTTAGCCGCAAGCGATGTGTTTTATTTTAAGCATTTATCCTCTACTCGTTTTGCCGCTTGCTTTGGCTTTAGACAAAGCTTTGTTATTTTTAAAAAACCGTTTTGATTTTGTTAACAATAAATCCTGTGCACAAATCGATAAGTTGTCAAAGCGGGGAAGCCAATGTTTTATTTTTAAAACTTTAGCTCCCGCTCTGGCACAGAAGCCACAGAGCCCAAAACCTTCAAATACAAATTACAAAAGGTTTTTACAAGGGCGATGTTTGTCCCTGTGTGGGTGTTTATATGTATACGCGTTTGTGTGTGTGTAAGAGCTTGATTGGATTTATGTGCTATTTAAGTCAGTCAGTCAGTCAGTCAGTCATGTTGAAGCTGGCTGCTTGTCAAATCTAACATTGCAATTTGTATCTTTTATCGACAGATTTTATTTGTTGTTTTTCCCAATTTCAATTAGCACTACATGGCATATGATTTTTTTGAGTTTATTTTTAACACTTTGTTATCATAACTTGAATTCATTTGAGGCATTAATTTCTTATGCGATTGAATTGATTTTATTGTCTTTCGCAGCAACAAAACAAAATTTATCCTAAATTTTCATAACCAAAAGCTGCACGTTTTTTTGTTTAGGAGGCGAGCATCGTTTCGTGTATGTAAATGTTTGTTATTTTTACACTTTTTTCCCTCTGCCTCTGCCACAGTCGACGTCGTCGCTTGTATGTGTGTGTATGTGTGTTTCTCACATTTGTGGCAGGTGCGCCATAGCGTCCGCCACTTTGCTAACAGCTTTTCGAACTGTACCCCAAACTGCAATTATGATTCAATAATTTACGGCCAACAATATACATATATATGTATATGTATATATATATAGAGGAAGAACAAAAAGCCCACACAAAGAGCCCGGAAAAATAGTTTAGTTTAATGCCAAATTGTGTGTGCGCAAAAAGAATCAATGAATACATTTAAATACCCTCTTTTGGGTTGTGTTCTTTTGTAAAAAGTTGATACCTGCTGACATTGATTAACATATTTTATATTTTGTTAGACCTATTTCGAAAGAACATTTTCATTCATCCAAAGTATACAAAATGTCTGTTTAAGCACATTGTTTACATACATACAGCACAGCACAGAAATGCAAAGCAAAGAAATAACACAAAAACGAAATGAACAGTTTTGTTATTTTAGATTTCAAGTGAAATTTATCAGCCAGATAACGACTAATCAAAACTGAATGCTTAAACTTAACACAAATAAATAAAGGCTGACAACTCGAGTGCTGTTTAGCTGTCTATCAAACGAATACAGCGAGAGAGAACAAGCAAATATGCCAAGAGTTTCTGTCTGTGTCGAAAAGATATATAAGGTATATAAAATAGAATAGTTAACTTTCGTATACGCGTGAAAATTGGCATATGTTCGTGGAAATTTTGCAGAGGCCGTTTTATAGCAAAAAAAAAAAAGGTTGTAAGTGGAAGGGAACTTCAGTTGGGGTTGATGATATCTATATACAGAGCTACAATTCTGAGTTTTTTTGTGGCTGAAAAAAAAAGTTTCAACACAAACAACATGAATGATTATCTCTTGACAGATTCTGTCGTCTGTCGCGTGAAAGCAGAGAGCGAGACTTTGTGCTAATACTTTCCATTACAACATTCACTCTCTGAAAGCCAAGTTAATTCAATTTGTGCAAATGAATGCCGCACATCATCAGCGTAAGAACATTAGAAAGGGGAGGGTAGGAAAGAATGGAAACGCGGTTGCATGTTGCTAAGATATCAAATTAAGTTTGGAATATCCAAGCGAAACTTTAAATGGAGAAGAAAGCATTTTGTAAGCATTATCAAAGCTCTTCAGGAATTAAAGATACTCTTACTAAAGCGATACAAAATAAGTTGGAAAATCATAATATCCTTTTCAAAGTATTAACTAAAATATATGCTATTTGCATCTCTTTTGAATAGCTTTTGTTATGATACTCAAATCGTTTTCTCCATAATGCATATTTTTCATGCATTGTTTTGCTTTCTGTCTATAGTGTTTATTTCGATTTCTATACTAGTTTTTTGTTCTATATTCCTTTGAAATTGCGAAATTGGCCGAGCCCATTTAACATTAAAATGCAATGCAACATGAACTATAACAACAACAACAACTACTAATGCAACTAAACTTATAATTTGAAAGTCCAAAACATGTCGCGTCATGGCAACAACTAACAGAAACAACCAACAATTTGAATTGTGTGGTGTGTATTTTAAAATGCAATAAGCTAAGCGTGCTATTAATTGTATTGGCATGTCAAAAAGAGCAACAAAAGGCAACCAAAAACATGCACAAAATGTTACGAAACTAAACAGATAAAAGGAAGGATATATATATATGAAGACTGTAAGATGCCCTGCAATAATTGGAAAAGCATAAGGAATATATCCTGAACTCCTACTTTGATCAGTTCCTGTTTAAAGTTTGGACTCTTCTACATTTAAACCTTACTCAAAAACTTGTTAAAACTTTCATTTTTTTAGTTTCGTGTTTGTTTTTGATTTCTACTCTATATTCTTTCTTGGAAAAAATACTTTTTGTTGCACTTCTGTCTTTGTTTTCCACAGAAAGAACAATGTTTGTTGTCTGAAGCTCAAACTGTTCGCAGTCAAATGATTTCCTAGGAAGTCAGGAGACAAAAAAAGTGAATGAAAAGAAACTTGTTTCTCTGAAATACCAAACTAACTTAAAGTGTGCACGTTTATTAGGTAATATATATTGTTGTTGTTGTACTTTTTGCAAGTCACACACACACACACACACACACACACACATACGCATAAACGCTGTCAAAATGATCGCAATGCCGTTGACAGCGACACTTCGTTCGTTGATGGCATTTTTGAGTACCGTAAACGAAAGAGTATCGAGCTTTACTCTCTGGGCGTTCGCCCAAAAAACAACAAGAGATAGAGAGAGATATGTTTATAAGAAGGTTAAGGGGGATGGGGGGGCAGCACGTTCCAACAAATAAAAGTGCTACTCAAGTAGCTTAAAGGCGTGAAAAAGGTCAAAGGCAGCACAAAATTGTGCTAGGTTTGGGTTTTTTTTTTGGTTTTTGTGTGTGTGTGTGTGTGTGATTGAGGATTTTGGGGGACGTGTCTGGCTCCAGGGTTTTAGCTGCAGACATTTTTATAAGCTGTGTTTTGTCCCTGCTTTCCTTTTGCTTTTTGTATGTGTTGAATTTTTATGGTATTTTTGTTTTTTGTCTTTGTTTTTGTTTTTCGAGCATTAAGGTTTTAGCGCAAAAATTAGTTTTCGAGGCAAGCTATTTATTTATATGTATGTATATTCATATGTTTATGTATTATTTGCAGCTGTGAAAAATGCTTTATACAACCGACTGTTGACATTGTTGCATACAACAACAACAGTTATTTATATATTGTACACAATATTTATTTTCGCTTAACAATTTTGTTTTTATTACAATATTCGCGTCACACACTTTAAAACACTTTTCTTGTTTCTGTTTTTTTCGAGCATTTAACTTATCTTTCGATTTTTGATTTATACTTTTATATTATTGCTTTTTGCTAATTTGGCATTGAAATATTTAACGTTTTCTTGCTGCTCAAATTCCTGATAAAAACAGCTGGCAACGTATTGAATTATATTTTTAAACTCGTATATTGTGTATTGGCTTTGGATTTACTTGCTTTACTCTATGGTTGAATAGTTTTATCTTAAACACACACACACACACACACACACACACACATACACAAAGCAATGCTTATCAGCTGATTAAAAATCAATTGGGACTTTTTCAGTTAGGAACGCTGAATTGTTGTTGATTGGTTTCCTGTTTTTTTTTCGACAGATTTGTGAACAAAAAACTTAAGACGCACACAAACGTTGAACGTTGATGAAAATTCGGTGGAGAGGAAAATTTAGCAGCACCGCAGCGACAGTTTTTTTTGTTAGTTAGATGCGAGTAACGGTAAACGGTGGCACACGAATGGTGCTGCTGCTGCTGCTACTGCAACGGAGACGCGAAGAAACGCGTTCACTGCTTTGGCCGTGGTTTTTTTTTTTTTTTTGATTTTTGACCGGGCGCGCATCTGCAGGCAGCTGCTGCGACGAAGCTTAATAAGGAAGGAGACAGCAGAGACAGAGCAAAAGATGAGGACCGACAAAGACGACGACGAAGGCGACGGCGATGAACCTATTGGCTTTAACTCTACGAATCAACTGGAGCAGCGAACGCCAGCCGCTACGCAACGAAGCCGACGACCATAACAGCAGCAGCAGCAGCAGCCACAAACGCAACGCGAGCTGCGACAACAACAAACAGCGTGTGTGTGAACCGCCAAAATGAAAAGCTCACAGCTCACGAGAGAGTGAAAGAAAGAGAGAGGCCTTAATGAAAAGAGAGTAAGAGCGTGCGTTCGAGTGGCAATCTGCCAATTAGCGGCAACGCTGCGTATACTTAATGTACGGCAAAACAAAGAGCTTTTTTCAACCTAGCTCTCTCTGTCAGCTTCTCTCTTTCTCTCACACTCAGTGCCAATCTCAAGGCATTGCCAAATTAACCATACATTTATGAAGAGGATCTCAACACCAGAAACCTAAAATATTTCTAAGTACTTATTTAGTGTTTATAAAAGTAAAAGTTGTATAACATAAAACTCTAATAAACTGCACATAAATCTTGACCAGGCCAGTAATTGACCATAAAAATGTGTCGCATAAAAACATACATTAAGTATAAGTAAAACACAACGCTAAAAGCATCCATATATAAATTAAAAGGTTCAACACCTAAGTATGTGGGTGTGTGTGTGTGTGTGTGCCGCGTGCCGTTGCACGCAGCAGCGAGGAAAAACTCATTAAGTTCTGCTATGAATTTAAAACATATTGCCGAGCAAGCCGAGCCGAAAAACTAGTTCAGTAGCCACACCAACAGCAGCAACGGTAGCCAATAGTATGTCAGCAGCAGCAATGGCAGCATCCTTAACAACAAAGCTTATTACATTCAAACACAGAGTGGGAGAGAGAGAGTGTGAGTTTGAGAGAGCACACTTAGGAAAGGCATACGCTCTTTTCATGTGAGGTAGGACCATAAGAAATAGTTCAGCTTTTCTAGTTTCCGAAAAAAAAGCTTTCAATTGCCAACGAGACTGCAAATGTGAAAGCTTTTAAAAAGCAACTGTTAAGTCAAAAGCTAACGAAACGGTTATGATTAACAGGCAGTGGCTCTGTTAACTGTTAGCACGAAACCAACAGCAATTGAAACTGTTAACTTTAAGGAACTTCTGCTTGCTGTTAACTATTTAACATTTAATAAAATAGGGAAGAACTTACCTTATTATCACTGTCTGTGGTATTGCCAGAGCCAAAGCTGGCTAGAGAGCAACGATCATGATCGTTTTCTGTTAGAGGTTCATCTAAATCACGTGAAGAGCGCTGCGAGGAGCCTGAATTCTTAGCAGGCGACTTTGGAAGAGTCAGTGAGGTGCCCGAGAAGCAGGTTTCCTGCATGACTTCACGCAGTTTCTTAACCCAAATCTGCAATGCAAAGCAAAGGTTAGCAATCATTTAACTAAGAAGAAGTTAAAGTTATGTACCTGTTTGGTTTCCAGGCTATTCGCCTTGAGCACAATGCGACAATCGGAGAGCATTGGAGAACGCCCAGTCCAGACCGCAAACTTCGTTTCATCGCCCTCTATGTGCTCCGTGATGCCCATGTCTGTGGTCATGAGTTTGCTCTTGAACTGATACTTGACTACATTCGATTCCTTGACCTCCTTGGCAAAGAGCAAGTACAGCTCGAAGAGGAACACCCGTCGTTCGCGTCCTTTTCGTATTATTTGCTTAGTGTCCCAGGCCTGGAAGGCATCCTGGAGCACCACCTCGCCCAGCTTATCAATAGAGACATCACAGTTCTCGAGCAGCGACAGATGCATTGCATCGTTGGCCTTCTTCGGCACATTGAGCATGACCTCGAGGCCCTCCTTGATCTCCCCATGGCTACCCTCGCAGCACGACAGCAGATCCTTGAGCAGAAGCTGATATTTGGTGATGCGTTGCACCGGCTTAATGAGGTACGCCGGCAGTGGATGCTCCACCTCGAGGCGTCGCTGTAACTCCTCAAAGTAGTTGCCCGCATGTTGGACGAGCAGGTTATTCGATGTCGGCTTGTTCTTGCAGTAATGCACATACATATCAAACTTAACGGCCCAAGTCACAAAACAATGGCCCACATCCTCTGGCATTGTCTCGTACTTTTCCAGTTCACGCAGAAAGATCTTCTGATGGAAATGATGTATTTCCCGTATATTGCCAAAGATGATATCTTCCTGACCGAGTAGAGCTTGCGGCACATTCCGACCACTGCGAAACTCTTCGAGAAAACACTTTATGCAGGTGGCCAGATCGTTAACATAGGCACGTTCCGTCTGCATCAATTCTGCCATAATGAACTCTTTTCGTCGCGCGGATTTACGTTTCTCCTCGTTGATTTCCTTACTGGCAGCCGAACTAGCGGATGTTGTTAGCTTTGCTTCCAGCGTGGGATCTGAGTGGCGATCGGTGCCGCTGCTGACACCAGAGGAGCTGCTTATCAAACTGTTTGCATCCGCATCGGATTGCATGTGCAACGGCTGCTTTGACTTGCCAAGCGATTTCTCCAGCTGTTCACAGTAGTTGTCCATGCGATTGCTAAAGTCCTTGTAACGTTGATCCACAGAGGCGACCCATTGCTTAATGGAACTGGCATGAGCATGACCCTTCTCCACCAGACTATCAGCTAGTTGGATGAGCAGCTTAACACGTTCCCGTGTCTCCTTTGCCGTGCCACGAAACTCGTTGTGCTCTTTGAGCAAACCTTCCGTCTCCTCCGGAGAGATACCAACCAGATTCGTGCGCGATGAGAGATAACCCTCACCAGTATTGTGTATCCATTCGATGGCCTGTTTGGCACTACGTTCGAAAAGTACAAATTGCTGACATTGATCTAGTGACTTTTTGCGCAATGTCCAAAAGTCGAGGACCTGATTCTCTTGGGTTAGCAGCTTGTCCAACTTGCTCTTCACATGCGCCTCACAGTTGCCCTGGGTATATTGGTAATACTGTTTCGATCGATACGCATACTTGAGGAATGTCTCTGCGGTGCGACGTGCCAGGGTGCACGCCTTAAGGAATGCCTCCTTCTGTTCCTGATGCTTCGAGATAAGCTGCACAATTGTCTGGGCTTTATCGCTACTACCACCACCTCCACACCAATCGTCCTCTCGTCGATACTCTCGTTCCAAGCTATCGAGCACAGAACAAACCTGCTCTGCTGTCTTGTAGAAGTTGATTGAGGCAGTCACTAGCTTGTGACGCTCCTCTGCATAGGTGACCAGTTGTTGCCACTTTTTGGTAACATCATCACTGATCTCACGTATCGATTTTGGATCATAGTGACTGGCATTAATCAAAGCATCCGCTCGATATTTAACCTGTACAGCTGAAGTGTGTGTCTTTTCAATGGCAATCTAAAAGATAAAGAGGATTAATAATTGTTATCTATGGTTATTGTTAAGGTTATCAGTAAGACCCACCTGAAACTGTTCGTGTTCCTTGCGCAGCTGTTCGGCTTCCTGCAGACTGTTGGGTGTCACGAAACTGGCAACGAGCATCGCTTCGCCTTGGCGTATCCAGGAGATGACTTGATTGGCATCAGTCTGAAACTGGCACAGTTGAACAGCTTGCTCCAACTTGGCACGCTTCGCTTCAGACAACTCCTCCAGATCGATTTCGCGTTCACGTAAAAAGTCTAGCAGATATTCGATGCGTGCCTGGGCCGTGTGTGTGGCATCTGCCATAGAGATGAAGCCAGCATTTTCGAAGAGTTGCAACAGATCCTGACCCTGCTGCAATACCTCGTATGTGGCATTCTGTATATCCGTCACAGACTCATTGTGCATGCGTATTAGTTGCTCAGCCTTTTGATAGTCACGCGATAGATCCGCATGCTGCAGTTCCTCCGACCAGATCTCCAGCTGTGATGACAGCTCCATGGCATCGCGTTCAAAGTAGCGCAAACGAAGAATTAGATCAGCACGAAACTTGCGTGCTGACCACAATTCCTCTACTTCGATCTTCTGCTTGCTAAGCTTATCCAGCGTCGCTTCGAGCGCGGCCAGCGAGCCCGTATTGTCCACATACTCCAAGGCGCGCATCTCCTGAAGTAATGCCTCGCCCTGCGCTATAATTGTCATGCAGGTATTCACAGTACTCTCCTGCTGATCCCGATACTGTTGCAGCAGTCGCTCTATGCCCTCGAGATTCTCCTGCGAGAGACGCGTCTCATCTGTGCTGACATCTGTGCGCAGGGATTCGATCCAGGCACTCACTTCCTTTTCATGTGTATAGAAAATGACAGCCATTTCTAGACGCCGACGACGTTGCTCCACACGCTCTGCAAAGCTCGAAACTTGCAGCTCCAGCTCGCGTGCCACCGAGTAAATCTCATTGGGATCTGCTTCACCACTGCGCGCCAACTCCTCAGCCGCTGCAAGTAACTTCTCTGCATTGCTATACGTATTCTGGGCAACATTCTCGAAATGCTCATGAGACTTTTGATAGACACGCGCCTTCTGCAGATTTCGACCAATGCCCGTGTTCTTTCTCAAGAATACCTCACCATGATTCTTCAACCAATCCAACACCTGCTTGACATCCTCCTGGAATAGACGCAACGCTAGTGTCTGATGCAATCGTATCTTCTCCTGATGCCATTTCGCTTCCAGTGTGCGATGATGTCCCAATATTTGGTGTATGACCGCAAGGACATGACTGGCGCCCTCGCTATAGTCAGCAGCGGGATTCTGTCGCTCGTATTTATTATAACCACTATTTGTATTGTTCTTGCGATAGTCGGGCACACCTGGTGGCGGCGATTGATTGCACACCTGCACTAAATGATCCAATTGATAGAGCAGCTTCTTACTGGTCGAATGGACTTCCGTGTATGCCTGACACATTGCCTCGTACAGCGATTGATGTGTCCTGATCGCAGTCTCCAGGCTCTGTATATCCGAGGGTAAGGGTTGCGATGCTTGGCAAGCGGCTGCCCAGCTGGCCACACTATTGCAATATTGCTCGGCCTTATGATGAAAGAGAACGCTCAACTGGAGCACAGCCGTTCGTTCATCTAAACCAGCGCCAAAATCCTTCCATGTGCGATCGAGACGTTGCGCCAGAGTCTTAATATGCTGTGCCGCATAATGCTGACTCTCGATGAGGCGTGCTGCAACTGCGAGTATGCGATCGATATTTACATTGACATTCATTGATGCAACAGCGAACTTTTGATGCTCATCCTGCAACGATTTGGCGCCCGAGTAGTTGTGTCCAATCTCCACATAGCTCATCTGGAACACATCACGATTGTGCAGTATCCAATCGAACATCTTCTCGCAATCCTGCTCGAACAGGCGCCACTGAAAGCACTGATCCAGCTTCACCTTCTTGTGCTGCCAGAGCATCAGCAATCGCTCCTGCCCCGAATGTATGAGGTCAATTTGACGCAACGCCTTATTAATCGCCGCCGACATATCCGGATTATTGCTACTCCCAGTGCCATTGCCAGTGACTCGAGCAGCTTGTTGCTGCTGCTGCTGACCCGCAGAAGAGGTGCCTGAATCCGAGCAATCGGAAGTTGCAGAACCGCCAGCAACCTGGAAAAAAGTTAAAAGTAAGACTGATAAGTAAATGGAAAACAGATAAATGATATTTAGGTTACCTGTCCTGCTGTGCCTGCATTTCCCGCAGCATTCGCCATATTTATCTTGCTGAGAAGCTTGGTGCCCTGTGTATCGAGCTCCTCGATGGGCAACTTGGTAATCTTCTTGCGCATTTCGTTGTGATGATCGATGGCATGCCGTGCCAAATTAACATCCTCGGCAAAATCATTGCGATTCAGATCCTCCTGCAGGTCATCAATGCGATCAGCCATGTCGCCAGCCGTCCAAAAGAAATCCTCAATGGCCAAACGTGCGTCCGTCCACTGTTGATGATCGTACAGCTGCTGTCCATCAAAATCGCCTGTTAACTGATGCGATTCGGCAATCTTGTTGAGTGCCTCAATTGATATTGTCTGTGTCTCAAACTTGTATTTATTCGAACTGATCGAGGCACGCTGCTTCTGCCAGAAGTTGTCCGGCTTAATGATCACCACGTTGTGTATATTGGCGTTAAAGTGCTCCTGCAACACTTTCAATATCGACTTCACATTCGACGAACAGTTCCCATTGCCTCGCATATCAATAATGACGGTGAAGCCGAGATTCTTAGCCGCATCGCTGCAAGTGAAAGGTTCGGTTTTGACCATTTAAAAACTTAAGTTTTATTCAAAGAGAGCGAGAGAGAGAGAGAGAGAGCGAGCGAGCACGATAGAGAGTACGTGAGTGAGAGTGTTGTTGTTATATTTGTATAGTCTTCGAGGCAAAGGGTATTATAGCTATGTTAAGCATTGTGTAACACATTGGGAAAAATAAAGTTTTGATCAAGGAGCAGGGAATAATAAACACAACGAAACAATTTGTTAGATCTATGAAATCAAAAGTAAACCATTTTATGACGTCAAATCTAATCCTGCTACTTATCAACTCTTTGGCAAGTGTATTAATGAGATCGGCTCTTACCAAACTTCTAACTGTTATATCGGTTTGAATTTCGGTTCGTTGCTCCGCTTATGTCTTTTGCATAAATTATAGCTTTTAAACTCGACACACACACACACATGTTTTCTATCGCTTTGACACCAATTTTAGCTTATAATTTCCGACGCAACGTCTCCGCCTACCCTTTCCCCCCCGCTACTTGCTACAACTGATGGCATTATAAGGTGCCGCTCTGATTTGTATTCTATTTGAATTTAAAAACACAAAATTAACAATAAATATATATATCTTTTATTGATATAAGTCACTCACTCACTCACACCCCTCTCGCCCTTTCTATGTGGTTATTTCTTGGCCTCATTGTTGTTGGGTTCATTTGGGATTCTCGTGCGGTTTGTGCATAAGCATTTCTACGGGTTTTGCCATCACAAAGAAGACTTTGTTTAAAACCTAGAGACAGAATGTGAACTTAAGAGTCGCATCTAGGTTTTACACTGCTCAAAAAACCTTTAAACTTAGTTTCCCACCGGACAATATGTGTGTGTGTACCATTTGGAGTATTCTGGGGAGGGGGCAAGCGAAATGTCTCAAGAACTTTTTTGTGTTTATCAACAGCTGAAATCAGGGGGAGAAGGGCAAAGAGAGAGAGAGATGTGACGCCATAAAAAGTTGTCGTGTCGAAGATGGAAAACAGAACACGCCGCGAATCAAATGTCGCCCGCAGGAAAAACAAGAAAGAAAAATAAAAACCCAAAATGCAAACTAATCAAAAATCGTTTATTTAACCCATAAATCTGTTGGAACATTAAACAAGGGAATTGAAGAGGAGGCCGCCGCCGTTGCGTTGCCCTCGGACGTGCCTTAAATATTGAAGGGGGACTTTCATTGTTCCAACAACAAAATTTGCATCGAAGCGCAACTCAACTTTTGCCTGACCAAAATGAACGAAAGACAAAGACAAAGGCAACAACGCAAAGAAATAAACAAAAAATAAAATCTTTCGCATGAAAACAAATAAATATGACAAAAAGAACAAGCGAAAGAAAACAAAACACAAACAAAGCAAAAGCAAAAGCAGCGATAAAAACGCACATTTGGCTGACTGCCAACAGTTGGATAGGGGGAATGGGGAGTGGGAGGGGGAGTGGCGAATGACAACATAAAGATAAGACAAACAATAATGTGTCCAACAAAACGCGTCGTCATATGTCGTCAGTAGTAGTACCCCCCTACCTACCACCTACACCGCGCTATCCCTACACACTGATCACCCTCTGCTTATCAGTCAAAACTTGAGGCGTCAAAGATTTGTTGGCCCATTCATTCTCGTATATGGGCCAAAGAGATAGCAACAATGTTAACATGGGAACTTCTCCCCCCCCCCCCCCCCTTTCTCTCTAACAAGGTGCTGCTGATAAGACTACAATAAGTGCGACACGATGGGAAAGCTTTCGTGACCCAAAATAAAAATCAACAACAACGTTTTTTTGTGTGTGTGATTCACGTTTGTTGTTGTTGTGGCTGAAAATTAGCGTCATCTGGTTTTTTGGGGCTCGTGATTGAAAATTCTTATGAATATTCATATACTAAAGAGTTTTTCCCAAATGAATAAGCAAACAGCAGAAGAAGAAGCAGTGAAAAACTACTGCGTGTGGGTGTGAAAGTAATCTGATTTTAGAGCAGTTCCCTCGCATATATAATTATAGTTTAAAGCATCATCATCATCATCATTATTATGTCTCTTGGGTACAGTGAAACTTAACGAAAAGGAGTTCACATTACGGAGCACACACTGTGCTGCCATCGCTGACATAATAATACACTTTACACGATTTTGATAATGAATCGTTGGAAATTTCTCTATATATGGTTTGTGCTCGAATTCTAATCACTTCCAAGTAAAAATGTGAAGCTTTATTCAAATATAACAACATTCTTTCGAGTTTTGAACAACAACAACAACGAATCTTCGAATGATTCTCTCGCATTCCAGCTTTCATTTCTTGTTTTGCCTTTGCTTCGCTTCTTTTCGTTGTTTCTTTTTTGGCACTTTGTATGCTTTGGCTGCTGTTGTTGTTGTTTTGGGCAACAATGTGAAAAGAGCTTTCGGGCATGCCGCATTCTTTTTGGCAAACTTCAAGCTTCAAGCTGCGGCTTCTTCTGCCTGCCACCGAAGCCGGGGCAAATCAGCCTGCCTTCTTCTTGATTGCTGCCGGTTTTTATGCGGTTTGCCTTTTTTTTTTGTTCTTCTTAATACTATTGCTTTCTTTGTCGCACAGATTTATGCAATTTGTTGTTGTTGTTGTTGCTGCTGTTGTTGTGTTTCTTCTTTGAGTTTGTTTTTGCCAAGTCGCGAGCGAGGGAGATACACCATACGTCTCCGTCTCTGTCTCTCTCCCTCACCCTATCGCTGTATGTCTTTATTTTGTTTCGTTTTCTTTGCTATCCAATGTCAGCGAATGTTGCTGCAACAACGACGCAACGTGTGCGTGTTGTTGTTCTTGCTGGTCGCCATTGTCGAGCGTTGTCGTTGTTGTTGTTGTTGCTCATGATGATTCATAAAATATGCGAGAACTGGAAAATCAAGTGGAATGCATGCATGCAGCTGTAGCTGCTGCTGCTGCGGCGCGGGTGAGGCGACAAAGCCCAAAATCGCAAACGAAGCGCAGCAACGTCAGCAGCGACGCCGACGCCAACGTCAGCTGACACAATGGCCACTCATTGTGAGTATGAGCCGGCTAAGCAGCACTGGGCAATGCATGTGTGTGCGAGCGAGAGAGCAGGCGCAGTAAATAAACATTCTCAATGACTGCTGCTTCTTCTTGGCAAAAAGAAAAAAAAAAAGAAGAGAACTATCGATTCCCGATGAGTACTCACCTTGGTATGCTAATCAAGTAGCTGAGTAGGCGACGCAAATCCTCTGGTTTGAGGCGATCTCGTCGCGGCGTTGCCGGAAAGCATAATAATGGTCCGCCACGCCTATCGCGTCCGCCCGTCAAAAACACAACACGCTCCTGCAGCAACGTTAACAGATCGCGAGCACGTTGACCATCCATTTTGTCGAGAGTGTGTGTGTGTGTGTGTTTGTGGTGAGCAGCTGTTAAAGCTGTTGTCTGTTGTTGTTGTTGTTTATGTTAGAGCTGGGGGGGCTTTAATCGTCTTTTAACTATTATTTTGAAGGCAGCGCAGCATAACGGAAAATCGCCTTCGAATTTCACTTAATTTTCCAAATATTTCTTATTGTTGTTACACTTTTTCACTTCGCTTTGAAGGCTTTCATTGATTTTCGCAAATTTCTCGCTGCCATTTTTCATGGTCACAGCAGCTCTGCGCGTGCATGTGTGCGTGTGTGTGTGGGTGGTTTGTTTAGAGAATGGACGAAACAGCACAAAACAAATTAGCAAAGTGGACAATAAAAACAGCCAACGGTCACACTCAACGCGTGCAGCACAGATTAATTACATTTTAGAAACATTTTTTTTTTTCACCATATGCAACCCTCAAACAAACAAAAATACACACACACGCACACACACACAGACATGCTTGAAAACAGACAGATAGGGAGACACACAAACACATGCACATGTGACAGGAGGCACCCACCAAATAGCGGGTAAATGTTAAATGTCATAAATCAACTCGACGGCAGCAGCAGCAGCAGCGGCAGCAGCGGCGTCACGCAACGGCCGCATAAAACATAAACGAGGAAACATACAAACACACACACAGACACTCATACATGCTCTTATTCTTATTTTTAAACTATGGGAAGGGGGCGGGCAGACAAACAAATCTGTTTTATATATTTTTGTATTTCTAGCTATTTTGCAGCTGCACGACGACGCGCGTAAGTTTAATAATTTTTTATGCCTTGACTTTTACATTGTCGTTGCGCGTCTTTCGAACATCGTTTTTAATTGCCATTTGCAATATGTTTTATTTTTATATAGCAGTAGTAGAAGAGAAGAGAAAACGCAACGAACTCCATCAACATCACATCATCGCGCACATCTTTTCACAGTCTCGTTTCGTTTGGTTTGCAGAGAAGTTCTGCGTCTTCTTGTCTGCCTCTGCCTTTGCCTATGCCACTGCCTTTGCCTCTGTCACTGCCTCTTTCCACCTTCTTCTTATTCATCCAACAAACGCAAACGCTTCTGCTGGATACAAATTGATTTTTTTCACTCTTTTGGGCCCCCGTTCGTTTGCCACGGGCACTAACTACAATTGTGTTGTTGTTACCATTGCGCGTATGCATTTCAATAGCTGTTGTGCGACACGCAGCACATTTACATATTTTTTTTGTTTACACTGGAGCGTTTGTTTAAACAATTTCCGAGCACGTCAATTTTGCGAAATTTATGCGCCTCGCTCGCTTTGTTGTTGCACTGTTAATGTGGTCAACTTGCCGTGTTAAACTCAAAATGGCAATGTTAACATGAAAATAGTGAGACCAGTTACAGCTATCACCAAAATAACATAATATACTGTGTTGAGTATATATTCGCATTGCCAGACCGCTAGTATGGTGATGTAAACAAACCTGAAGCTCTGCCAGATGCGTGCTCAGCTGTTTGAAGCAAACTGGCAACGCCTTAGCTAGAAAATATCGCAATAGGTGTTTTTCTTATTTCTTTTGTTTTGTTCTAATTGCATTAACAATTGCAAAAATTCTGCGCAAAATCAAAGCAACTTTCCAACGCAAGAAGCCCCGACACAAGCATCAGCAACAGGCACAGTCGCAACGTTCACACAGCTGTAACCAAGACGACGGCGACGCCTGCGGCACAGAAATCGCAGCAAAAAGGAATAGGAACCGAGAAATCCGAAGCAGCTGCGGTGGCATAATGGAGAGCCATCTGAATCGCATGCTTAACCAAACACTGCGTCATCCGCTAAGCGGTCAGCTCAGCAAGTACACAAATGTGATGAAGGGTGCGTAGTGCAGACAATTGCAACTATAAGTATACCCTGCAGCCATACATACATAATGTCATATGTTAACAAACTGTTATGTGTTAACTGCTGTTAATAAGATCCTTTCTGCTCGATCGCAATAGACGGCTATCGATAACACTGAAAGCGGGCAAATATATATCGAAAAATTCAAATTCAAACTAATTGTTTTTGTTTTTCAGGCTGGCAATATCGATGGTTTACGGTGGATGCAAAAACTGGATTTCTTAGCTATTTCCTGTGCGATTCTTCTTCGTTTGGCGATGACATTGCACCCTCTCCGCACGTGCTTGCGAGTGCGCCACGTGGACAGGTGCAGTTAGCCGGCGCCGTTGTCTATCCCAGCGATGAGGATTCGCGCACCTTTTCCATTGCCTGCGCCTCCGGCGATACCGTCAAACTGAGGGCAAACGATGCACGTGCTCGTCAGGAGTGGGTCGATGGACTCCGTGCTGTCGTCGAGAGTCACACCCAGGCAATGGACATTAGTAACTCCTCACCGCTGCCAGCACGTGAACTGCTCGCTGCCTCCGATGCCATGGTCTCCGCCCGTCAAGCCTTGTTTCTCACCGAGCAGTGGTAACCAGCATGTGAAATCTTGCGATATAAAGAATCGTTGTTAATATTTTGTCGTTCTTAGCAATGCTTCGCTTGCACGTGCCATTGAGAATATTGATTGTCCTTCCTTTTCGCCCACGGATCCTGATCTTCTGCTGCTCAAAGCCATCTCAACGGCTAGCACACAGTGCCTGCATCAATGCCTCAGCCTTCTGCAGCGCCATCAGGAGATCAATCAGCCACAAGACGATCTAACGCCTCCGGGCATTGGTCTAGCCATTCAATAACCCACCCTCCCCTCCTCACTGCAATAGTTGAACGAAATCGTGTATGAAACTAGAAGCAATAACAATAAAGATCGGGCCTTGTGCTCCGATATATGATTGTGTTGATGATCCAAATGAATTCCAAAATGCTAGTTTTTTTTTCGATTACTTTTCAATTGTTTTTATAAAATATTTTTTTTTGTTTCGATTTTTTTTGGTTTTTTTTTGTAATTTTTTCGTTTGTTTTGTTATTAGATTAATAAGAACATTCATTTCGACATTTAAAGTTAATTTGAACATAAAGTTTTGCACTAAAGTTGTTAGAAAAAGAACTTAAAACCGAAAAAATACAAGAATATATTTTTATCTGAAGATTTTCGGATTAGTTTAAACTTATTTTTTACTCGTAATATACCTAAATTTTGGTAAGTGGAACATTGCTGTCTATTTGATGGGGTTGTGGGTAGGGGAGGGGAGGGGAACTGTTTATATATATATATATGGGAGTTACATACACATACATAAATATGGCTATTGCTGCAGTTGTTTAAACTGTATAAATTAATACTTAGTATTTAAGATTTGATTTTTAAATTTGCCGTTGGCTTGCTTGCTTGATATATATATAGTATGTATTATCATAGGGTAAAAGGGATTTTCTAGTTTTCATTTCCTTTTTTATTTTTGGGAATTTTGATTTTTTTTTGTTATGCATTTTGTTTATATATTGTGTGCGTTTTTAAAAAAACATATTTGTATAAAATGTTTTGCCGAAAAGTTCGCCTAAAAGTTTTTACTTTTTAACACAAAAATCAAATACTTATATATTTATTTTAAAAATATATATGTTTGTGTGTATATATGCCAGACTTTTGCTAAATAAATTAACGAAAGTTGTTGTTTTTCCAGCGCTGAGAAAATAAATACAAAAATAAATATTAACAAATATTCTTAATTTTTAAATTAATGCTAGAAAAGGCACTTTAGAAAACAGTAGTCAAAATATCTTCAAAATCATAATTTTTAAGCTCTTAAATTAAATACAAAAATTATTTTTTCAAAGGTTTTAAAAATATTGAAAAGAAGTATCAGTCGCCAACAACAACTTTCGTTTTAGGTAAATTTTGCTTCTAAATTTTCACATTTTTCTAAAAAATTTTTGTTATGTATAAATTTTTTTGTTCTTAAAAATTCACGTTAAATTTATAGATTTTTTTTGTTTATTCTAACAATTTTTAATTTTGTGTTTTGTCACTGAATTTAATTCCGAAAGGCATTTTTTGTGAATTTTTAATTTTTTTTTTAGACCTAAACATTAAGTTTTTCAGTTTTCCTTCTTTTTTTGTTTTAGTTCAATACACATCCAAAAGTTTTTTATTTGCTTCTTTTTTTTTTTTTTTAGTAATTTTGTACACTTAATTTTTGTTTATAAACTAAATAAAACTGGGCACACAATGAATTAATTTAGTTTTATTTTTTTTTTAAATATTATGTTTAAGTTGTATTTTGTTTTATAGTTGAAACTGTTGTGGGACTTTTTGTTTTTGTATTCGTTGTGGAATGTTCCAAGGGATTTATTTGTTTGTTTTGTTTGTTTTTTGCGATTTAGAGAGGTTAAACAGTTTAAAATTAAAGAGATCGCTATTTAAGTGTTTTTTTTAAGTTAAGTTAAGTTTATGCGCTATTACATAATAATACTTGTTTTGATTTTTCTTTCATTTTCATTTCTGGTTTGATTAAATTTAAATTAGAAACTATGCAAAAATACACAAATCGACTTAAATTGAATGACAGAAATTACAGAAAAAAGGAACGCACGATTGAGATATATAATATATAGAGAATATAAAGTCGAACTTCTTTCAACTTGAACTGAACTCTTTTCAAAATTACCTATATACACATAAATATTACAAATTAAAATAAATCATATTTCAAATCGTTTTAAAAGCTACTTAAAAGTTTATAAACTTTTTTCCAAAACATTTCGTCGAAACTTATAAAATATAAAATGGAAAAAATCTTAAGCAAAGTTAGTTCAAAACAAAGAAGTTCGATCTTATATCCAACCATCAATCTCATTTAAATACTATATAGTTTTAAGAACAATAATTTTTTTTGTAATTTTTTTCGATCTTTGCGCTTCTTAATTCACAATTGCTTACAATACATAATCAAAGAAACATTTTTTTTTTACTCGCTGCTGGTTGTGATGGGTTCCACTTTGATGTTGCCACTGCTGCTGGAACAGATCTCCGTGGAGACTCCTCCGCCTGCTCCCGCTGCTGATCCAATTGCTGGCGTTGTTGTGGAGGATGCCGAGGTGGAGGAGGAGATGCCAACATTGCTGCTAACGCCAACTAGCTCAGCGAGATCCTCAGCGAATAGCCGGCTGGGTGAGTACTCTCGCTTGTAGCCCAACTCAAGACCCAGATCCGCCAGCGGCGAATGCAATCTTGGTGTCTCGCTGCGTAGCGGGCTTCCCTTGGACTTGGCCTTCTCTGCATGGAGCAGGCCCAGATGCTGTTGCTGCTGCTGATGGAGTTGCTGCTGCTGCTGCTGTTGCTGCTGCTGGGAGACAGCACTTGCTGTGGGCATGGAACTGGCACCGAAACCGGACTTGTGCTGCTGCTGCATATGATGAGGATGCACCTGTTGCTGTTGCTGCTGTTGTTGTTGCTGTTGATGAAGAGCATGTTGCTGTTGCTGTTGTTGTTGCTGCTGCTGCTGTTGGTGCTGATGCAGCTGGAGCTGCTGCAAGTGATGCTGCTGCTGCTGGCTGAGCAGTGCGGCGGCGGTGGTCGGATCACGATGCAGTGCAACGGCCATGCTGGGCGGCAGATTCGGCATGAGACCGGCGGGACCGCAAGGCGAGGGTGCATGTCGCGGCGGACCCAACGATGGATTGGAGCCGCTGCTCAACGCTGGCGATATGCTTGCTCGCCCGCCCGGTCCACCCGCCAGATGCGGCGGCAATTGGAACAGTCCCGGCGGCGGCGGCCCCGCCTCCCCGTGCTGATGCTGCGCTGCGGCGGCCATTTGCATCTGCTGGCGTATATTGTGCGCGACGGCAGCCACTGCCGACATTTGCTCCTGCGACATTTGCTGGTCAGCACCAACAGTTCCACCGCTGCCAGCACCACTCGGCCCACCAACGCCAGCTCCACTTCCCATGCCATTTGGACAGGCCAAGGCGCTGAGGGTGGCGGCGCCGCTGCCCGGCATGCCGCCACTGGCTCCTGGATAGCTGAGCGCCATTTCCTGCAAGGAAAACACGGGCTAACCCGGTCGAAAGTTTAGTGCAAGTGTTGAAATCAAAACAATGCAAGTTCAAACTGCAAAGCATCGATACTTGTTATAATTGGTGCAACAGATGCGATACATAACACTTCGATCACTGCTTAATCGATAGTTTATGTTAAGCTCAACAAGCGGCCAAAAGGTTGCTCGCCGTGCGCAGTGTTTGATTATGGCTTAAAAATAAATAAATACAAAGTGTAGTGAAGAAAAAAGATAATATCTATAGTGTCGCGAACGTAGACTACTCGTATGTAGTCGAATATTTGTTAAAAAATCATTTTACTGACAATAAATCAACTTTTTCGTTCAGCGTCGAAAAAATGGCGGGTCTTGTTAACAGATCACAGTTTGGGACAAAAACAACAAAAGGCAATTGCTTACAGAGACTTGCAACGAATAACAGCGCGCTGTGTTCTTTTTCGGTTAATTAGTTATGAAAAAAATTTAAATATCTTCACCTAATAGTTGCAAAAGCTGCAGTCGAGACATTGTGAAAGTAACTTGCGCTGTGTAAAAAAATGTATTAAATAAAATGGCTAGTTAACAGATCGCTGCTTATTGAGCGATCACAAAATGTTAAGCCTAACATAAAATGTAGAGATGGCCCACAACGCGGAGAGACTTCATAATAAGACTATTATAATTATAATAAATTATTAAATCAATTAAAAAAGGTAAATGGTTAACATTCAATTTAACTAAAATCGATATATAATTGGTTGAACGCATAATGGCTGCTCTGTTAAACTTGCATAGCATAATTTGTGTAGTGTGTAATTTTGATTATAATTATTAATGGCTGCAGTGGCGCTACCTACCGAATGCCTACCATACGGTGGCATGTGAGCGGCAAGGCTATCGTCCTTCATGTCCTTGTTATCGCGAAAAACAACCGTCTTGATGACACCCTTGATATGCTCATCTGGCCAAATTCCCAGCAATATGCGCTGCGGTCGCCCGCGTCCCTTGGGCCGCAAATCGGGCCCGCCATCAATAGACGGTCCGAGCATATTATGCACACGATTTGCATAGAGTACAAATGTTGGATAGGGTATATCATATTTGCGGGCTGCCTGCGATAGCGAAAGTCCCTCCTTTAATACACTAAAGATGGCCTCGGCCATTGTTTCGGGTCGCCAGGATTTGAGGGGGCCACGTTCGCGAAATCGCATATGATGCATTAGATTCTGATTGGTGTTCCAGCATTTTTGCCACATCGACTGCAACTGATACTGATAGCTGTCTGCTAGAGAGTGTGAAGAAGAGTGTTCGAAAATGTTAATAACATAGCGCTACGAAAATGTTAATAACATAGAGGTAAGGTAAGCTGGCACACTTCTGCCCCTTCAATTTTCTCTTTTCACGGTGTCGTACAAACCTGCTAACGTTGAGCCAGTTGCGCCCATCCAAGCGTGCGAGTTCTCCATCATTTTTGCCTGTCCACAAAGAAAAGAGAAGAAGAATAGTATTGAATTAATTGCATAACTAGATTTTGTTTGTATTGACTCGAAAGATCAACCTTTATTTCATGTTGTTTGCTTGCAGAAAAAGAACTACTGCCACAATAACATATTAATGTTAATGCACATCTTATGTTATAATCTTTTACAGTGTTGTGTAATGTTACTTAACAGCGATCAAGGGTTCTGCTGTTAGAATGGCATCGATAACAACTTACAACATACTCTACACTATTTAGAGAGCATCTTAAAGTCGTTAACTGTTCACTGGCGCTTTCATTTAGTTTGTAACCCAATTTTTGTAAGAATATAATGGATTCGATTGTAATGCTAACGATACATTTAACTGGCGGTGAGCGTTGAGCGTTGCCAGTTCGAGTGCCTTTAACATCGTTCACAATAACGTTTTCGTCTTATGTTACCCGTTACCCGTAACCCGTTATCCGTTGTGTCTGTTTGCCAAGTACCGTTTGTTGAGTGGGCTCGTACTATTGAATTCACTAATTGCATAACAAAGTAACATTTGCATATTGTTCCACATACATATGTATCCTTAAACGTGTCTGCTGCTGCCGCTGCTGCTGCTGCTAGAACCGTTGTGGCTTGGCTCTTGGGTGCTTGTCAATAACTTCATTACAAAAATTTCGCATCATAAAACATATCAAGTAGTTAGGCCCCGACTCGAGCTCTTAGTGGGGGCCACTTGTGCCCATTTAGGCTAAGTATTACTTGTAAGTTTGCCATGTGACTGCGTGGCTGAGTAGCAGTTAAGTTGTTCGTTCTTGTTATTTCCCATTTCTCAATTGCTTTTCACATAGCCCACATATTCTATGTGTGGTGGCTACATAATAATAATAACAGCTGCCAGACAATGCGCACCTCACTCAAAATGTTGCCCCCCGAAACGTTGCAATGTGTTGCATACTTTTATGAGCGCCAGACATGCAAGTTCCCCAAAAAAACTCGAATTTAACATTCATGTAAATTATACATAATATTAAGTTACTTACTACTTTTAAGTCTTACTTTTGACTAACTCAAATTACTTTATCCAAAAATCTAAACAACAACAAGTTCAAGTCGGAGAAAATGCATGTTGAAAAGTTCAAATGTGAATGATTATAACGAAAAGTTAAGAATAATATCTTTCTCGTATAAATCGGTTGCTTAAAGTCCTCATTCAATCGGGAAGTAGTTTAAGTTAAGCCGCATTATATTATAATATATATATATAGGATACATATATGCATATTGCAGGTATACAAACTGATATACATACAGGTAAAAGGTATGTATGTATGTATGTTTGTACGTGTGTGTGTGCCAAATGTATTAATGTGCAACTAAGCGAAGAAATGGTTGCGACCATCAAAGCGAGGCACCATCAACAACAACAACAACTTGCAACAACAACTTGCAACATGCCACATCAAACTACAGGCGGGCAACTAATGGTCCATTCGTGGCACTTGGTTATTGACGTTGGACTCAAATTGTATTAACAATGCATGGGGCCAACCAGCCGGCAGCCAACAGCCAGAAACAGCCAGCATCCACTAAACTACAGTGGGGATGTTAGAGTGAGAGAGAGAGAGCGAGAGAGAGAGGGGATGCAACTGCAACTGCAACTGCGTTTAGCTTTGATGCAAAATCGAAACGTGGTCAACTTCATTTTGCTTAATTTCGCGTTTGGCTCCACACACACACACACACACACATACTGTTGCAGTCGCGCGCTAATCTGCCGAAGGGGCTGCCAAATGTGACTGAGAGGGTAGGCAGGGCTGGAGAGGGAGGGACTGCCACTCAGGTATGACATTTTGGCAGCGTCAAGTGCACCAAGACTGTCAAATGAGTTGTAATGAAATCTCGTTCAGTGCGTGTTTCTCTCAACGTATGTGTGTGTTTGTATGTGTGTGTGTGTTTGTGTGTGTGCTGCTTTGGTCAGTTGCACATATAATAAATAAATTATTTGCCATTTGGCGTACGTATTATTGAAGGCAGGTGGATATAACCATTCACACACACACATACATACATATGTGTGCACGCGTGTATATAGCGGCGCCATCTGTCGTCTGTCTTTAGCGACACACACACACACAAACTTGCGCATTAGCGTGATTAGTCTCAATAGTCGCTCGCTCAAACCATTTAGATTCCAACAACCAACAAACCAACCAACCAACCAACCAACCAACCAACCAAGCAACAACAACAACAATCGCAACAATCGCAACAATCTCAACATTTTCGCTTTAAGCGTAGCGAAACAATAATTAAATTATTCCCAATATTCGTATCATTTCCGCCATTTTGTCGCGTCTGTCTGGACCGACAAAAAAAAAACAAATATATATATATAAATAATTTAGTAAACGCCTCTCTCCCTGCCCCCAAGTGTCAAGGAGCCAGGAAAAAGGCGTTGCACCTTGTGAGACGAGATCTCTCCCACTCTCTCTTTCTCTCTCTCTCTCTGTCTCTGTTTCTTCTCAACTCAACCGCAACTCGCATACTTGAATAAAAATAATCGTTGAGGCGTTAAACCTTAAGCTAAATTGGGCGTAAAAAGTGCCTAACCAAACCGAACTTAACCTAACCCAAACCAATTCAACTTGTCTCAACCCTCCCCCAACCCCAAAACTCACTTCTTGTGACACTTGTGTGTGTGTGTGTGTGTGCGTGTGTGTTTGTGGTGTTTTTTTGCGGGGTTGTTGCTTGCCTCGTGATTCGTTCAAGGTTTGAAGGAGCCACAAAATGCAATTTAAAAAAATTCACAGCAGCAAAATGTTAACACATGTGGCAAGGGTTAATCGAATCGAATACTTATATAATGATATACCATGTATTTGATATACTTTAAATAAACCCAAAATCCTTCATAACTATAGATTTTGCGCTTGGAAATTCTTGTTCTTAAGGTTTTTCACGCCCAATTTAACAAGTGAAGTGTTAATTCAAGGCTTCTGCGTGCAGGAAATTATTTCAAGTGTCATATGTGTATGTGTGTGTGTAACCCAAAATTAATTAGCGTGAAAAGCATTATTGAATGTTTTTCCAGCGGGGCAGGGGGTGGGCGAATGGAAAACTTAAGTAAAAGCATTTGACAAAATGCCGAAGACGGATGTTGGCAAGAAACTTGCATTAGTTTTGTGAGCGAGCTCATTTCCCATATATATGCGTGTGTGTATTTGTGTGTGTGTGTGTGCCGCACTTTTAATTTGATTTAGTCGCAAAACTTGCCTGCCTGCTTGCCGCTTCATTAAAATTCGTGCAACACAACACAAAAAAAATAAAACTTGGAGCGAGAAGTTTTTTTGGCGCGCATTTTGCTGCTACTTGAAACATCAATTACAAACATGCAGGCTGCAACAACAACAGCAACAACAACAAGCGGCATGTTTCCGAGCAGCAACATCAACCCCCCCCCACTGCCCCTAAGGCAAGCCAACAAGCGCTGTGAAGTGTGCTACGATTTCACTTGAAAACTGCAATCAAGTGAATTTCGATATGTGTGTGTGTGTTTGTGTGTGTGTGTGTCCGGGGCACATACATATAAAAAACTTCATGGATTTAATAATCAAACCATCGATGGTTAAAATGTTGCTCGAACAGCGCAGATAGACGGTGGGGAGGAAGGGGTGGAAAAGTGAGGACTTTTCTCTTTTTCTACACTTGTTCGTCATTTCCTGTACAATTTTATTATATTTCATATATATGGATGAATGGGTGTGCGTGTGTGTGTGTGTGTTTTGCGATCGGCAATAACAGCTTACTGTACACAACGAGTACTAGACGGATGTTAACCCCACCCCCACCCCCACACCACCTCTCCATTCGATAAATAGGCAAATGTTGCTGGCATATAAAAGTATTTATATGAAAATATGAAACGTTTGCTACATTATAAAAGATGCAAGTGGTTACGTGTGTGTATTAGTGTGTGTGTGTAATAATAACAGAAAAATCATTAAGTACTTCAGACAACAGTTGAATTATTATTATTTTTTTGTGCCATTAGTGCTGAAGGCAGGAAATGCCTGATGATTTGTATATAGGAAATTCAGTTGTTGAGATTAGAAACTAAAATTTGATTATTATGCGCTTTTTGCGTTGAGCTTAAAGCAAGTTGGAAAGAGATACTATATATGTTTATTGTTGGTCTGGAAAACTTTTTCATTGACTTTAATTTCGTTTTGCTTTACAGTTTATTAGATTTTGTACTTTTTTGCTATTTTATTGCATGCGTTTTGCACTTTCCAGACTAATTGCCTGCAATCATAGGATCTGCCAGAACTTATTCCTCACCCTCCCTTCCCACCCCACCTTTGACTTGTACTCAATAAAAAAATAGAAGCAAACAAAACAAGTAAACTTTAATTTTCTAGTTTTTTTTTATCATTGTTTGTTAAAAACTGCGGTAATTTATACAACCGACAGCAAAAAACAAAAACAAAAAACATAAAACTTTTTCCAGTCTAAAATGAGCCAAGCGATTAGCAAATGGAAGCAGTTAAGGTTTGTTGTTGTTGTTGTTGGGGTTGTTGTTGGGGTTGGGGGTTTATATAGCACACACCAATCAATCGACAAAATAATGCGTTAACTTTTTGAAAAGTGTTCCGCACAGCTGCAACGCACACACGCAACTTTTCACACACACACACACACACACACGAACAAAAGCAACAACTTTGTGCGCAAAAACCGATTAGAAAAACAAAACAACAAAAATTATATTGCATCGGCGCAGTGCGAGCGAGGGGGTGCGGGAAGCAAAGCAAGTCAGGCTTCAATAACAACAATAAAAAGTTTAATATATTGCAAACAACAAACAAACACACACACATACACAACATATTTACATATACAACCTATTTAAATTTAGTTACGCATTGCAAAAAAATGTTGAGTTTTGAGTTTGGTTTAGATCGTTGCCCATTAATATTATCTCTTGATTTTAGATATAAATAAACCCCTAAATCATATATACAAAATTCGCTTCTCAATTCAATTTCCGTACAACAAACTCCCCCCCCCCCCCCCCCCTCCCCAGATAAAATAACCCGCATACTATATCAATTTTCATTTGTAATAGCCAAAAAAAAAAAGCTGCAAAGTAACAATATTGTATTGTCGATTAACACTTTATCAAGCCAAAAAACAAACTGGCCATATTTACGGCTGGCCATAACCCATTCAAGCCCTTCTGTTGACCATATCAAAACATTTAACTTACTGTTCAGCCAAAACGGTTGCCAACATTTACGTCTTTCCCCCCTCTCCCCGCCTTTTCCAGTTATAAATCACGAATCTTTAATAGTCTCTCTCGCCCTGCCTGACTTTAAAAAAAACAGACTACAAAAATATTGAAAATCATTTGACCAACCAGCTTACCTATACAAAAATACCAACACACACACACACACACACACACTCACTTACTCAGTCGACAATAAAGCGTCGATATAAAAAATTGTTGCCTATTTTTGGGCGCACAAATTGCAACAGATTTCTTTTTTATGCATTTTGTAGTTGGCTGCTGCTGCTGTTTGTTGTTCTTGTTGTTGTTGTTGTTGATTTTTGTCAGCACATTACGCGGCATGCACCGTCCCGTCTGCCCCCTTGCAGCACTGCACGTGCCGCACATCAAAAATCGGGAGGCAACAACAACAGAGAGAGAGAGAAAAAAGAAATGCTGCCCAACCGCGCGGCTTATAATCTAATAAGCAATCAATGATGTGAAAAAATGACTGGTAAACCATTTTAAACGTTGCGGTGCACCACACAACTCGTTCAGGAGGGGTGGGATGTTGCCACATTTTTCTCTTACTTCTTTTTGTTTTTGGCATTTTGTTTGCAGCCGCTTTTTTTTTGTTTTGTTTTTTGACTGCACTCACGCGCACACAATTGTTGCATGCAGCTGTGGTGCAACTCGTGTGAAATAAACGGTAGCAGGAGACAGGAAAAACACACGACCAATGTGTGTGGCTTTTGTTGTTGTTGTTGCGGCTGCTGCTGCAGGGCAACATGTGGGCAGTGGCATATACTATATACTGTTAACGCCGCACACAGTGACAGTGTGTCAATTTATTAGCTGCCACACACAATTTATGACTTTCACGCAAAAAAAAAGTAAATATATATATGTATCAAATATATCATAGTATGTTCATCAATATTTTGTTTCGACATTTGAATAATTAAATGGCATTTAATTGATTTTGATAACTTTCATTTATAGTTTGACTATAGTCAAGCCAATAAATTGCTTGCTGGCAGGCACATTCAATCGAAGTGTTTACCTTTGGTTAATTTGCTGTCCTACCGTTGATAGCAATCAGTCAGCTCGAAGCAAATTATCCTATCCTTATCTACACCTTAAGCTTTTCTGGTCTATTTAAAGTTCTTAACATGCTTTCAATTGCTTTGTTTAATCTTGCATTAATATCTTTTCTTATCATATAACTTCTTACCATTATGTATATATTTATTTTTGTTAACTTAGATCAACATGACTTGCTCCTTTGAAACTTAACATTCTTTGCTTAATTTTGTAAGGATTAAGAGAAACTGTTGCAATAATGAAAACGAAGAAAATGTGTGGAAGAAAAGCTAACCGGAATATATTTTGCTTACTTAAACATTTTGTTGTTGCTTAACTCCTTTGCCTTGCCTTTGCCTACCTTTGGTATTTTATCTTATCTAAGAAATCTCTCTCTTTCTCTCTCTCTCGCTCGCTCTCTCTCACACCAAGCTGATGAAAAATGGCAAAATGTCTGGTGGAAAATGTCTGCGTTGCGGCGTTCAAGCGTTGCGTTCAAGCGGAGTCAAATTTAATTTTAAATTTTATGAACGCACATCAAAAAATAAGTATAAGAAGCCAAAAAGGGATGGAGTTCGGTTGGGGATGGGGGGTTTGGCTAAAGGTACGTATAGCTACGCTGTTTTTGGGGGTTGTCGTTTTTGTGCTGTGAAAGTTGTGGCATTAAAATATGAAAAACAATTAAGCTGCCTTTCGTCGTCTTCGTTTTCCCGTTTTGGCCAACTTTCTTTGGGTTGCTTTGCGTCTCTCTCTCTCTCTCTCTGTCTCAACGGGGCAAGAGTTGCATTAGAAAATGGCTGACGGTAAATTTAACATTTTCTGCTTGTTATTTACCGTTACAGACGATTTCCGCTCCCTCGCTCCCTCTCTCCCTTTTAGTTATTCCCACTTCGCGTAGAGCATTTGCCTATTCAAATAGTGGAAACAAAATGAGTATTATGTTCCATATTTCAATTCATAATGAATAATTCAACGTGTGGCATGCATTTTATATACAGACAACAGCTCGCGCGGCAAAACTTGCGCGTTACTTTTGCTTCTTCATCTGTAGAGGGGTAAAGAGAGTGGCAGAGTGGGAGAGTGAGAGGGGTGATTGCAACCGAAAGACAGTTTGCCTTTGCCTGCAATTTTCCTGAGCATATTATGGTTTAAAACTTTGCTTGTAGCCGACAACTTGACAACCCGCATACCTCAGTCTTCTCAATTCAGTTTTTGTGTCATTGTTTTTTGTTGAGCAATAAAATATAATCAATTATTTAAGCTGCCCAAAATGCACAACAACAAATTGTTGTTCTTTGGCAGACCAAATCTGAATCGATTTGCAAAGTTCTTCTTCTGATTTGCCACAAATGATTGAAAAAAAGCAAACAAACAAACAATACTAAAAGGATTTTTCATCAGTTACAAATCGCAATGTTTTTGAATGAGTCAAGAAGAAAAACTATATATTGTGATGTGTATATATATAAATATACATTAGGGAAAGGAACAAAGATTCAAAAAACTTTTTTTAAACATATTTTTTTTCATTGATCTTTTTTTCTAAATTATTTCTTTACTACATTTAATAAGTATTCAACTTAGCGTTATGCTATAGTATTATATTGTCTTGGGTTGCTTGCAGGTTTGTTTCTAACAACATTTGTTGGCCAAGAGGCAACAAAATGTGCTTTTTTGTTAATCTATGCAAACGAACGAAGAACGAAGCCAGCAAAAAGTATTTTGCATAGTAAAAGTGGCAAACGTTGTAAGTAACGTACTAAGCTTTGTTGCAATTGTTGTTGTTGTTTATGTGTTGTGTTTGTTGGTTGGGCTGTGTTAGGTTGAGTTGGTTAGTTTCGCTAGCCACTTTTTAGGTCATAAGACGTTACAGCTCGCTAAAAGCGTCGTTCAACATTTCGTTCTATTTTAAAGACATTTGCAAGTGCGGGGCGAGGAGAAGTGGCGAGGAGAAGGTTGTTGCCGTCAAGACTCAAGATTGGCACTTGATTGGCGTATATTTCCTGTTGCATATTTAAGTTTGTTGCTTAAGCTATAGCATGTATATATATAGTAAGTAGTATCGGCCAAAAACGCCTTACCTGCCTTGCCTTGGCTCTAAATGCATTTCTATTTGTATAACTGACATACACAACACAAAATTTGCATTGAAAGTTGCTGTTGTTTGTTTGGTAAGCTAAACAACAACAGGGTTATAAAGGGTGAGGGGGGGGGGGGGGGATAGGTTTTGTTCTAGTACTCTTTAAAGCTAATAAATTGTTTGTTTCTTTGAAGCAATTATTTAATTAAATGTATATGCAATTAGTAAGCGCGAACTCATTGACATTTCATCTGTCGCGTTATTTATAATTTGTGTTGCCATTATGGTCAATCTTTTATGTATGTATATGCGTGTGTGTGTGTGTATAATTTTTATTTTACAACAGACGTTGCAGCTGTATAATTTTGTTGTTGCTGCTTTCATTTTGACTGCGGCGCTGCAAATATTTCGCATTAATATGGCGGAAAATCCATAATCGAATTACAGAGCTGCGGCTCTTTTGTTTCCCATCACAGCATATGTGTATGTGTGCGTGTGTGTGTGTGTGTGTGTGTTTGTTGAGTGTGTTTGTATCGCTTTAATTGAATCCTTAACACTTTTGAGCTACTTACGGCCAACACGTTGCGTTGCGTATGCGTAACTTATTATAATTATTGCCGTTGTTGTTGTTGTTGTTGCAACCACAGCCAGGGCTGCGTTAAAGCAGGAAAAGTCACTCACGCTCCAATTGGCTTATATGACATTTATTTTAACCAACAAAAGAGTTCTTAAATAGGATTCGAGCTGTTCTACAAAATGAACTTAAAGTTATAACTATTCAGGAACCAATCTAAAACTGTGAGAATCATGAAGGACATAGCCCTCCGTTTTAAGTAAAAGTATGTTCCAGATAATCCCCATGTAGCGAAAACCTTCCCAAAAAGTTATTAGTTATTTTCAAGTACAGACAGATTCTATCAATATAAAATATTTATACCTAAAGACAGCTGCAAAAATAATCTAATAAATATATTCTGCTACAAATTTGTCAGCCCTGTCAGTTAGTTAGTCTGCAGCCCTGTGACATCAACTGATTTTTTTCTGTTCAATTGATTTGTCTGCTTTCAATAAACTCAAACAAACAAACCAAACCATTCAATCTATCGGAACGAGCTGAACGAACTGAACTCTTGCTTCTCAGCTTTTTTGTGCTTTATCCATGCACGATGTCTCTTAATTTTTATTTTTATACATCTACATATACAATTATATATATATATAAAGATATATATATATATATATATATTGGCACACGCGGCTTATTGGCATATTGACAATTACACAGGCGATACATATAAATTAAGCAAACGGCCGATCGGCCGAATGTCGCCTGACCGAACAGCAACAACAACAACAACAACAGCAGCAACGTCGAGTGTGGCAGAGGCAGAAGCTCGGCTTGATGCGGCTGGCCAAATTTAATTGACAACTTACTGTTGTACGGGTCAACGCTGCCACGCTGTGTAGGCAAGGCAAGGCAAGGCGGTGGCAAGAGAGGGGCAGAGAGCGAAAGACACATACGGCGCGCAATCTGTCACACAGCTCAAAGATACACACACACACACACACATACACTCGTACACTAACATATGCAGGTTGACCTGGGACGGCTTACAAATTAAAATTCAATATTAACGGTCTGTAAAAAAACAAAAAAAAAACAACAACAACATCAGTAAAAATGAAAATAATTTAATAGCGCAAAGAGTAAGAGGTTGAGAAGGGGGTGGGTGGTGGGGGGGTTTTTGAACATATATATATATAACTGGTGTATTTCCATAATCGTGACTTCATAAAAATTAAACTTCGATTTAAAAATAATGAGCAACATGACGTGTTGCGGGTTCAAACAATATGTATGTATGTATGTGTGTATGTTTGTGTGTATGTTCTTGCCAATATTATCATAATGATGATGAACAGATAATACAGTTGAAATAAAAAGCGGAATACATATAGACCAGCCAGTTTATTAAACATGTACGCGCGAACAAAATACATGTTTATATATATATAAACGTTAAGGTAGCATATGAAAAGTGGCAATTAATTTAAATTTAGAGTTATTATTCGGAGAATTAAAAAAACAAAGGATTAAATGAATGAAAAATGTTTTAAATTATTTTAAAGAAGATTCTGTTATGAAAAAGAGTAAAAAAGTAAGTTAATATGTAAGAGAGAAGTTATCCATCTAATAACTTTTCTTAAGGTTTGCGGCTTTACTCCATAGCTTCCTCTATATCTCCGATAACTCTATAAAGTTTATCACTAAATTATTTTAAAGAAGATTCTGTTATGAAAAAAAGTAAAAAAATATGAAGTTCATGTTTTTAAGTCCAGGAAATGATAAGTTCATATGTAAGGGAGAAGTTATCCATCTAATAACTTTTCTTAAGGTTTGAGGTTTTACTTCATAACTTTCTCTATATCTCTGATAACTCTATAAAGTTGATCACTGCAAGCTACGGTATTTGATTGTTTGTTCGTTTCGCATAAAGGTTTATTGCATTGACAACAGAACCAAAACTTAATGGTGTGAAAAACGCAAACACTCGCGACACCTTCACAAACAAACATCGTGAAAATTGAGGATGAGCATATGTCTGACTTTATGTATGTGTGTGTGTGTAAATGAAAAGGTGTGCGTGTGTGTGTGTGACGTTTGTGGGTAAATATTTTTAATACGCGTCGCATTTAACCGCAATGCAAGGCAATTAAATATTTCAAGCCGACCAACGCCTCTCACATCCGCCGACGAGTCGAGTCGATTCGGTTCGAGCTCAAAGTGAGAGGCTGGCAGCATTTACCGGTTCGCCGTAACACACACACACCAACAACAACAGCAACAACAAGCATTTTTATCCTGCCAGTTGGTGGTCTGGTTGCAACTGTGGCAACATTGTAGCAATCTGAAACTGTTGCAACTGCTGCATCTGTTTGTGGGCAACGCGATTGTCGCTTGATCTTTATTTTCTGTTGTTGTTGTTGCCGTTGCCTGTTTGGGGCATCTGCTTGCTGCCCGCATTGCCGCATTGTAATGTATTTTCTTGTTTTTTGTTTTTTTGTGCTTTTGTTTTATATGGCGTTCAATAATAATCAAATAATTTGTTTATTGAAAAACATTTTTTACAATTATGTAAACAACAAATTGATTTCCATCCATGAATAATTGCTTTGTGCAACACGGTCGTGCTTAAAAACCTTCAGCTGCTCCAAGTTGCACTTAATGTGTATGTTGCAACATGTTAATGTACATACATATATTTATGTGCATGTTTATTGTATTGGTTCTGCCTTGCCAGGGAATGCAATTATTGAAATACCGCAAATAATAACAAACAAGGCAAATTATGGGCGTGCCCCACCCACTTTTTGTTGCCGCTGTTCGCTGTGCGGCGCCAAATGTCGCACGTTTTTTGCATTTTTGTTCGAGTGTCAAAATGTGCTTATTAAAAATTCCATACAGCACCAAATTCGGCAGTGTAGCCGATATGTGAGCGAGGGGTTGGGGCAGAGGCGAGCTAGGTGCATAAATAAAATATTTATCACATCAATATTCTGCAGACAAAATTTCTTATGTCATGTTAATCTGGTTTTGTATCTGTGCAATAAAAACGTTTGCCTACTTTGAGGCTGCAAATGATTAATCTTGAATGGAAGATCAGAGAATGAGTTAATAATTTCTATAGGGTTTTATGTTTAAGGAGTATAAAACAATTTTTTATAAGTAGATTAATTAAAAAGTGTCCTCATAAACATTTTAAGATATTTTTGATGTAACAAAATGTTTACTCCAACCTGATCGGATGATTCATTAAAAGTAAAAATTTCTTTCTGATTCAAACTTTTATAAGCAACGTAAATGCATGTTAATATGTTAAATACTTTACATCATTTAAATAAAAATTGATAAGGAGAGAGGAAGAGAAAGTTTGAGGGGCTTTATGGCCAACTTTGTTCACATTTTTCGCTGATGGAATGTGTAAAGCAATTCGAAAGCTAATTTGTGCTATGTGCCCTGGTGCAGCAAGAGGCATGGTGGCGCGTCGCAAATGATCCAATTGAGATGGGAATGGAGCGAAGGGAGGCAGTAAAACAAAGTAAGAGAAGGGAAGGGTAGGAAAGGGAAGGAAAGGGAAGCTGTGCAATGCATTTGATAAACTGTCATTGGGAATGGCAACTTCACTTTGGGCATATTTAATGAAAATGTTGCCAAAATTGTGGATGCAAGGGGTAACAAGGGTAACGGGGTGGGTTGGGGATGCAATGCTGTAACGCATGTAAAGGGATACGATGCGATGGAGTTTGGGGGGTTGAGTTTGACGTAACACTTTGGTTGGGATTTGACATGACAAATATGTGCATTGGCATGCAGGACAAACACACCTACACACACACACACACACACGGAGCATCATGATTATTACGTATACGTATTTTGATTGTCATCAACATAATCATTATCATTATGATTATTATCATTATGTGAGTGTGTGTGTGTGTGTGTGATTATCGTATTTGAAGTGCTTTCCCCATTTTGCATTTGCGCATTGCATGATTCAATAATGATTGAATTAATTGCGTTAATAACTGACACTAGCCTCAGCAGGACGACAAACTGCAATGCACGACCCGTTGAGCCCCGGTCAGCTTGTCTACCCTGCCTACCTGTCTGTCTGTCTGTCTGTCAACCTGCATCCTGTGCACCCGTGTCCAGTGTCCAGTGTCCTGGGCTCAGCTCAAAGACGCTTTGTGCCACCATCTTGAAGGAGATATACACACATATATATATATATACGTGTGTGTGTAGACAAACTCAGTCATACAAATCGAATTTGCTGCTAAGTAGCCGCAGCACCAAACAGCAAGCTTCTCCCCCCATCTCCCCCAACGATATTAGTGATTTTGATTTGCGCATTACGCATACGACATGTATATATGTGTGTGTGTGTCTGGGTTTAGTACTCCTAACACTCGTACGTTTTGTGTTGTTGGCATTTGATTGATAACATACGATTAATAAAATATTGAGCACACCACGAACACAACACACAACACACAAAACACGCAGAAACACACTCACACAGTCTATACCTCTCGTACATTGTTTGCAAAAATAGCATAAATCAGTTTTGGGACAACTAATTTATAATAAATTGATGGGTAGCTGTACATTTTGTGCGTCCATCAAGGCTGTTGGCTATAATATAATTTGTTTAGCTATTTTTTTTTTTGTTTTATGCATGTCCATTCTAATAAACAGTAAACTGTAATATGCTTTTAATGTTGTTAATAAACTGTGTTGCGAAGCGAAGCGAATATTTATTTATATATATTTTTCTGTTCAACTCAACACATTTTCCACACTTTTCCCCAAACCTTTACATACTATATGTATATGTAGATTTCGCTACACATTTACTTTTACAATTTCTTTGAATTTATTCGGAATCTTTTTCCTTACAGCTTCCCCTCTACTTACTTTTTTACTGACTGTCTTATGATTATTATTTTTGCATCTGCCTTTTGTTACATATGCATAAGTTTTTGCCCATGTGTGTGTGATTGTTTGTGTGTGTAAAGGCAACAAAAGTAAAGGGAAAAGCTCGCTCACGCGTTACCTAGTACAAGTATATTAAAAAAGTCGTAAAGGGGAACGGGGTTTGGGGGAGAACTGGCAGACATCAACCTTTTGGCACCTTTGTCTTTCTGCCACATCTGCTTCACACTTTTAATTTGACACACACACACACACAAGCTCATACACACCTGTCTTGTGTTAGACAAAGGCACAAAGTTTTGTTTGATTCCTTTTGTGTTGCGCAGCAGCAGCAACAACAACAACAACAACAACAACTGACAAATAATTATCATTGATACAAAAGCATAATAATGCAAACGTGTTGAGTTGTGTTGCATGTTACAAATGCAAATACAACAAAAAAAAAATGGGAGTAAAAATACTCGAAACATGTTCAGCACTTGTTAATAAACATATATGCACATACATATATAGTATATGACTTTATACATTTGCCTGATTAAAATGAAAAGTTTCCCTTCCAATTTTTCTACTCAGTTGAGAGTTTTTAAAGAAATATATTTTGTATCAATCAATCCACAAACTCTTATATTTAAACTTACAAGTTATAAGGCAAATAACATTCACTTGCAATCGAATCTTTTTTTAAGGGTTGTCTGTGTGTTGCTTAAGTTGCAAGTTCGCCTTGAGGCAGTCATGCCTGTAAATTCTTGTACCATACTTAATGCTGACGCTCAACTAGCCATGAAACCGCACACTTATTGCGCACACTTGAGTTTACACTCACACACACAAACACACCCGTATACACACTGCTTTTGAAAGGGATGCCTGGGTTGCTATTGCTGGTCGCCCAGGCGAATGTGCCACAAATGTGCGCCCGCAAAGTATGCAATGGAAAATGTTGCTGCCCTCTAGCTCTATAACTGAAGCTGCTGTTCTTGCTGTCGGGTTGCTTAAGTTTTGACTTGTGTTTAGCATAACTGTGTGTGTGTAGGTGTGCCAGACACTGTTAGTTGTTGTTGTTGTTGTTGTTGGGGGTGAGAGACTACTAAAGCAGCGTCTCAAATGCAAATGTCCTTGCAGCAGCTGTTGCTCTGCTTTTGTGCAACGGACTTCACTTGACTTTTAAAGCTATAAAGGCACTCAACAAGTGGCACAGTGTTGGCGTGAGGCACAAACCACACAAACAAAAGCCACAAAAAGGACTAACAAAACCACAGCCAGCTCCTTTTTGGGTATCCACGTTCAAAATCACAGAATAAAAAACAATAAAAGCGCATGAAAACATGAACAAAACCAGGGGCAGGAAGTGGGGGGGGGGGGAAGTGTCAAGTTGCCACATTAGAAAAGTAACCCGAAAAATGTTTGGCAAAGTGCCGCATAAGGATTCCAAAAAATGACGGGGTGACTCTCAAAGCACTTGCTGTTTGCTTGTGCTTCTGCTTGTGCTTGTCCTTGTGGGTGTGATTAAGGCTAAGGGGTGGGGGTGGGGGTGTAGGTTGGGGTTATTTTTGGCATGTCTTTCCGTAGCTCTGCAGTTTGTGCTCTTCTCGTTCTGTTTTGCTCTTCATCTGGTTGTTTGTTTTTTTTTGTTGGTTTTTTCGGTGGTGGTTTTGCTGGCTGGTTTGTACTTGACCTTGAGCCAAAAGCCAAGGCGTCAACACAAACACACACAGCCAGACAGACAGACAAAGACAGAGAGAGAGTGAGAGAGAGAGAACGAAAGATTGGCAGACTGTTGTAGCATACTTTTTAAAGGTTAGCATGAAGGAAGAGTGGTTGTGGAAGTGATTGTGGGTGGTGCTATTGCTGCTGGTGGTGCTGCTGTCGTACGTACGTATTTTGTGATTTTGCGTGTGTTTGTGCGACTGTAAGTTGTGCCAGGATAGCAGCGTTTGCCACAGCTTTGCGCCTTGGCTGCTGCTTGGAATCATTTTCCTGCTACTTAAACTACTTCTCTGTCTCCATCTTCTTCTTCGTCTTTGCTTTCTTCCTCTCGCAAGCTACTTAAACTTCTCGGGGTTTGGTTGTTTTTCTGGGCTGCTTGCTGCTGCTGCTGCTGCCTTGGTAAAATCTGTTTGCGTTGATTTCGGCATATTTTTGCCAATGTGTGCGTGTGCGTCTTCTTTCTGCGCCTATTACGCAATGCAACAACAATAACAACAACAACAACAACAGTTGTTCCTGTTGTTGCCGCAAATATTTGTGGTTTCCGGGGTTTTTGTGGCGAAGCGCAACATGTTGCTGGACCTTTTCGGGTTGACACACACACACACACACAAACACAGCTGTATCATTGTGGCAACTTGTTGCTTTTCTCTCACTCTCTCGCTTTCTCTCTTTGTGTGTTCTTTTTTTTCTGTGTTGGCTGCCAAATGCAAAATTTTAATTTGTTGATTTACTGCTCGAACACTTCATTGACAAATACACACACACACACATACATACATACGTTGTTTGGACCATTTATATTTAGTAGCTGTAAAAATATGTTTTTTTTGTTGCACTCATTTATCTCGTGTTTTATGTTATTCATTTTTAATGTCATGTTGTTTGTTTGTGTGTCCATTTGTCAAAATATTGTTGCAGGCTTCTAGTTTTGTGTGCGTGTGTGTGTGTGTGTGTGTGTGTGTTGCATGCTGCACATAATCAACTTAATTAATTTTGTAATCAAATATTTTTGCGCATTTAGCTAATTGCTCTCACAATTGCATAAATACATTTTTTTTTCGTTTCTGTTTTTGCGGTTTTTTGAATAAATATATTTAGGGCAATTTATCATGAATGGTGTCAGTTTTTAATGCAATTTATTAAACATTTGAAAGTGTAATTAATTTGAAATTTTTGTTCACCGTTTTTACACTTTTTTCCCCATTAATATAACGTTTAGTTAAACATTTGGCAAAAAGTGGTACTTGAATTTTTAATTAGGAATATTAAGAGCTTTTTTTTTGTTTGCTATTTGAATGATTCTCAAATCATTTTGAATATAAGTTATGCTTTAGAAGGAGTTAAGAATGGGCATGAGAACCAAAGAATGCATTTCCTTCTATAAAAAGTTTAATCTTTAACTTCACTTTTTTAGTTTTTTCTTGTCATCATATCTACTTACTATGCCAAATACTTCACGTTGAGCTTATAACAAGTTCATAACCTATTCATGATATTGCAATTATGTTTTATAGCTACGGGGTATCTTATGTGATGGTATTCTCACACAGCATTTTCAAATAATTTTAAGGAAAAGCTAAGCTTTATTTAAAGTTTCACAGGAAGTTTAGAGATATACAAGGATAAAAAAGCTTGAAACGAGTTTAAGCTTATACTTAACTTTGTAAGTTTCTTCTTGTCATACTATCCCAAAATCTTATAACAAGTTCATAACCTATTCATGATATTGCAATTATGTTTTATAGCTTCAGGGTATCTTATGTATGTATTCTCACACCTTAACGCTTTGCCACATTGTCTCAAATGATGAAAATGCGCCAAATATGTGTTTGGCACTTAAGTTATACGAAACTAACAATTGCTGAACCGTTAAAAACAAAACCATTTACGAAAAAAAAAAACAGAGGCAGGAAATCAACGCCAGCTTTAAAAGCAGCCCACAACAAAAACAAAAGCAACAACACTTACTAAATGCAAGAAGAAAAAAAATCAGAAACAAAAAAATGCAAAAACAACTTAAAACATTTTTGTATTTTGTATTATAATAATAAAGTGGCAATGTCGCAAGTGGCAAGTGGCAAGCGGCGTCAAGCGTAAGTGTGATAGTGTGTGGCAAGTGGCATAAATTGCAGCCTCATTCGCAGCGACGGTTGTGTTGCTGTGTGTGTGGCGGAAGTAGAAGTCGTAGGTAGGCCAAAGTGAATTGCGTAGAGCGAGTAAGAAAGACTCCAAGCAAGCACCCTATACCCTCCCCTTCCCTCTCTCGATGATATTTATCTGCATACACTCCACAATATATATATATATATATTTAAATGTAGATTTGTAATCAACAACAGCAACAGCAAAGCGCCAGCGAGGAAAGCGACGATGAAAAAGCAAAAGGCAAAAAAAAATATATATATATGGTACAACTACAACATGTGTAATGTGCTGTGTTGCGGCAATAATCACTCTATGTTGCTGCTGTTGTTGTTGCTACTTGGTTGGTGTGCCACATATGAATGAATGCCTCTTTATTGTTGTTGTTGCTACACGCCACTATGTGTCGGCATTTAACTTCTCAACTGTTATTTTTCTTCTTTTTTTCACTTTTGTCCGTTTGACGTGGGCGTTTTTCTGTTTTTTTGTTTTCTTGTGGGTGGTAAGAAAGAAGGGAGGGGAAGGGAGAGGAGAGGAGAGGAGCTGGACGTTCGGTTGGAAAAGCAAGTGCAGGAAACTACTTTGCATTTAATTGTCTGTAATGACGTGCAATATAAAATGTTAAAATCTAAAAATGTAAAAATCCTACACAAGACAAAAAAAAAAAACGATGTCGACACACACACACACACACACACTGAGATACAAGTGGAAATATTTTACAGTTTTCATTTTGCATCGGCCTTGCCAATATGCATATGAAAACTATGTGTTGATGTTTGATATGCATTAAAAGTCAGCTGGCTTTCCATTTATGCAGATGCAGCTACTATGCACAAGATTGGCATTGTGTAAGATATATATTATTGCTTAGTTGCATTTTCAACATAAGCTGGCGAGAGCTAGATTAACATATTTGATGAGAAAATGTGCAATATACAAAAATCTCTTTCTTTTCCCCAAATGAGTTCTCTTTGAGTTGAGGCTTACTTGAACGTTCGACTAAGCTTATTGTTATATATCATCATATTTTAGTCTTACGTACCTTTCTAGCCCAATAAATTACCTGTAATGTACGCCTTGTGGCAGGATTCTTAGTGTTTTACACAACGGCATCTTAAATTCTTGCTTTCGTTTCGAATTTTTTGCTTTTCACCTTTTCAAATATGCGATACTTTAGCTTGAACTGCTTTTTATAGCTGCGTCTGCTTACTAAACTTAATGTTGTGACACTTTCTTCTTTTTTGTTGCCACACACACACACTTGTACACTTCTTGCTACTTGGGGCAGCTCCTTAAGGGTCACAACTTATTAGCTGACAGACTTTTGCGAGTTGTCGCCGCTGTTTCTTTTTTCTGTTCTGCTCTTGACTTTTGATTTATGGCTGGCAAACGCTTTTTACGACTTCTAGCTGGTAAATTGTTGCATTGATTGCTCCACACATTTTGTTTGCTGTTAATTACGAGCAACAACGCTAATTAACGTTAATTAGCTTCGTTTGTGGCAAGTTAAATTGTGATTTTTATTAACTTTTAAATCTTACTTCTTAATGTAGATAAAAAATCCTCTTTGGGTTAGAAACTCTTTTAAGCCAGACATATCGAAATCAACCTCGTTCTCGCCCCTCTCTACACTTCTGCCCTTCCCGCTTTGTGAGGGGCTTACGTGCGCAATTGTGCATATTTTCACTTATTATTTTTATACATAAAAAAACAAAATTGTTATAAAGAGGAGTTGTATGAACTAAGTGGTTATCCCAAAATATAATTTTTGCCCTAATAAACTAGTTTCAATTGTTTTAACATTATTTCAAGGTTGGTACAGATTAACTCTTAGATTCTTAAAGATTGAAACGTAAACCTTACAATCATTTATACAAATCAATTTAATATTACCTAAAGCTGATGATTGTCAGGCTTTCGAGCAAACCCTGTCACCCTTTATTTGTAAAGAGGTATAAATGGTGAAATATACAACATATCGAGCCTTTCCAATTGCTTTCCCCCACTTACGAACATACCGCAAAGTTTGCTGCTGGCCCGCCTACAACATGACGACTCTCTGGTCGGGATCTATTGAGCCGTGAATATATATGTTGGAATATATAATCAAGTGTAACGCAACACGCCCTCTGCCGCTAACAGCCAGGCCAGGCCAAGTCAAGCCACTCCACACACACAGCCCTTTCTGGCAAAGGGGAGATACAAAGAGAGGGGTGTTGGGATGGGTTTGACACCCTTTTCGACTCATATCGGGTCGCACATGACTGAGTCTCAAGTCGAGTCAATCACCGCAGCGAGAGTCGCGTCGAGTTGCGTTGAGTTGCGTCGAGTTGATTCACAAGGCAACATCTCACTTGCTTCGTTTGCCTCACAAGTGAATCATAATAATATTAAATTTGATTTTTAGCCGGCTGCTGCTGCTGTTGATGCGGTAGGCAAAAACCCAAACGAACAACAACACGAACAGGACGATGGCTTCGCGTAGAAATTGCGCTGATTGCGCAAAAGTATCGATGACTTCTTGACGCCTTCTTCCCACTCCTTCTTCCTTTCTTCCTTGCCGTGTCGAGAGTAAAGACTGTGAAGCACAGTGAATACTCCGAGTACTGAGTCCCGGCTGCCTGCCTGCTTAATCAAATTTAAAGAGAGTGAGTGAGAGTGGGGTGAGGGGAAGGCGGTTCGGCATACAAATAATGCAATTTGCAGCAAACGCAACAGAAGAGCCCAACAACATTGTTGTTCAAATAAATATATATACACATATATATATTTTTATATACACACACACAAAGTACTTAAATAAATAAGAGCCAAAAAGTGCCTGCATTTTTATGCTTCTTTCGTACGTTGCATTTTATATGCAAGTTGTAGTAGATGTTGTAATAGTAGCTGCCTTTTACGGCTATGCCGTTGGGCAACCACCTGACGCAGCATCTCAGCACCACTAGCACCACCACCATCTCACCCACATTGGTTGTAAATTTTATTTGTAGAGCATGTCAATGAGGTTTCTTTTTTCTGCTTTCCTGCTTTTCTGCTTCTCGGCATTGGCAACATTCTTTGACGCTTGGCAAGATTGTTGCCAGTAGTATTTTACGACTCTAGATTCTTTTAGGTTTATCTCTGGCACTCATCTGTGTAAACTGCAAACACTTTGCCAAACGGTACAATAGTTGTATACAGTTTGACAAGCTTGATATACTCTACAGGTGGTTTTAATATAAAATATTTAACTATTCATGCGAAACAAGAAAATTAAGATATATTAAAAGTTCTTTCTCCATTTGTTCACTGCCTTTCTTTAGTAACAAACACAGCCAGATTCTTGAGGTTAAAGGAAAAGCCTTGCTGCGAAAAGTTTTCCAGTTGAAACGAATTTAGCTTTACTTCCAAATTGATAAGATAATTCTACACTCATAATCAAAAGTATGTTTTTCTATACCATTTATAGTGATACTTCTATAAATTCCATGGATTAAGTTTATTCCTTTGCATAAAGATAAACTGTAATGATAATCACTTTGGTCTTACTAACTGAATGAAAAGTGTGCCAAAAACCAAATTTTTGTTCATTATAGATTAATTGATTCTCACACTCTAAACATTTTCATTAGGAACATGCACTTAAAATAAAGTGAAATCTTAATTTGTGAAAATCAGAAACAAACATACTTGCAAAAGTGTCGCCTATTTATTTTTCTGGCACTGTCTTTCATTCTAATCCATCTCTGACTTGTACCCCCTTGCACCCTACCTACCCTTCTTGTCCCACCCTTCGTCCAACTAGTTCAGTTGTTGTCTGACGTTTGACATTTGTAAATTTGATTATTTAGCGGATGTTTAATTGCACCTATTTAATTTTCGCTTGTGGTACAATTGTTTGTTGCGGGGTAATTAGTATTCGTATGTTTTCATTTTCATTTTGAAATTGCAATTGTCATGTGTTTTAGTATGATTTTTTCTCTGTCTACTAATGCTTAGGCGGCGTCGGCAACAACTGCAACAAAAGTTGTTCGCTCAGCACCGGAGAATAACAATTAAACTAAATTTAAATTATATGTGTAATACTTGCTGCTGTATCTATCTCTCTCTCTCTCTTTTTGTCTCCTCGAAACCTGTCTGCTTTTCCACTTCCCACTGCAATAATTATACTACAAATGTGCTATATATATATACAAAAAAAAACTGTAGCAGAGCAAAGGCAGCAACATTCGTCATCGTCATCGTTGCCAAGCGAGTGTTGTTGTTATTGCTGTTGCATATTTATTTATTATTATTTTTTGTAATGCGTTTGCTGTTGCCTCGCTGTTGTTGCTGTTGTTGCTGATCGTACGTTCGTTCGTTCGTTCGGTTCGTTCGGTTGTTCAGGCCTTTTGTTGGCTGTTTTATTGTTGCATTATAATTTCTACTTAGCAAAACTGAGGATGTGATGCAACAACTGAACTGTTGCTGTTGTTGCTGTTGTTGTTGCTGTGTCTCTGTTTGTTGCTGCTTTAATTTCATTACATTTTTTCTTTTTTTTTTTTGCTGTAGTTATTTCTCAAATAAATCGCACACATTTTGTATGCAATTATTTTTTGTTGTTATTTAGTTTGTTATTGTTGTTGTTGCACTGACAAAAGGCCGCCGTAAGTCAATGCAAAGAAAAGTTGTTATTGTTTGAGAAAAGTCATTTGCATTATGCACCAGCGCCGGAAATTGTTATTAGTAGTTAAGTATTTTTTTTCAGTTTTTTGTTGTTTTGTGGCCCATGAATTGGACTTTTAAATGCTGCCTTTTGACTTGGCATATTTTTGTTCATTGTTATCACATGAAAATTTATTTATATGCAAATGGAATTTAAAACAATCAAAAACAATTTCGTATATTTTTTTTCACATGTGATTACAATCACAATTTACATTGTATTTTATTATTTTTGTAATATATAATTTGTTGTGTGTTTATTTGTATAAATTGTATAAAACAATGTTGGCAACAATTAATGACACTTAATTGTCAACTTCCGGTTGCACTTGAAGCACGTGTTCAAGTTGAATGCAACACCAACAAAGTTAATCTCGCCAACGCCACTTTGTCACATGACACGGCCAAAACGGCGGGGCTGGCTGGCTGGGGTGGCGTTAACAAAAAACTTTAAATAAACTGACAGCATAAAAATCTATGCAGAAAGCCGGAGAGCCGGAGTCAAGCAACCAACCAACCAGTTAACCAGCTTCTAACAGTTTGCGCCAAGTTTCACTATGCCCTTGCCAATGGCGTCATCATCATCTCCCCCTCTTCCCCTCTCTCTGTCTCTCTGGCTCGTTGGCGACAACGTCATGAAGTTCGCGGCTAAGACTTAACCAGGCACGAGCCAACAACAGCTAGTACACAACCAGCCAAGAGCCAAGAACCACGAGCAACAACAAAAAAAAACGTGGCTAAAGTAAAATGCTGTGAACAAAGCTTTAACTTTACAGCTTTCAACTAAATTAATTTACTTTTATGGTGGTGGAGCCTTCTGGCCGAGGACAACGTTGTTCAGCAGTTGCATTCCTCTCTCTTTCTGATTCCCTCTTTGGCCTAACCAAGCAGCTAAGCATTGTTAGCCCAACACTCTACAAGTGGGCTTATTTCATTTGATTGCTTCTTTAGATTTTTGTTCTAACACGAACTTTACAAATATGTAAGTTGATATCGGAGTATTTTCAAGATTTCTTTTACAACTTGAAAACATTTTCTTTTATAAGTTTATTTGTTTGTTTGAATAGGTGCATAAACAAATTGTTTTCACCCCTGCAAACCCTTTATCAACTAACTTATCACAAGCATTGCTCGCTCGTCTGTCAAGAACCCTTTCGAGTTTCATACTGGACGAGCGACATGTTACGAAGTTTAAGAAAATAGAAATATAAAGTCTTAAAGACCCAATAACATCGGGTTAAACAAGGCTGATAAGCTGACAAACTGTCTAAAGAAGGAACTTAAACTTCCTAACTCCAAACGCTAACCAATGAACTCCTATAAAGTAAGGGTATTAACGAACAGTTTGTAGTCGAACGCAAATTGTTATAAATGTAATATAATTAAATATGTTGGGTGAACCCTTTCTATTGTGGTTGCGGAGTGGACTTGAGCAATGCAGATTACGTATACGCCGTGTTGAGCCGGCGCCAAAATCAATGTTATAGTAGTAGTAGTAGCTTACAGGCTAGCCAACTAATTCAAGCCGGCAATAAGTCAGCGCGCAAACAAAACGCTGACCGCAACAAAAGCCGCAAAGTGTCCACAGTCGAAAGGAAGAAAGAAACATGAGAAGAGGATAGAAGAAGGGGTGGCGGGTAAGCAAAGTGCGAACTGCAAGGACTGAACTTCCATTTTTTATTATTTACTAAATTGGCGACAAATGCAAAGCAACAAAATAAAATAAAACCTCGCATTGAGCAAAGGGAAAGAGTGAAAAAAAGAAGTTCATTTAACTGTAGTTTCTCCTGGGTATTTCTGCGGTCTGTTTGTACGTTTGTGTGTGTGTGTGTGTGTGCCCATAAATAGAAGCATAATAAAAGAAAAATAAATGCCAAGGAAGTTGCAGAGTAAAGCAAATAAAATTAATTGAATTCCAATCAACTAGAAATGCAAGCCAACAACAATGCAAAACCTTATGAAGGCGACCCCAAAAGAAACAAATATTAACTAAAAAGGCATACGAAAGGATCGCTTCGAAAACCCTGTAATAAATGAAAAAAATGATGGAACAACTGGTTACAGGGTATCTCCGCGTGCAGCAAATGCAAAACCCCAAGTTGCTTATTATAATGTAATTTTATGATTTCGACGCCATTTTCTTGCTAAATTATAGCATAAATAGAAATAGAAAAAAATTACAAAAAAAAAACCGGGACAAGAAAAGACGAAGAAGGGAGGCGTCTGGGCGGGGGGCAAGGTGCTGAGTGTTGGGCAACGCGCAGTCAATTTGCATAAAGCCGATCGATATTTTTGATTACATTTACAATACATAGAAAAAGAGACAGCGGCGGCACCGGTTTTTCTAGTCGAGGTCGCTTCGATTCGGGCACAGGGCACAGGACACAAGAGGGGATGGGTGTCGAGAGAGGGGTACCACCAGGGGGGTTGGGGGTGAGCACTAAATATATAATTTTGTCATTTAAATTGCCCTGACGCCGCCGCCGTCGTCGTCATTGTTGTTCTTGTTGTTGGTTGGCTTTCAACGTCTTTGTCTCTCTCTCTCTCTCTCGCTCTATCTCTCGTTGTGTGCGTCTCTGTCTCTTTACATACTTTAGATTTAAAATGCGCTTAAGTTCAAAATAAATATAATTATGAGTACCTACACAGTAAAATGCAAAATTAAAGGACAAAAGCTGACGGCATATTAATTATTACACAAGACACAATTTACGCAAGGGAACGAAAGCAAAAAAAAACGAAAGAAGAAGAAGAACTGTGCCGCCCCCTCGGTTGAAGGTTGCATATTTGTTCTTTTTGTGTGCTTTAATATAAAAATAAATTATAATTTGATCCTTGGGCGCAAGAGTCAACGCGAAGCCATCGCCATAAATATATCCTCAGCTCTGAGGGAGCGAACGCAGCGAAGGACAAAAAGAATGCGCAAAGAAATTAATAAATTAAGCAAGAAAACTTTTCTTCAGGTCTATAAATGGTATTCACTCTTCGGTGTCTTTACGCAATAACTGTGAACAATTCAACGTTGTTAGGTAAAAATATAATTTTGGGTCAAGTCTCCTGGAGGAGTCGAGATTTTTGACAGTTCAACTAAGAATATCACGAAAACGTTAATTATGCATCGATCTTTAAAGTAATCAGTTCTTTTTCTATATCTAATGTGCATATTCGTGTTTATACCTTACCAACATTTTCTTTTAACCCAGTTTATGTTTACCAAACAAACTTTGTCACCGTTTTCAGTATACCATCAATATAACTAAATATTTTAGATGACTTATGTGTAAATACGTTAGGCAAGAACTTTGATTTTGTTTTTCTGAACTTTAATGAGCCACTTAAAGTGGAAATGTTCTGACATAACTGAAAGTGCGTGTTGTATGCGACATATATAGTATATACATATATATAAATATCTATAACTGTATAACATGTGCGTACACATACAAATGTGTGTGTGTGGCAGAAGCAGAAGCATTATAATTATACATGTTTGTGTTTCCAATTACACACGCATTTGGTACGCAGCGAAACAATTTTAAAAATTCAATATAATGAAATTTACTTAATTGTATAACACTCGTAATTAATTCACTTTGTATGCTAATTCGTGCCTAAGTGGCGTATTAAACTTTAAAATGTCTTCAATATTTATGTGCAATGCACGTGTCGATTATAACACGCAACAATCCAAACTGTTCGTATGTATGTATGTACGTATGTATCAGTGTGTGTGTGCTTATGGGTATTTATTCGTTAGTTTGTGTGTTTGTTTGTGTGTTTGTTGCAAGTTCAATTTAATGTTAATTTTGGCACACATCACTACGGGGGCAGGTTGAGAACTGCAGATTGTCTGGCGATTATGCAATGTAAGAAAATGCCATTGTTTCTTATAATTATCGTTGAAATAATTCAACACTTAATTGAATCAATAAAGCTTGCTCAAAGCGCATTCGAGTCAACTTAAATGATAATGAAAATGTGATAAGATTAAAATTAAGTGCCTAACATTTAATGTCAGCTTAGCCGCTTTGAAACACAACAAATAACAATATCCAACATTCAACATAGTTTAACAGTTTTCAATCAATGTGCAATAACAATAGAATTATCTAACTATATGTGTGTGTACACTGAAAGAAAGGTACAATAGTTACTTAGGTTAAAGTATATATATATATATATATATCTTTATCTATGGTATGCGGTCATGTTCATGTCGACGACTTGCACAGTTGTGGAGTTAAGCACAGAGTTTTCAAGCACCGTAAAACAGTTAAATTTACAACAGAACTACTCAAGTCCGAAGCGTAATAAAATATTTGTGTTTTTGCCAACTGCACAACCAACACAAACACACTCAAACACACTCGCACACACACACATACAGACAAGCACAGACAAAGTTGCCGCCACACTGACATTTTAAGGACTCTTGCCACCTTTTGGGCACAGACAAGCCCAAGTCCAAGACCAAGACCAAGTTGAAGCCATCGTGTTCTTCCCGGCTCCATCTCTTCAACACAAGCCCATTGGCTTTACAGGCCATAGCTTTGGCTATGACTCAGGCCTGGTACGTTTCCGTTTCCCCTCCTGCTGCTGCCATCGCTTGTCAGCCAGTTTACAATGTAAACGCGAAAATGCGACAGCAGTGCATAAAAATCCTTCACACCCTCTCTCTCTTTCTCTCTTGGCCCTGGCAATGGCGATTTTTATGCGTTTAAACATTTTCATTACAAAAATTGCATCGAACGGGGCGTTGGGTTGGGTTGGTATGGTAGGTGGTTGGGGGAGGGGAGGTGGATAAGCAAGTGTTTCGTTGTCATTAAATCTGCAGCGATAAAATCAATTTATGTCAATTTCCACTTTTGATTATACCAGCAACACAGCAACAGCAACAACAATCCCAAACCACCACCAAAACAAGAACAACAACAACAACAAGAAGAAGAAGAAGTAGTGTATATATATATATATATACAGCCATAGTCATTGCTTTTTAATTAAAAGTGAAAAGCTTGAGTGTCCAAACAAAAACATTGTCCAGATGCAACACAACAACACAACAACCCCCCGCCCCCCCTCCTGTAACGCAGCCCTCATATTTCATCAATTTATGCAATAAAATAAATATTAAAAAACCAGAGAGAGAGAGACAATGAAAACTCTGCTCCGAAATAATATATATATATATATATATATAAATACGTGGCAAGGAATTTTATTAATAATGCAAATACATAAAAACACAGAAATCAACCCCTGATTATACAGATACGACCAGTTGTAGTACCATATATATATATACCACCGCAACGCGCACCAAGCAGGCAAGCAGCGACACCACCACCCGTTTGTTAAGCAGTACCCCTCTCTCTTACACCCCCCTCTCTCCCGGTATAGCCAGTAACCAGTACTCACAATGCCGAGTCCTGCGCTGCCTGGCTTAATTTATTATTTAAATATGAAAAAAAAGACGACGAAATTTATATGAAAATAAAATAAGTAAAATATGAGTCGAAGCACCGCACGTTGAATACCCTACACAACAACTTTAAGCAAACTTAAAAAGGAATAAAATATAAATTGTAAGAAAAATTTAACAAAAGTAAAAATAACACAGATGAAAAAAACATAACTAGAAAATATAATACTTAATACGTTTTTAGGATGTGGTTTTTAAAAGTTAAGTTAAGAAAATTATTTTCTACATTTCCGGAATTCAAACTAAGTAAAATATGAAAGATAGATTTCGAAAAATGTATATTAATAAGGAATACCCTAACTTTTCGTAGCAGAGTTTAACAATGAAAAATTTGTTGCGACGTTGGCAACATCTAATATTTATACTTATATGTAATATAAATATAATGATGCTGAACTGAACGTGTGGAGTGGGTTCGGCTGGGTTGTAGGGTTCAGCTTTGGCTTCAACGTGGCAAATATATTCAATAATTTATAATTTAAATAATACCCACTACAAAATGGAGGCAGCGCTGCTTGCTGCATAGGACGAAAGCAATTCAGTTCAGTTCAGAACATAGTCACGGCTAAGGGATAAGGGGTAAGTGGAAGAGAGAGAGAGAGAGAGCCGCAAGGTGAACTATGCAACGAGCATTTGAATTTGAATATTAAACACGCAGACGAAGCAAGCAGAGCAGTCGACGCCAACGTTGCTGTCGATGCCAACGCAGCCGCCTTTTATAATTTTTCATTAAACTTGGCAATAAAAGTTTTTTTATTTTTTGGTTTTTTGCTTCCCTGCGTTTGTCCCCATGCGGGCGAGAGACGTTAGCCACAGCGCCTTCAATGATGGAAAATGTAGCACGAGCGCGAAAAAAAAAATGGAAACGTATATAATAAATGACATTATGGCATATTTATGACTGCTAATAATTTATATGCAGCCATTGCTTCAGCCTCTGCCGCTGCCACAGCGAGCTTCGCAGTTGCCGCACTTGCCACAGTTGCAAAAGTTTTGTTCCTTTTCGCCAAAGAAATTTAATTTTAGCACACATTGTAGCAAAGAAAGCACTCTCCATATAAATTATTCGATACAAGTTTATGCAAACTAGGGTTGAAAAATAAAAAAAAAAATCAAACAGGGATAGATTCAAAAACCACTTATTATAATCAATTTACAATATGAATTTAGATAAAAAAAAATAAATATTCTGAGCATTAAGTTCTTTCATGAAGAGAAGAAAGCTTATTTAAAAGTTTGTATGATTGCAATTTTTATTCTATAATAATTTTTTAACCTGTAAGTTTTTTATTTGCACATACGTGCAGCTTATCAAGATCATTGCCATTATTATTATGATTATTGCCTTTGCTGTTGCTTTGCTTGTCACTCGGCAATTTCTTTTAATATTTTATAGTATTCATTTGATTTTGTTTTTTCTTTTTGATTTTGTTGTGTGCAATTCATATAAAAATATGTTGTTGCCTGCCTGCCATTCAGTTTGTTTGTTTGTTTGATTGTGTGTGTGTGTGTGCATTTAAATGCAAACATAAAATTTATGTCAAATGTCTGTTTGACACGAAATATTTAAGCCAAAATGAGCGCCGCCAGCAGCTCAGCCCAGACTATATTAAATATAAAAAAACGAATACAAAAAAAGAAAAAAGAAAAGATAAATAATAAAAAAAAAATACTTGCAATCGACTCGTAAATATAAATAATGATACAGCTCCGTGTGGCATGCTTAATAATTTATTGTAATTTGTGTGTTGCAAGCAAATGAATATGAAAGAAGTATATCACAAAAAAAAGTAGCGTTTATAAATAAAATGTCAATGTTCGCAGTAAATAAAGTTTTTCTTTTGTCAGCCAAAGTTTACTTAACATTATACAAATAGGCAAATAGGGTATAACAGAAAATGTTAGGTTCTGATAGATCTGAAGAAATCAGCATGGAAAAAATATTCGAAATTCGAAAAGTTCATATAATAATGAATAATAATAAATATCTTTTCATGAAATGATTAAATGCTTTTTCTGTTAACTTCTTTTCCTTGTTTAATCAGGCGATAGAGTATGTTCTTAGTCGACCATTCGGTGTTTAATCTTGTCGATTGTCATTCATTTTGCTAGTTGTAGTTTTTGCTTTTTGTTTTTGTTGCTGCAATATAATTAACTCAAATATGTGTGTATATAATGTTTATAGTTAAAGACCCGCGCACACAGATGAGCAGCGTGGGGCATGCCCCCATATATTTAAACTAAATGCACAAAAAAAAAAACACAAAAAGTACAAACAAACAGAACTTAACTGCTGACTTTTTCTGTCATTGTCATTTCACTTGTTATACATATATATATATTTCCCTCAGCTTTGTTGTCTGCTTTTAAAAGGGGGTTGCTTTTGACTGATATAGTTTAGATGTATGTATGTATGTATGTAGATTTCATTTAGTCTATTTGTTGTTTTTTTTTTATTTACTAGTTATATTTACTATGCCTTTTTTTTTGGGGGCTGTGGTAATTGTTTGTTGTAATTAAGGCTGAGCAAATAAAGTGCTTCCGTTGATTTCTTTCAACACAAATAGTTAATTGCCAGCCATAGACAAACGTCAAACTCATTTTTCGTCAATAAATGCAGCATTGATTGTTGTTATTAAAATTAGTTGTTTGCTATTTAGTATTTAAGTAATTATTGAAAGGGAAAAGCATGTGCAACAATCAAACCCACTTGATTAATAAATTTAATTGTCAATCAAGAGATACTTAGAATAACAAAAGATTGATCTTATCCTATTTAAAGCTGTCTTCAGTCTTTGCCTCTTATTGCTTAGCCAATCACACAATATCTTCAAAATGTTTAGCCCATGTTTTATTCTGATCTATAAGCTATATTATTGTTAGGTTTCATTTAAATCCTTTTAATAGCTTTTACGTGAAAGGGTAACAAATATACATAACTAACTTTAACATTAATAACAATAGTAAGATTTGATCGCAAAACTTCCTTTTGCCTTACTGTTAGTTGTAGGGTATTGTGAATCAGAAGTTTTTGTTTTTCAACATTTTTTGGTGTGCGTTTTGTTGTTGTTTTAAGTGTAACCGTATAAAAACTAAAAGACCAAATAAATGCAAACTTTAACTATAAAATAAACATTAAACAAGCTAGAAATGCTTTTATGACCGCCAAGATGACGACGACAAAGACGGAAAGCGATAAAGATGAACATGAAGGATGGAGAATGGGGGTGAGGGTGAATGTAACTGAATGAAGAAAAGTTGTGGGTGGATGAGGGTGGGGGGTAAGGAGGCTAAGAGATGTTTGCTCTATAAGATTGCCTGTTGCAGTATTTACTATTGGAATATTTTGTTGCAGGCATTAAAAAGAGACAAGCCCCAAAAGGTGGCAGCCCAAAGCAACGCAAATTGCAGCTGCAACAAACACGCACACACACACACACACACACACAGACACACATAGATAGAGCCGCAATATCAGCTAGAACTTTTATACTTTAATGAAGACGGCGGTGTAATAAAATTTAATTAAATATAATTCAGCAACAAAGTCAGTTTTATAGTTGCAACAACTCTTCAGACAGCAGGCATTAGAAGTTGCACACAGAGAGAGAGAGAGACAGAGAGATGGAGAGAAAACCCATTTAAGGCACTGTAAAAGTTTAATTGTCAAAGGCGAAGAGGCGGACGAATGGGGCAGGCAGCAGGTGCCGCATAGAGTTACAATAAAATATTTCCTCCATTTGGATGAGCAAAAAGCACTTCAACAACAGCCCAAAAACAATACATTGTAAACGACATTTCTTGAAGTACAGTGCCTCTTAAATATATGTACACACATACACTACCCCCTATATATATGTGTATTGCCCTTAATTAGATGTCGAGTCATCAGAGTTGTTGTTGGAAATGAGAAGTTATTTTAATATTGCTACGCAATTTATTTTAATTGGAATAATTTTATTTGTCTTTATGTTTATTCATTATGCGGACTAATGAATTTTCTACCAATACCAACATACCATTATTTTACATGTATGTTATCTATATGTACGTTACAAATAAATACATATATATATATATATATATAAAGATATATATGTGTATTAGTGGGTTCTGGGTAGTAGGTTCGTGAATCCTGCGATTGGGGTGCCGCCTGGCTTTTGAATAATTAACGAGGGTGTCACTCAGCCCTTACTTTGCGTGTGTATTCGTATGTGTATGTGTGTGTGTGTGTGTGTGTGTGCACGCTCATAATATTATTATATGTTATTTACGAAGAAAATGCTTAGTCAGCCTTATACAAATGTCTATGAATGTTCAAAATATAATTATAATAATAATTGAATTAGATTTATTGATTATTTGTATATGGACAACAACAATGAACAGACCTTGCAACAAACACACACACACACACGCAACAATAACATTCATGAATAAATCCATTTACGAAGGGTAGTTGAGAGTCAAATAATAATAGCGCTGAAGAACACAAGTCAAATTAACTTAAAAGGACTAAAACAATAGACTAGACAAATACCCTAGAAAAAAGGATCCAAAACACGTTTAAAAAATGTATTGAAGTACTAAAAAACGTTTGAAAATATTATTAATATAATGATTTTTTGTATAAAAAGTTATAAGCATGATTTTATATGATTTTAGAAAAGGGATTTCGATGAATTCTGGTTTTGATATCTTTATATCTATAAATGTATCTATATCTGTACCTATATCTATATTTATCTATATCTATATTTGTCTATATCTATATCTATATGTATATATATATTTATGTCTATATCTATATCTATTTCTATATCTATATTTTTAACTATATCTATATCTATTTCTATATCTATATCTTTAACTATATCTATATCTATAAATATATCTATATTTATATCTATATCTTTATCTATATCTTTAACCCATGTTCAAGGAATATAACAGAACTCCCTAAAAAATGTTTTTATTTAAGTTTTTAAATTTCCTTACATTAAGTTTCCCTGTATAATAATTTAAATGTAACTTAATAAGTTTAAGCTTTTAAAAGTTTGGCCAGAGGCATGCGTCACAGGGTATATGAATTAATAAACCCATCAGACGGCAAGCCACAAAACTGATGACGAAAGTCAACTAAACAAATTAAGTTTAGTTTCCTTTGTTGTTGTTGCTAGTGCAAGTGCGTCGCCCTCGAGCCGAAAAAACCGAAAGCCAAAGGGAAAACTTGAGACGATGGCGTCATATATACTAACAGACACACTCACACACTCGAACACACACACACAAGCACACACAGAATCGCTAAATTTTGCGCGCGCTTTTCTTAAGACGAACATCTTCGGCGACTTTGAGTTCGACTTGCGAGTTGCGACTGCGATTGCGTGAGTTGGAGAGGTACCACGCTAGGCAGAGGGATAGGGATAGGAATGGGGAACTGTAAACTGAGACTGTGACTGCATTTTTGCTTCTGGGTCGACCTCGACATCGGGAAGATTTCGACGGCGCATTGCAACTTGGAGGGCTGTTTGGCTGCTGAAATTGCTGGTTGCCTGGCTTTGGCGCAGTCTCTGCATTCAACTGCATTTTTGTGTATGTGTGTGGCAAGTGTGGCATTGAAAAAAGTGCAGCGCTAAACTGCAGCACGCACCAAAAAAATGCCAAGAAGAAGAAGCACACCAGCATCTCGCGGTGTCTCTTGGGGCATGGGGCAATAAGAGATTTTTCTTCTTGTTGTCTGCCTTAAAGTTCGATGCATTTCTTCTCTTCGATTTCTTTCAGCTGCTTTTGGTACCTTTCTCTAGCACTTATCATATTCCTCTTTTCTGGTGGGGGGGGGGGGAGGGCATAGTATAAATATATATATATATATATATATGTGGGTGCACCATGAGAAATTGACGCTCGCCACACGCTGAAAAGTTTTTTGGCTGCTGCTTCTGCTGCTGCTGTTTGTTGCAACGTGTGTGAACAAAGTTTTTGAAATGCTGTTGCACGCAGTTTTCTTATTGTTTTGGTTTCGTTTCTTTGTTTACTTTTTATAGCGTCGCATATATATACATATATTATAGCGTTGTTATTGTTGCGAAAACAATTTCATTTTGTTTTAGTTGAATTATTATATTTGTAAAAGTTCTGCTCATGAATTATGGTTGAGTGGGTGCTAGCAAGTAGATGTGTGTGTGTGTGTGTGTGTGTAGCTAAAGGCAATGCACTTGCCACGTAGGTTCAAAGGAGGTCAGTCAATATGTTTGTGTGTGTGTAAAGATATTGACAATAAATCATTCACTTTATAAGTTTTTCTCTATTTTACAGAATCTAAGATGCCTTTTTGAATCATTTACCTTTTTCCTACTCAAATATAGATACTGAAGAGCTGTTCTCTTCTTCTATTCCACTTGCTTATGCCACACAATTAATGTTTTACAACATGTTAAAACCCTTTCAAATTTCCTTTGATACCTGCCACACACAACACAACACAACACAACACACCAACGGGGTGCATTTACAACAACTTTCAACTTTCAACATTTGGTATTTGTTCTTTATTGTGTTATCAGCAACTTTGCATCTTGCTTTGTATAATTATCAGTTGCTAACAAGTGAGTGGAAAACCGCCCGTCTAAGCAAATGGTGACCAACTGTGGTAAATGTTGATTGTTGGTCTTTCGGGTTGTTTTTTTGCCTTGATGAGTTGTGGAATACATTTATATTATGAATATATGTAAATACACACACACACACACATATGTATGTACAGGGTAATCTCCTGATGCCATGGTTTTTTTTGTAAAGTGCCTCCCTTGGTTTATCAAGAGCAAATATCTCCTCTTAGCCATCTGCATTCATCTTGCTTAGCTGCTGGCGATTATTATACAATATATATGTGCGTCATTGCCTGAAATACTCTATTTGCTTAATGTAAATCTATATATATATATATATATATATATTATATTTTTATGCTAAATACGCAGCAGAATTTCCCCTGAAGGGTTTTTTTGTGTTTAAGGGTTGCACTTTTGATTTCTTTTCATTGCTTGTGTAACCACTGTAACTGAGCCAAATGCGTTTGGCTTATTTGCGATTTATGATTTGCATATTTCATATGTATATATATATTTCGTTTCCCCCCCTCTCTCTCTCTTTGTCTCTCTGTCTCTGTGGCACCCTTTTGACATGTAATCGCTGCCCCAAACACCCAATTAGTTGAGTGTTGTTGCCTTTATTGTTGTACGGACGACTAGTTGGCATTTTGTTGCCAACGTTGAAATGAGAATTACAAACTACAAATTGCATCTACATAGATTATAGATTTCTTAGACTTTTGGTGTATAATCATGTACCGGATATGAATTAATTTTTCTCTCTCCCTCTCTCTCTCTCTACCTCTCTTTCTTTGTTTTCTCATTCACTCGCTGTGTTGTTTTTTCGATTTTTCTCGCGCACTTTGCATTTGCACACCAGCTCATTTGGCTTTGCTTTCAGTTCGTATACCCTTTTGGGAAGGGTCTCTGTCTGAGTTGGTTAGGTTAGGTTTAGGTTGGGTTCGAAAAGAAATATATATGGAATGGTTAAATATGATAAATGAATTAATGATGAAAAAGATATTTAACCATATTCATAAGTTTATATACCAAATTCTATAGAGCATTGCTTAGTCATCATGCTGCCTTACAAAGATTTCTTAGCCATATTCCCTTTTACCTTGACCGTTTGTCGTAATTTGTTATTAGTTTTCTGTGTTTTTTTTTCATTTCTTTCGTTTAGTTGGGTTTCGTTATTGTTGTTGTTGGCTGCTTTCCATTGAAATCATTTACATATTGCAAAAGTGAATTGTACAATGCACAAGCACATACATACATATATACATATATATAGATGCACATATAAATATTAAGTTAAGCGAGGAGAATAGAGGTTAAGGTAGAGGATATGGGTTCATTCAGCTGACTTGTGTGTGCCAGCATTATTTGCTTTGGCAATTACTATCGAGACCTGGCCAACGATTTGTTATTATTATTGTTGCAAGTGTTGTACGTGTTACTTTTGCTGTTGTTGCTGTTGTTACAGTGTTGTTGTGTTGTTTGCCAGTGTTCATTAATTTAAACTGAAGCTACACATTTTGAAATACGATTTTGAATAATTATTGGGACCAGCGCAATATTTTCTTGAGCGCGTCATTATTATGGTGTTGGTGTTGCTAAGTGAACCAAAAGAATGGTTTTTAATAGTTATTGCTGCATAGTTGGCGGCGCACTATGCTGTTCCTCGCTGCGTATACGCATTGCCAAGCTCTCTCTCTCTCTCTCACACTCTCACTGTATATACTCCAGACAGACGATTCCCTCTTAGGTTTCCACTCCCTTAGATCCATACAATTTTTCGGGTATCGTTGCGCATTCTGCATCCGCAGCGAGTGCGATTTAAATGCATTTTCCTAACGAACGATATATATCTATATATATATATATATATAAATTATACAAACGTTTCCATATATCCATTTATATGTAAGTCTTTATGGTATATATGCCTGGTTATAAAGAGAGAAAACGTAGCGCCAATGCGTTGCTAACGGCGACCGCAACAGACACACGGCTCGATATCGTTCAGGCACAAGCCCCTATCCACCTACCTCCACCCTACCCCTTGCCGTTTTAGGCTGCGTCTGCGTCTGCTGTTTGCATATTAGGTGCAAGCTCATGCTGCATATGCAACTCGAGTCTGTTGCTGCTGCTACTGCCATCGAAAGGAGTCGTAGGCTGGGCAATAGCTGTTGGTCATGTTCAAACACACACACACACATACACACACACGCACACACACAGAGCTTTGGATGCGTGGCAGTTGCCAATAACAGGCGCAATGTTACATTCGTTAAGCTTTTTTCCTTTGACCAGGACCCAGGCGCCCTACAGCCAACACTCAACTCACACACTCACAAAGAGATGCACACACACATTTGTGGCAGTGGCAGGAGTTGCTGTGCAACACACACACATCTCTTTGGGCACCAGCCAGACGCATTCATTTGTAAAGCTAAAACGCAGGGTCCACCAGCTGCAAGAAGGGGTAGCACTTGTTAGGTGAAGGAGGAGGCGAAAGGGTGGCAGCCACTTTAGACTGCTTCCTGCTCAGCCTTTTTAACGCACCTTTTAGGCCCGAAAGTGTTAATGCAACACATTTGAGAGGCCCATAAAACGCACAATTCACTGTTGCACTTCAAAAGGCAATTTTATATCGTTATGCACTATATGAAGAAGGATGATAGCGTTATAATATATGCGATTGCATATTAAACAGATTTAGAACTAGATAGGCAGAGGTGTGTATAAAAACATAAGAGTATCTTTATCTAAGACAGAGTTTAGCTCGATTAAATCTAAGTTTGTTTCAAGCTGAAACGTTAACAATCCTTCAATAACTTTAACATTACTCTATGTCCGAGTTCAATAAAAAAATCTGTATCCTAAACCTTCTCAATACATTAATATGTTTTGCATAATAAGCTATTAGCAGAGTCGCCTTATCGTTAATTTCCATTGTAATTGTCTTTTATATATTTGGTTCTTTATTTTCTTTTCTTTTGGCAACAAAACGTGAACAGTGAAATTTTGTAATTTCCCCGCTTAAAATGTTATTATTGTCACTTTTGCTTTGTGTCTGCTTTGAATCTATGATGGATGCGCGGGTCGGGGGAAGAAGAGGATATATATATATATGCCTTACCCGCTGTACTATAATTTCATTAGTATTTATATTTCTAAATATAGAGCCAGGCGTAATTTTTTTTTATACTTTTATTTTTTGTTGCTGTTGTCGAAAAGACAGACAAGAAAAACGTTTGCGACTTTCATATTTCTTCTTGGCCTACACACACACACAGAGCCTGGCAGTTATTGCTTTTCCTATGAGCGAGTGTGTATCTGTGTGTGTGTGTATGTGTGTGAAACATTCCAGTGTCGTTGTGCCGTTATATCACAACCCCGAGTTCGACGTTCATTGGAAAAACGCGGTATAGAAATCGAATTAGATTTTTCCGATTGAATTTTCTACATTTTTAATTGCTTTCAACGTTTCAACTTGTCGACGTATTGCCCATTGATGCCTTCCCCCCCCCCCCCCCCTCTCTCTCTCTCTCTCTCCTTCCGCTCTCGCTCTATTTCCGCCCCCTCCAATAGTGACCCATGCATTTTCTAGACTCATTCCCATTGCTGGGCTTTTTAGCCAATTTGTGACGTCGCTGACATTTATGGCCGTATTCGATAGTCAGGCAGGCAGGCAACCAGGCTGACATTCGTTATTCATTCGAATATTAAATCTAACTAAGTAAATCAAAAATGTGCTCAGCTCCTAATTTACTTTAGTTTAGTTGCATTTTTGACAGCCTCGCATACTTGATCAGTTGAACAATAAAAAAAAAATTGAATTAGTTAACAGATTGACTAATAAAATATACTAAATGTAAGTGGATGCCAATATTGATAGAGTTAAATGACTTTATCTTTCACAGCGTTGAGCTTTAAGTTACGTTTCGGTATGTTATAGGGCCAGAACATTCCGAAGTCACTCAAAACTCAACCGATTACCAGATGCAATGCCTTATAAGTCAGGGATTGGACTATAGATTAATACTGAATTTCCAATTTACAACATGATTTAAACTCGAAAGTCATAAACAAATTCTTTCCAAAAGAATCAACTTGACTTAAGCTAAAGTTATGTTTAAGTTTTATTTGTTTTACCTTACCCCGCAAAAAGATTTGATATACTATTAAAAATCTTACTAATGTAAGACATCGCTGCATTAGCTTTTAATGCAAGTATTTCTCATTTCTTTTATTGTAATCACAATTGAAGTAGCTGCCACATCAGCTGGCACATTTAATGTATTTTGTACTTGTATCTGTACATACTAAACATAAATATCTCCAGCATATCTGTATCTATCTGCCTGACTGGCAAAATGAATAGTTTGCTGTAAAGCATTCAAACTGAGGAAGTTTCTCATGCATTTAAAATGAATTACCACAAAAAAGAGAAGAAGAGAAATATAAAAATAAAGTAAATAAATAATTGCAGCAACTGCATTGAGAAATGAAATCGAAAGATATTTATCTAAAAATAATAAAGTTGCAGTCTCGAGGCCATCTGCAACTGTCCATCTCTCCAACTCTTCGTCTGTCTCTCTACTCTCAGCCAGCTGCCATAATTTGTAAATCATTTTTCGAAAATGAAGCAGACGAAAAAAATTATATAAAAAAATGTTCATCATCATACATATTTTTTAATATCAAAATCAGCTTATAAATACATTTTTTGTTTTTTTTGTGGCTTTTCCTCCCCGCCTCTTGAATCGTTCATTTTATGGCCGAGAAGACATCGGCAGCATCTTCCGCATTTGTTTGTAATTTACTTTTATGCTTAACTTAATTGCATTTAGATGCATTTTTATAAATTACAGCACATGGTGCACATGGTTTGAATGAATGACTCCCATGAAAGATTTCTATGTGCGCCCCACTACCCTCACCTCCCCTCAATGCGTACATCAAAAAGCAAAGTTTTTTGAAGTAAACATTATAAGACATCAACATTGCTTTGCCTGCTTGCCTGCCTGCAAACGCAACTCGGCACTTATGATTTTTTTTTTTTATTTATTATTATATTGTAGGAAAAGGCAAGAAAAAATTTCAATTAAATATTACAACCAAATTTCAATCGTTCTTCTTTCTCTTCGCTCTTGTCTGGATTTCCAGCATTAATTACGCCAAATGTAACTAGCTATGTGTGTGTGTGTGTATCTGTATCTTTGCATCGAAGCAGCAAAAAACATGCTGCATAATATTAGTTTTCTAAGAAGGCCAACAGCGGGGCCATATAATAACCATATAATGAAGCAAATAAATGAGCAAAGAACAGCAACAACTTCAACATTATTCTCTTCTGTAAGTGTGTGTGCATCTACAAGATACAGATACAACAGATATACGTCTCTCTCCTACAACAAAAACAATTAGCCTACTTTAGTTTTCTTGCCTGACAAGTGGAAATAAAATTAAATACAAGAGAACAAAAAAAATTTGTGTGTTTGGTACTTAGTTAAATGCAGCAACAGATATAAGATACAACATTCTATATCTGCAGATACATTATGTTTTATAAGTGTATCTGTATCTGTGTGTGTGTGTGTGAAGCAAACTGTGTTCTCTGATATTTGTTTAAATGAAGCAACAACGACAACAACAAAAACAACAACACACGAATTTAATTACAGCATTTTGTATCTGTAGACCCCGTCATATCTTTATATCTGATGCGACGCATTTGTATCTGTATCTGCTGCTGCTGTTGCTGTTGCTGTTGTTTCTTCTCTTCTTCTTCGTCTTCTTCTCTGTTTGTACTCAAGTAGTTTTTAGTTATTATTGTTATTATTTTTCCATTTCTACATACGTGTGTTGCCGACGACGACGACGGCGACGGCGACTGCTGCGAGATATTGAAATTTATCGCCGCTATTTTGTAGCAAAATGCTCATAATAATTGTCTCTACCACCGCTCCACCTCTCCACACCTTCTCCTTCTCTCTGCTTCTGCTTCTGCTCTGTTTGTTTATCGCTGCGCTTTGCTGTTGCTGTTGCTGCTGTTCAATAGATAGATACAATACATACTGTTTTGTATCTTTTGTATGAATTTATCTTAACTCGAACACACACACATTAAGATGTATATACAAAATACCGTTACATACACAGAGCCATCACGTTTCAGCTTATATTCGCATGTTTTTTGTTTTGTTTTTGTATTTTGCTTTATCTTTGACAAAGCATCTTATTATAAGTTTTAATTACATGCTGTTATGAGGAAATGTTAATTGCTTCCGTTAACAAAATGTTTGTATGCAATTAAAAAAATAATCAAAAAACCAAAGCTGATAACTACAGATAGCTCTGCATGTATTCAATAGACAGATGCCTAAGCGTATTACCCGTTATAAAATAAATTTGATTGAAGCATTGCTCCAGTTAATCATGATTCCAAACTTTGGGGCTTGATTTAAAGTTTTAAGCAATAAATAATTAAAATATTTATTTTATTGACTTAAAAGTAAGTCTACTAAACAATAAACCAACTACAAATGAGCTGTATTTAAGTAACTTTTATAACTTGATTCTTTGTACTTTGTTTTTCTCTTTGGTTAATAATGTGTTGCCAATTGCAATTATTATGCATTTCCTGCTCTTATGCTGTTTATTGAACCCTTTTTTTCTTATTCCTTTACTTCTTTCACACATACTTCTAAACGCTGCTTTACTTTGTTCTGTTCGTCAATCATCTTTTGCTTGGCATTAAGATCTTTTCTTAAGTTAGGTTTTTTTCTTTTCTATCATGCCTTTTCCCAGCCACAACATCATCAATTAGACAAACGATAAGCTTAGTCTTTCCTTGCCGCTTGCTGCTTGCCCCTTGACTATGTAGGCCAACTGTTTGCCGCTTTCTCGCCGATTGCTATTATTGCTGCAACACATAAAAATCAGCAACAAAGTTGCGGCTCATAAAAAATTGCGCACAAATAAAAAACAACAACAAAAAGAATAACAAAAATGGCATGAAATAAAATTTATATGAATAACAACAAACAAGAAAAAGAACAAGAAGAAGAAACAGAACAGTTTACTGCTCCATGAGAGAATGCAACGCGAAACGTTGTTGCAGCAACAGCAACAACAACAGCAGCAGCGGCGTGCAACGTGCGTCCGGCATAAAAATTGTGTTTATGCGTGTTTGGTAATTTTATAAAAGTTAAATTAGTTTTAAGACCATAAATTGTGCTGTTGCCGTTGCTCTGTTTATGTGCTCCCTCCCCTCACCAACTACCACCCCCTCATGCATCCGCTTGAAGCTTCCCTTTGCCCGTTTTAACTTTTATTACTTTTAATATAAAAAAGCTGGCGCAGCGAGCAAAGCAAAGGAAGCCGCCAGCTAGCCAGCCAGCCAGCCAGCTCAGCTGTAAAACTGCACGCTGCTGCCATAAAAAGTTGCAAGCAGCATTTTCACATGTTGCTGGGCAACATTGCCTTAGCCTTTGCCTACAACTGTGGCAACATTGCATCAAGAAGCAATTGCAACTTGCCGCAACTTGCAATCGTAAAATCAACTCAAATGCTTAACATTTTGTTTCTGGCTCAAAGTGTACTTTATCCTTCACAACGGTAACCCATAAATGTTGCATGAAGTGCATAGGAGTATCCTATATTAATCTGTCGATCTGTACGATCTTAAGATAAGATACTCTTCTTGTGTAAAGGGTATACGCTAGTCGACTTCTTTAGCCTCTCGTGCCACACACAATGTTGCAGTTGTACACACTTGTGCAAATTATTATCACATTTTAATGATTAATTCTAATGATATGCGACATGAAAATGAAATGGCAATCAATAAAATCAGGCATTTGCTTTAGTTAACTTCGCTCCCTTTTTTATTTTTATTTGTTTTTGTTTTTGTGGCGCCACAGGCAGCGCTCGTCATTTGGTGGAGCCCAAGTTAATTGTGGTAGTTATTTTTGTTATTATTCCAAAGAGTTTTCCCTCTCTCTCTCTATCAGCAACTGTATCTGCAGACAGCTGTGGGCTGTGTGCAACAATGTTGCAAGTTGCATTTGACGCTTTTACGAGCCATTTTTATATGCTTACTTAGTTGATTAAGGGCGTGGCACAAATGGGCTGTTGTTTAGATTTTGCGCACACACAGCTTAAACTAAAACAACAACAACGACAACAAAAATAACAACAAATGGCGTGTCAATGAGTTTTATGGCCAACAACAAATACAAATACAACAAAACGAAAACGAAAACTTTATTTTCTAAATGTTGTTTGAACGTGCAGCAGAAAATATTTTTATTACATCTACACAACTCAAATACATTAACACAAAGATATGTTATACCTAGCCGTGACTTCAACATTTTTGTAATTTATTACTAAACCATAATAACAAATATAAAAGAGAATCCTTATATAAAGAAACTGTATGGAGAAGAGAATATAGAGACCTAAACTAAAACCAATCAACTATAAAGAAAAACTTGAGCAGACAATTATTAAAAATATAAATGTTATGCAAATAAATAAAATGTAATGAAAAAAAGTTTTTTTTTATTGAGTAATTTAATCCATACAAAAAAGCAGAAAATTACGAAAGAAATCTTTTAGAATGTTTTTCAACGGCATACAAAGTATTTATTTGCTAATCCAACTATAAATTGTTTGAGTAACAAGTGAAAAATAAATAAACCACATCTTTCTTCATGGAATTGTGTTGTTTTTGAATTGAAAACAATTCTCTCAGCGTTTATAATAATTTAGTTAAGAGAAGAGCACAAAATACGTCTAAGATATTTTTTTAAAGGGTATATGAAATGCGTTTTAGTTTGTGGCACGAAAAAGTCGCTCAATAAAGTGCTTTGCAATAAAATGTATGAAATTTATATTACACAACATATATCTTAATATATGCATATATATATATATATATAGATATATGTATCTCTAATAGGGAAACGGTTTATTGCCATGATATATAAAAATATGAACATATAAGTTGATATGGGAATGTATTGTAATTTGTTTTTATGCGCAGTTTTTTTCTTCGTTTTCGTTTGACGACAAAACTGAACTGAGCAATAAAACTTTATGCATTTAGTTATAAATATAAATAATTATTATCTATACAGACTTCTATTGGATATCCAAACACAGATACAAGCCGAAAGGGGGCGGAACGGGGAAGGGAGGGAGAGAGTTTATTCAGAGAGACAGCAAACAAATTCATATTGTATTTGCTTTTGGCTTTTACGACTTGCCCCTGTGCGACATAGCTAAAACCGAAAACCGAAACCAAAACCGAAAACCAAACCCAAACCGAAAACCAAAACCAAACGGAACCAAGTCGCTTCGGTCCGTGGCCATTATAATAATAACAATGTCAATAATGTTATTGTTATAATAATAATTTGAAATTCGTAACTTTTGTCGTTTTATTAATGGGTCGAACGTGTGCGAGACATTTCGAGTCTATAACAAAACACACACACACACACATGTACATATGTATATGTATATATTCAGCAGTGTTACCGTTATATGGTCAGGCCATTGACGTTTCCATATACTTCACCTTACTCCACTTCCACCTTCCACCTTCAACATCTCATCTACTTGTCTGTGTTATAAGCATTACACTTACTCTAATATTTACATCTCACTCTATTTAGATAATAACTTTAAAGTTTTTGTTGTTGATTTTTTCTGTTCAAGCCTCAAATATTTACATAGCCCCAAAGTTGCTGGCAAACTAGACAATGCATGCAAACAATTGCTTAAGACGACTTAAGAGAAGGAGAGAGACAGTCAAAAGGAGAGGGAAGAGTTGTTCACAATGTTTGCCTGACTTTAACGTTACCCTTTAACGTTTCAGCTGTTTCTGGTACGAAAAAAAGATTTTCAAAAGCAAGAACTTAATGAAGAAAGTAACAGAGAAAGGAGAATACTTGTTTGGCATATACCTTCAAACTATAATGTTTCTATCTTTTAAAGATACATAGGCTATATTATTGTAAAGTTTCATTAAAATCCAATCAGTAGTTTTTCGTATACATACATTAAGAATTTCACATTTATACAATCAATAGAATTTATGAGAAAATCAAATGTTTGCCAGTCGATCTAGAAACTTATGGAAACTTATAGTCGATTATATGCTTCTTAAGGCCATATTTTTACTTTGTTTAAACATATTTTATTTCTTTATTTCAAGTTTATTTATTTGTTGACAAGCTGTGTTCTATTTAGTTAAGTTCTGTTTTTGTCTAGCAATGGAAAATTTTTCATTATCTTCGTCAGATACAGAAACAGATACAGATATTTATTTCGTAATATTATTTCTTTCAAGTTTTATGTAGATGTAAGTTTTGTGGTTTTTATTTATGTTGTCTGCGTGTTGAATAAACTATGTTTTGAAGACTACACTGTACTCAAATAAATTGCTTTGTTATTTCCTTTGTAAAATGGCGCCTGCCCCATAAATTGAGCTCTCATAATAATAATAATTTTTCATTGCACTTTTCTTCTTATTTTGTTTTTGGTTCATTCGCAAACAAGTTTTTCTTTAGCCCAATTGCAAAGACATAATAAATAAAATATAAGTGTAAGTAAGTCGTAAAAAATCGAATATAAAATTTAATGCGCTTGAAAATTATGCGCAAACTATTTTCTGGCATTCCACACACACATACATACACACACACACACACCCAGCGAAGTGCTCCCCTTTGCCACTCGTGAAAAAAAAGTGAGCACGTTTTTAGCGTATGCGTAATTTATTTGATAAGCGCATAAATAAGTATTCTAACCCCCCCCCCTTCCGCCTTGCACACACACTGCCCTCCTCCCACCCCGCAACCCCTCAACCCGCTCCCGCAAATAACTATAAATGCAATAAAAATGCGGAACCGAAGAGCCGAAAATACATATTTAAAATAACAAGCAATTGCGCAAAAGTAATAACTTATAAAATATTAAAAAAAACTACAGTGAAGAAGATGAAGAAGCAGAAGGGGTAAGGGAAAGAGGAGCAGCAACAGAAGCAGCAGCAGCCACAAAATTTATTGGCCCACGTATTTTGTTTGTATTGGGCCAGCAAGAAAATAAAATAAAAGGTAGCCGCGTTTCTAGTCAAAACTTTTGCGACTCGCAACCAATAACAAACCCGCAAACGCTACACAGGGAGAAAAACCCAATGATAACATAAACTTAAATGCCCTTTAATAACGTTTAAAGAGTATCAAGTTGTTAAAGTCCAATTAAAATCTCAAGCTTCGAGAGTTTTTCTGACATTGTTTGCAATCAAGAACTAGATACTGACTTAAAACATAATCTATGGACTGAATCATCAAAAGTATAACTCTAACTACCTAATAATACCAGTAAATACTATCAACAATATACAAACATTTAGCTATGATTGCGTTTAAGTATTCTTGGATCGTAGATTATTGAAGTTATGTTCTAAACGTTGAAGTTCTGGCCTTAATCAATTCAATTTTATGTTTAGAAATCTTTTTTTCACACTGTAAACAGCTTTAGTCTTAGCTACGGATACGTTTAAAGATACATTTGGTAATAGTTGTATTCACAAAACAAATCGCACGGCTTCGAAAATTGGCAACCAACAACACCAACAACAACAAACAACAGTAACATCGATATTGGCGTCGTGTCCTGCACCTTGAATTGACTTGGCTTGCCTGCCTTTATGCCGTATGGATAATAATTTCTGAATTCCTTCTCATTTTGATTGCGCCTAATAACTGAGTACTGGATGCCGCCTCTGCTTCTGCCTCTCCCTCTCCCTGTGCGCCTTTGCCTTTTGCGCCGCGTTCTGTCTTGCCAATTTGTGTGAGCCAAGACTCGACTTTGACTTCGACTCCGACTCGATTCGCATTCGATTTCAACTCTAACGCCGCCTGCTAGCTAGGAAGAACGAGATGGTTTGAGGGAGGGAGGGAGGGGTGGAGAGATGGCCGTCTTTCTTGGGCAACTTTTGCTGCTTGGACTCTCTCCTCTCCTCTCTCTTTGCCTCGCGCGCGTTATTTTTGTTACAAATATTTTATTCCAATGCCATATATTTTATTTACTGCCTCCTCTAACCCTGCCCTGCCCTGCCTCGCTCTCTCTCTTTCGCTCTTTCTTCTCTTGTCGTATCGGTTCTTTTATTTTATTGCATTGTTTATGCAGCCGAAAGTAAATTATGTTTTGTCCGCGGCATCGCTCTGCAAAGTCGAAACAAAACTCGAAACTCTCGAACTCTTCGTCGTCGTCGTCATCGTCTTCGCCGCTGCAGCTTTTGTCTTTATTGTCTTAAAAGTCTGCTAAAAGAGTTGCTTAACTCAGATGATTGAGTGATGGAAATAATAACAAAGTTATAATTATGATATTGATTGGGGAGTGTGATAGAACATTTTTCTTTCACAAAAGAAAACATAAATTGATAGAAGATCTTTTCTATATTCTAAACTATTGAATTCTTCTTCGAAGGGCATTCGCTGTGCGTTGTGTTCCTCTACACATTCGATTGTTTTTGCAGCAGTTTGCTGGCTGTCATTTTGCAAAAGTTATTATGCCAGGTGGTTGTCGCTGTGGTTGTTGCTCTTGCTCTTGCTCTTGTTGTTGTTGTTACGTTTGAATATATATATTTTGTTGCTTTTTGTGGGTAATACCTATACGTACGTATAAGTATGAATGTACGTATGTATGTGTATGCAGTACAACAACTAACAGTTAGTTGAGTTCTATTTTGCTGCGTTTTAGCGACAACTGCGCAACATTTTAGCAATTGCTTTGCATATTTTATTGCTAAATAATAAATGCCCATTAAGTTAATTGGCAAATTAGGCAAAAGCACACACACACACATACACATTCAGTGCTCAAAGTTTTTTTTTAAGTGAAACGAAGACAGGGCTATCTATACACTCAAAAAAAAAGAAGGGTAACCGTTTAGTTGTGTAGTTCTCGTTGAACTATAACAAGTTGTTTGCTCCATTAATGAACGTTTTTGCAAATAACAAGAAACTAAAAAGTTTTCGGCGCCAACAACTAAAAAATCAATAAACTGCACCTTGGACAACACGACCACGCCCCCCCTCCGTAACCTTCCACCCACCCATGAGGCGAGCCGAAAGCATTGCAATTTGATACAATTCGTAGGAGTGCGCATGAAAAATTTTCATTTTTCTAAATGACTAGGCACAAAATGCGTTAGCAGCAAAAATGTAAAAACAAGAATGCTAAAGAAAAATTGTGAAAAATGCGAAATAAGGCGCCTCTGTGTTAGTGTGTGTGTGTTTGTGTGTGCTGTCTGACAAGCAAACACAATTAAATGTTATGCAGATGCAATCTAAAATGTCATTATATCAAATTCATTAATCCCCAATACAGAGCAGAGCAGAGCAGCAGTTGAGCTCGCATTTGAGCACAGTGCGCACCAGGCCCCCAAAGGCAAACAGACAACAGCAACAACAACAACAACAACAACAACAACAACAACAACAGCAGCAGCTTGAAGAAATGCAGCCAAAGGCAACGAACAACAACAACAACAACAATTATGACAACGACAACAACGTTGTTGCGCTTGCAATCTGCACTCATTTATATTTTCTTCTCTCTTACTTTTATAGTATATATTTTTTTTTTGTATGTTAAACTCACACCCATGGATAGACTCGCACTCACACACACACACACACATTTACACACGCACACTCAAATGTTTTTAATAATAATTATTATTTCTTTCGTTTTCGTTTTTTGCATAGAGTTTTGAGTTGAGTTGAGCTTGAGTTGAGTTTTGTTGATAGACTTGAAAATACCCTCTGCCTATTCGTATTAAAAATCTTTTAAGTAGTTTCAATTCTTATCAAACAATTAAGGAAGCATAAGGTACCAGAAGTAAATTATTAAAAGAAGACTCTTAAAATCTTAAGTGGGTTGAAAAATATGTAAAAAAAACTTTATTTGCACTTTCTGCTAAACGTTTAGTATCTTGTCTTTATCCTTTTTGTAGATCGTTTTTTAAAACTTCTTTTCAAAAAAGGACTAACAACTGAACTCTTGCGATTGGCGTAAATCATAAGAAAAGTCTTCAAAGTCGATTCAACTTCCAAGCACATACACAAGTCTTCTAAAAACCATCGGAACCTACTTACAGGGTATTATTGAACATAAAATGCACTGCGCCCTGCATTTTGCTAGCGATTAAAATCGCTGCACGTGAATATTTTAACGTCAGTCAATCAAATGGCTTAAAAATGCTTTGTCATAGCCTCGCTGCATGTTTCTGGCGCCCCCTTCTGGCCTCCCTTCTAATTCTGGCACTGCCTAGCCTCTGACTTACAGATACTTCAGATACTACACAGAGCACACGGAGCATACTTCATATACATATGTATATATGTCTAGGCGGTCTATGTGTGTGTTAGTGTGTGTATTCAGTTAAATCGCCTTTGATTTGATTTCGTTTGATTTGATTAATCGCAACGACGCTGACGGCGACAGCGACGCCAACGCTGCCATGATAATGAGATACGACAGCGACAGAGACAGAGACAGAGGCAGAGGCAGAGCGAGAGTTGCACGCAATTAAGCCAAATTAAACTCAAAGCCAAGCAAACCTACCTATACAAGTAAATATACGTGTTAAGATACTTATGTTTGTATGTGTGTGTGTGTGTGTTTATACAATGCAATACATATGTGTATGTGTGTGTGTGTGTGAGCAAAGTTCAATGCGCTTCGCCGCAGAACTTAAGTTTACAGCTTTAAAAAAAATAAATGATTGTTTACAATATTAATATAAATGGTTGTATATTAACAGAAACACACACACACACACATACACTCTCAAACACACATACACTCTCCCACACACACTTGCATGAGTAAATAAAAAAGAATTATTCCATTCATCGTCATAAACTTCAATTTTTCGAAAATCATTTCCTTAACAGCTGCGCGTACAAAAATAACAAAAAGAGAAATATTATTGTATACGTACACATATATAAATATATATATACGTATAAAATAACAGCAAAACAAAACAACAACAGCAACAAAAATAAATAATAAAATAATAATTCGAAGAAGAATAATAAAAATGAATTAAGTTTCACAGTGGAAATGAGTTGACATAATTGTGAACTATAAACCAGTTGTAATTGCTGTTCGTAAAGACGTTAAAAATAAAAAGAAAAAAAGTTAAAACATATAATTTCAATGTCAAATGCGCATTTAAGCTTATCATTGTTGTCATCCACCTAAAACTAATTGCTGATTAATAGATAAGATATTATAAAGAAGACGGCGTTAAGACCTTAGAACAAAAACTACATTGTAAACTCGATCGAGCGAAGTATAATTATATTAACTTATGTATCATCGTTCAGATATTATAAATTAAACTATATTATACAGCAATCGAGCTTTATCTGGAAATATTTATTTGGGAATACATATTTCAGGTCTTTCAACTTTTCCAATAATATTTTTTTTAATAAATTATTTCTTGACTCAACATTTTTTCTTCTTCTCGTTTCTTTACAATGTAGAAAAGTGTTATTGAAAGTATAATATTTCGGTCGCACTTTGTCCATAATTTTCATGAATCATTCCACTGTGCAACGTGTGCGCAGTTTTTGCCCTTTGCACATCGTTAAGGAATATTATAAATTACTACAACAATAAAAACAACAGCAACACTAAGAACAACATTGAGTTCGGGGGGTTCTTGAAATATTTATTTTATATAACGAAGTTTTTTTTCTTTCCTTTTCCCTTTTCCCTTTTCGATTTTTTGTATACTCTTCACATTCTCCACAGACGCGGGGCGCGGTCTAAATTAAAGAATATTTCGTTTTTGCTCTTGGCTGCCTTTTTACTGCTTCATCTTGAGTTTATTTTTTTATATTCCGTTGTATTATTTTATTTATTATTATTTTACTTCCCCCCGCACCACTCTTCACTCCCCACTCCCCTCGCTCAGCTGCACTTTGAGTAGCCCCGTCTTCGTTCGTTTAAAGTGCGGTTTCTTGTCTTTCTCCATATATATTCATGATTATTGCTGCGACTGCCGCTGCACATAACTTCAACTTTGTATCTCAGTATCTTTGTATCTGGCAAGCGCGACTGTGCGTGCATGTGTGTGTGTGTGTGTGTGTGTGTGCCATGTATTTAAGGAAAAAGAATGATGCAAAGACGATAAAATATAATTTCGGCTTTATATTTTATTTTAATGATGAAAAATGTTGAAACTTTATTACGAACTCATAAAAAATTTAAACGTAGGTACACACACCGAGGAGAGGTAGATGTGGAAGGGAGATCAACACACACACACACACACACCCATTCTTCTTTTTCTTTTGCTTTGTGCTCGCCTCATAAATAAGAAGAGACCTGAAGAGCAAGAAGAAAAACGCGCTCTGTGTGTGTGCACAATGTTATAAATGTTATAAAAATAAAAAAAAAAAAAAAAAAACGAAGACGAAGAAATAAATGGTATTTATTTTTATTGCACAATGCTTGCAGCATGAACGTTGTATCTGACACAGCTGCTGCCTTTGATGCCGCACACACACACACTCAAACACACACACACTCAAACACACACACACTCAAACAGAGCTCGCAACAATTAAAGCAAAGCGCAAAAGGTGTGAAAATATATGTCATAAGATACAAAATGTATCTAATTGAATGAAAGCGACGAACAACAGCAACAGCAGCGAGCAAAGCAAAACGAACAAGCGATTTGTTCTTAACACGCAGACTTTTCCTGCTACCTTTCCCACCTCCACAATCATATGCTCTTAGTGGAGCGTGAGATTCGCCACCCCCTTTTGCTCTCTTCCTTTCTGTTACTATCGTTTGCTCGTTTTGGGGCCTGTCCATTTGGCGTGCAAGCGAAAAAGCAAAAAAAAAACATCGCGCATCAAAGTCAAAGTCGACATCAATGCGAGAGAATTTTTTGTTTTTTTTTGCCGTTTTGTGCTGATACACTAACTACTCTAATAGGGTATGTTGACTATGCTGAGTTTTGGGTAACTTTAATGTAAAAACAGATATATATCGTTATAAATATTAGCTAGAACCTATATAATGTATAATTTGTGAAGTGATTTTAGTACTTTGTAGATGCTAGATGCAATTTAACAACAGAATTAAGTATCGATAACATAACAGTAAAGACTTAAAAACAATCTTTTAAGGATTTCTTGCCAACTAAATATTTAAATGTTATTTTTACAGACTTCACGTTTTATGTTCCTATGAATACAGATGTGAAGGACCGATGACGTCGAATAATGATGCTGAGGAAAATTCCTCGTTGACGAATAAGCAAAGAACTGAGAATCAGTAATGGTCAAAGGCAAGCCAAAACAAATTTCACCCCATTAATGAAAATCTCAAAAACGCTAATGGAACTCAGTTAAAATGGACTTGTCAACTTTCAGGGATACCTCACGGGTTACAGCAAGAGCTAAGTTATCATTTGGGTAAGTAAAAATGATAAATATGCCATTTCCTTAACAACTAAAGACTTGATGTGATTTGAAGGGTATACAAAAGTCGCTGTTGTGAATATTTTAGTTTCCGCTTGTTGTTACTACACGCGTTTTATTCAATGTTGCGGCAGGTTATGGCTCCATACAGACAACAACAACAACAATGATATCAGTAACAACAACAACACACAGATTGTATTGTAGGTAAAAGCGTGCGACAAACAGAGACGCGCTCTCTGTGGCATAAGGATGCAGATAAAATGATAGCAGAAATGAGCACAAGTGAAATAATAAAAAACGTATCTTTATCTTGTATGCGCGCTGTGCGTATCTTTTAGCTGCATTTGATCTAATCTATATAGATTTTCGAAATACATTTTTGTTTTTTGGGTCGCGATAAGCTAAAAAAAAAGCGAGCCATATCTCAATGTGACCCCATCAATTATTGGCTAATTTTCAAGTATATTTTTAAGTTTTAAGTGCTTTTTATTATATTTATTACATTAATTTGTGTCGCCCGATTACCCCAATCGATTAAAAGCTATCTTATCGACTCTAATAATAATAAAACAAAAAATGTTGTTTTGCAAGCAAACTTCAATCGATTTCTGATCGCTATCACAAAATTCTATGTGTATGCGTGTGTGTGTGTGTTGTTGTTGTTGTTCTATAAAGAAATCGTTGTAATAATCAATAAAGCAAATAGTACAAGAAACGTTATTATAAAAATAGCTTGCTGTCAATTAAATTACAAGCGTCATAAAAAAATACTAAATGAAATCCTACATTATTCCCGCTTAAAACTTCTCCTTCTCCTTCACCCCCTGCCTTGCTTGCTTCTCTCTTATTGTCTGAATTTTTAATTAATTTATTTTTGTCAATATGATGTTTTTATGTTTATTTATTCGGTTTGGTTTGTTGTTTGTTTGTCAGTCGCTCTCAGTCAGACACAAAGCCAATGCACAAAGACAAAAGCCAACTCAAAAGCTTGCATCTTAAAGATACAAACTCACACACGCAGATATAAATATGTATCTCGAGTTGCTGTTGCTGTTGTTGCTGTATTTTTTCGTTGTATGCTGTCCTCGTTGTGCCTGCCATTAATTTATTTATTTAATACCCATGCGCCTCCACCTTTCTGTCCCCCCGTTCTGCAATCTTTAAGTTGTGTGCGTATGTGTTTGATTAATCGCTGCTCATTGTAAATATTTGTCTTTAGTTTGTTGCACTGTGCGTGTGTGTGTGTGTGTGTGAGTTGCACTGACTGCCTCTTTGTTGCCAGATATACCAGATACAAGATACTTTTGATACCAGTCTTGAACGTATTTCAAATGCAAACTGTTGCTAATCCAATTCAAGCATTAGTTAATATATCGAATAGTAGAAAAAGCTAAAGAAATCAGAATAAAACTTCACTCACTTGCCACATTGCTTGCACCTTTTTTTCTCACGTGTATTAACACCTCCAATATCTACTAGTTTTCAGTTTTTGTTGTGTTGTGTTTGTTTCTCGTTACTTTTTATTTGTTACTAACCATAATTTATAATAAGCTATTTTCTTTACGCACCTTTTTTTTTTGCCTGTTTCTCAGTGTATAAGTAAATGTATCTCGTAGTTTGTACCCCCTGCCCACGCACACCAACAACCAAAACAACAACCAAAACAACAACCTCAAGACACAACACTCTTAAAGGCAGGCAAGAAAGGCAGAAAGGCAGAAAGAGGGAATTCTTGGCATGAGGTTGCGGAGGCTGACTTACAACTAATGCAATATAATAAATTTATACAAAGTTGCAAATAAATGCCTGTGTGTGTGCCTGTGTGTGTGTGTGTGTGTGTGTGTGTGGGTTGTAAAATAAATAAATAAATATTTTTAGAAGGATAAACATATATACAAAACTTACATACAAGACATACGAATAAGATTTTGATTGCCGCCCAACCCTTCTGATTTTTTTTACAAGCCTCTTTTTTTCCCCCTTTTTTGGTTGGTTTGTCTGTCAGATGGCTTTGCTTTATGATGGCATTGCTTGGGGTCTCTCCGCTCTATCTTGCTCTTCTGGACTCCAAAGTCTCAGAATCAACTCTTGTGGTTGTTGGTGTTGTTGTGTGCTGGGGCGCCCCTTGGTGAGGTTTGGTTTTTGGTTATTTATCTGCATAAATTATTTATGCCGCATTACAAGCATAAAAATAAATAAAATAAATGAAGCCCGGGCCAAACTAAATCCGATTAGAATACACACGCACACACACATACACACAGTAGAGGCAAATGTTGTTTATGTTGTTGTTGTTTTTTTTTAATAGATTAATCAACGTATTTACTTGCTACTTTGGCGATGTTGCAGCTGCAACAACATTATCTACACCATTTATTTAGCTTAGCCATCAAATTTTAAATTGCTCGCAAATATTTTTTCGCCTCCATCTCAATTTTTGTATATATAGTATGCATATATATATATATATATATGTACGATGTACAAATATAAACATCAGACAGAAGAACACAGCGATTTTTTATGGGATTTTCCTTTTAAATTAAATGTTTATAGAATTTGAAACTAAATTAATGTATCTCTGGTGCAGCTGCTGCTGCTGCTATTTGTATCTCTATCTGTGTATCTTTGTATCTCGCTCTGAAGCTAAAAGGCGTAAAATGTAAAATTACTTCAATTTTTAGTTTTTGTGTATGTGGGGGGGAGACTCCATATGTGGCTTTTGTATATAAACAAGGGCGAAGCACTATCTGCAAGACGAATATAGAATACACTATTTAGTTTTGATAGTTGTTGGATCAATCAGAATACGTTGAGATTTGGAATGCTGTTTCACATATATATGAAAAAACAAGTGTATAGTGTATCAGTTTGTGCGTTCTGCCTCACATATTCATAATACCCTTTGTGTTGCGTTAGGGCATACAATAAAATATGCCTGAATAATATAAAACAGAAGGCATGATACATCAAAGCGGATTATACAATTTATAAATTTGTTCTTATTTCTTTTTTTTATCATGCTGTGGGATACATATTTCTTCTCCCCCCCTCCCCCCCTCTCCTCTGCTCCTCTCTTCATCTTCTTCTGCTTTGTGTATATATTTTTCTTTGGTTTTTATTTTATTTATTTATTTTTCATTAAGCAGCAGCAGCCGCAGCAGCAATGTGCAACGTTGTATACAATAATTTAGCGCAACAACAGCAGATGCAACACAGCGCAGATACAAAGATACAAGATACCAGATACATTAGTTAGCAGTGAAGAAACGAAACTGCAATAAATTGTATTATTTATATTATTTTATTCATAAGAGCGAGAGCGAGAGAGAGAAACAAAAGTCAGCGAGGTTTCTTCGTTTCTGCCACTTGAGGCCAATTTAGAAGTCAGCCAAAGATCAGTTGCAGTCGCAGTCGCAGTCGCTGTTAACGTCGCTGTTGACGCACAGCGGAAGCGTCTCAGGGTAAACGAGAAGAGCAGCAAGCAAGAAGCTGTGTGCAACCGGGGCAGGGGCAGGCCAGAGAGTGACGAGTGTAATGACTTTTGTCGATTGGGTTAAGTGGCTTGTTGGCTTCCTTTGCGCACCTACACAGATACACACACAAACACACACACACACACTCACACAGATACAAATTCAAATGCACCGTGCGAGATTCCTTCTTCTTTTCTGTTTTTTTTTTTTTCTGTGTTTTGTGTTTTGAGTTGCATCTTTTTCAATTTTTATGCATGCCACACATTTTGTTCTTCTGCTTCTGCCTTTTGATTGCGGCTGTTTTTTTTTTCTTTTTCTGCACCTTTTTTTTCTGCTCGTTGTTCTTGTGTTGAAGTAGTTTGAATGTGGCACGTTTGCCTTTTTTTTATTGCTGATTGTGTGTGTGTGTGTTTGTATGTTGTATCTCTATACATATATCCAGCTGAGGTAATTTGTCTACACAACTTTTTTTGTAAGCGACACTCGCTTATTATATGTTCGATATTTGATGTTTGCCCGGAGTTTTGGGTAGGATATACGCTGCATGCGTGAGGGTTTTGGGATGTGGCAAATGAGTAATTGAGCGGCAGCAGCAGGAACTTGCAACGTGCAACTTGCGGGTTACTTTTAGTTTTTGCTGTGCTATATTTTTATCTTCTTTTTGCCTGGGAAAAATGTTTCTTTTAATAAAAATAATTAAAAATTTATGCGGGCTTCTCAAAAATTCAAAGGAAATCGTTAATTGTGCTGACAACTAATGATAAAAATATTGTTTTAAGATTGTTAAAAAGTATAAAAATAAATTTAGAAAAATGAAATTTGCTTGGTAAATGTCCCAAAACATTTCTTCTTAAGGTTTGTAGAACTTCTTTTTAAAAAAAACTTCTTCTAAGTTCAAAGAGTTAAGAAACCTTTAAATATTAAAATAATGACTTGATAATTGCAGGTTTTTCGTTTATGTTTTAAAAATGATTGAACACTTTTCGAATATATATAGTAAACCTTAGCTGCTCTTTGGAGCATTAATATTTACGTATTTCCTTTTTTTTCCACATAATTCAATTAAAATTTAATTAACCCGCCATCACCTACAATAACTACGTCTCCTACGTCTCAGCGAGCAGATCTCTGAGCAAGATCTCTGCAATAAGTTCACTGAACTGTGCGAAAGGAAAGAGGATGGGTAAAGAGGGAGGGAAAAGGGAAAAGGGGAAGAGAGCAAAGAAGAAGAATAATAAAAATAAAATATTTTCTCTAATGATGAACAAACATAAAATGCAGCCGCAATAAAAAATAAATGAAAGAAACAAAAAAACAAAAAAAATACAAAATAAAAAGATTTAACAGAAAGGCAAAGAGCGAGAGAAATATGAGAGAAAAATATCATAAAAGTGCAATTAATCACCAGAAACCGAAGCGGCTGCAAAAGATCATTGAAAAACAACAAGAGAACAGTGAAGGGTGTGTGCGAAGAAGAAGGGGAAGGGGGGGAATTGGTAAATGCTGAGACGGGAGACAAAGGCTGACATTTATCGGCTTTATCTGCTTATGTGTGGCAAAGCAAAGAAAAAGAACAAAAAAAAATAAACGACATATAAATAAATCGAAATAAAGAATTATAAGTATTTAAAAGCAAGAAAAAAAGATGATGAAGATGAAGAAGAAGAGTTGGAGAAACGCGTTGTATTCAGAATTGATTATTTTGCATTTCGATGCTGCGGATGCTGCCTGTCAATATTTGATTTTTAATAAACGAAGAAACGAGAGGGGAGAGGAAGGGGCTGCAAGAGATCGCGGCGAATGGTGAAATGCATCGATTTTTAATAATAAATGAATTGTGTAAATAAACGCAAGCAGCAAGAAGCAAGAAGCAGAAGCAGCAACAAGAATTGGGTAGGCAAACAGCAGGAAAGCATAAACATGGCCAACAAACACACACACACACACTAATACCAATGCAAACAAGCACAAAGATGCAAAGATGCATTTCCAAAGAATTTCTAAGCACATAAAAAACAAAACACAACACACACACACACACAACAAATATCAAAGCGAGCGCGGTCAGCGGTTGAAAAATATTTAAAAATGCATAAAAACAAAATATTTATTGAAAGAGCGACAGACGTGTGCGAGAGAGAGAGACAGAGAGAGAGGGAGAGAAAGGAGGTAAGATGTTAACAAGTAAATGTGAATGCACAGTAAGAAATTGTGAGTTACAACAGAACTTCTTCAACATCAATTATAATCAACAAAGTTCTCAAGATATTTTCTAATCGTTAAGTAAATAAGTGAAAGAGAGAGAGAGAGAGAGAGGGAAAAAGAGAGTGGGCAAGTTAGTGTGAATGCACTGTGAGAAATTACACTACAACAAAGTTTTCAAGATATTTTCTAAAATGAATCGTTATATCAACTCTTACAGAACTTTTGACAAGGTTTTTGGACAAGTTCTCTTTGCTGAGTGTATGAAAAGAAAAAAATTATGAAATGCGATAAACAAACGTTTTGAAATGCGAACTGATCTGAGCAGAAGGCTAATGCGCTCAGCAAGAAAAAACCAGTCAAGACTTGAGGCTCAGACACCAGAGACTCAAAGACTCAGACTCAGGGCTCTGAGAGTCTCTTAACCCTGTCCCTTATTTGATTAATGCACTCGACAAGCGACAATAAACAAGAACAAACGAAACGCATATATATAAATGCATATATATATATGTATTTAGCTGTGGATAGTATTGAATTCGATTGGATTGGATTGAAGTCGAGTCTCGAGTCGATGTTCAAGTCGAGTGCCAAGATCTTTGCGACAGACAAACAAATATCGCATTCCAATCAAATATCGAATTGAATATATGAATGTTATGAATTGAGAAAGAAAGAACGAACTGTGGATTGGCTTTTGGTGGGTTGTTTTCGTTGACGACGTCTATTAGATAAATAAATAAAAAACTTCGTTTTTTAAAGTGCGAATTCTGCTTCGCGCTTAATGTGTGCGTGTTGATGGAAGGTTGTGCAGCTTTGAGGCAAGGCTTTAACATCGTGTTGCAGGCAGTTTGAGACTTGTGAACCGGCTTGTGGGAACTGTCAATGAAGTTTTCACTTCATCGAGATCGAAAAAAAACATTTTAAAGGAAATTTGTTGAGGAACTGAAAAGCGTGTTGAATAATTTATTCGTTTTGGATGTTTATATATATGAAAATCTGAGAAACCCTTCAAGTTAAGTTTGGTATGTAAAATTTATTACCAAAACTGATTTTGACAGTTTTACAGGTTGAAAGGAATCAAAACAGTTTAAACTAAGTTTTGTATGCTCTTTCAGTTAAAGAATTTCCTAATGGCATAATTAAGAACCGAAATATTGGGATATTTATTTATGTATGTGTGTGTGTAGGAATCCAGAACAGAACGGAACCTACGACAAGACGAAAAATGTTTGAATGCCCCACACACTCAACGATCGCAATGTGGCCAGCAACAACAACAGCAACAAGCAAGCGACGACGACGACGACGTGAAGCACGTGAATGCTGTCAATCATTAGCAAAGCAACAACAAGACAACATTCCATGGGAGCAACAGTCGCGAGCTGTTGCTGCTCGCTTTGGCTGATGACATGCCCATTATGACGTCACGCGGCGAAATGCCGTCGGCTAAAATGTGAACGCCGTAGCAGCAGCAGCAGCAGCAAAGTCAATGCCGAAGCCGAAACCGAAACAAAATGAAGATCGTGAGCAGAGTTCGCGCGCGCCAAACGAAAATCAAAACAAACCAACGCGCAAAGATGGTTGTCGTAAAATGAGAGAGTGAGAGAGCGCCGTATTAAGAGAGCGCCAAAACGAATGAAACTTGCACAAAGAGAAAAGATCATTATCAAATGTAAAGAGTCAATGATCGACTGAAGTGAAAGAGAGAGGCTGATTGTACTTACCCGTTCCTCTTCGCGTATCATTTCGGCAATGCCCGGCTTGATCTCCATGTCGTCCGCCAGAGAGCTGGACGAGGACGCTGCAACGCTGTGATGATGATGCGGTGGCGGTGGGAGACGTGGCTCCGTTGACGCCGCTGCGGCAGCGACGCTCAGTTCCATAGCGGCAGCAGCGGCCATGGCGGCAGCAGAGCCAAGCGGGTAACGTGAGTCTGCAGCGGAAGTGCCGGATGCGGAAGAAGCAGAGTGATGTTGTTGTTGTTGTTGGTGCTGTTGATGCTGTTGGAGTTGCTGTTGTTGTTGCTGCTGCTGCTGCAGGTGGTGCAAGTGATGTTGCTGCACTTGTTGTTGCTGTTGTTGTTGTTGCTGTGGACTGGGCAGAGTGCGTGGGCAGCGAATCGCCGCTGCTGCTGCTGCTGTTGCTGTCGGCGCCGGCGTTGTTGCAGGTGAGGGCATTGTACTGCCACCGCTGCCACCGCTGGAGAGGGGCAACGGCAACGACAGTGGCAGCGGCAACGGCAATGATAGTGGCAACGTTTTTGGCGGCGGTGTCATAATCGCACAATCTCGCTGTCTCTCTCGCTCTCGCTCGCGTTCGCGTTCCTTTTGCTCCTGTTCGAGACGTTCGGCGGCAATCAAGCTGCTCAATGGACTTGCAGGCGGATTAAAGATGGCGTCTGCCGATGGCCAACGACGCTTGCGCACATTGCGACTTCGCTCCAACGGCGACAAACGCAATTCGCCGCAATCCCAATCGGATCGCATCTTCTTTTCGGGATGCAGCTGCAACTGTTGCTGCTGTTGCTGTAAATACGATAAAAGCTCTTCGCTAGCGTCGCGATCCAACGCTTTGGGTGATGAAACCTGTGTCGGCGAGGACGAGGAAGCCGCCTCTGCCTCAGCCGCTGCCGCTGCCTCCGCAGCTGCCTCCTCCATATGCGTGACATCCGCCAAGCCGCGCACCTTCAGCATCTCGGCAATGCGCAGCAGCGGTCCAATTTGCTCCTGACTCACATTGATTTCGCCGCGATACATGAACTCAACGATCGCCTTCAGATCGCACCAGTTGACATCACGCATGATCACGATCGGATGCTGACAGGGTGTCTCCGCGAGCAGGGTCTGAAAGTAGGGCGAGCAGGCGGAGAGAACCATTTTGTGTGCTTTCATTGAGCGGCCATCGCAGGCGAGCGTAACATCAACAAACGATTCGTTTTGCAGCAATTGATCAAAGATCGTTGTCAGATTCGATTGATAATTGTTCCAACGTAAGCAGAATTGTTGCGGGATTTGTTGTTGTTGCTGTTGTTGCTGTTGTTGCTGCTGATTGTTGTTGTTCGATTGTTGTTGCGTTGTGTTCGAATTGCTGCTCGGCGATGATGATGATGCATTTGGCGATCTACCGCTAGGTGGCGTTGCTGGCGGTGTTGCGATCTTCTCTTTATCATTATTATCCTGCTGCTGTTGCTGTTGTTGCTGCGTCGGCGTAACACCGCCGCCACTGCGCTGTCGCTGCGCCGCTTGCGCCTGCTCGGTTGTCGCATTCATTTCGCCGCTATCCGTTTGTCCCTCGGCACAAGCAGCCGCAGCTGCTGCTGCAGCGTTCACGGCGGCGTCGCTGCTGCTGCGATCGTTACTGTTGCTGCTGCTGCTGCCTTGCTGTTGACGTGACGTTGGCGTCTCCGCAGACGCCATTTTGTTTTAATTGAGAGCGTAAGTAAATGAGAGAGCAGGCAGGCAGGCAGGCACAAGTAACAACAGAAAGTTTATTGATCAGAGCTTAATGAGAGTTCTTGTTGTTGTTGTTGTTGTTGCATTTGACAGTTAATGCATGTATGCGTATGTATGTGTGTGTGTAAACACTAGAATTAAACGTCGCGTCACGCGTATAAAGTATCGCGTATATAAACTAACGGTACACGTGCTTAACTATGTATGTATGTGTGTGTGTGTGTGTGTTGGGCTTACGTTACGTTACGCGCACTACGTAACATGCATTTTTTTTTTGAGGTAAAAATGACAATTGACAAGAATAAATGATTTGTTATCGTTGGGATTCTGCTTGTTTATTGGCCCAAAACTTCTCTCGTCTATGCGAATGTGTGTGTGTGTGTGCGTGTGTGTTAGCAGCTCGTTTTTTTAGTTGTGATTGTATGTGTGTGTGTGTGTGTGTGTGCTTTGTTGTTCTGTGGGCAATCGGAACGTGCCACAAAAGTCTTTTCAGCACGAGTGTCTGAATTAGACTGAAAACGTTTTGCACATTTTGATACGGAAAAACTCAAAACAAACTTGACGATGACGACGACGACGACGACGACGTCGATTGGGGCTACGACAACGACAACGGCGACGATGTTGGAAAACGCAGAGGCGCTGCTGCTGCCGCCTGCTAGCTGCTTGTAGTCAATGTTGTTGCTTTTTGCTTTTGCTATTGCTATTGCTATTGCTGGCCCTCCGCGCGAGAGTTTGCGAATGCGAATTCGCTGAGTCGTAGTCATCGTTGTCGCGGCAGAGACAGCGACAGCGGCAGCGCCATCATCATCGCAAGTCGTAAATAGTGCGCTGCCGACGTCGCCGGCGCTCGCAGCTGGCAAATTGCAGTTTGCATTTCAATTCAAAAGGCAAAGGAGCAGCACTCGGCAGCGAAAAATAGTGCGGAGAGCGCAAAAGCAGCGACGACGACGACGACGCCAGCGACAGCACCAGCAGCAGCAGCAGCAGCATTCAAATGCCGGCAAATGCCGTTCAAAATTCCTTTACTCGGAAAACGAAAACGAAACAAATCGCACACGAACGTATCGAAGCGAAACGAAGTTCGCACACTCGCTCGCGAAACTTCGAACTTCGTTCGCACGTACGCTCTCTCCCACACGACCGACCGACCGACTGGCCGGCTGCCGCGACTGCAACCCCCAAAAACAACAACAACAAAAAACGTAACGGAAAACGCGAGCGCTGCATTTTCGGCAATCTAGCTGCGTGCAAGGAGTATAGTTCTTGGTTGGTAGTGGGTGTAGGGGGTGCCCAAATAGATAGGCAATAGGTGCGTACATTGCGTGCGTGTGTGTGTGTGTGTTAGTTCGACTTGAACTTGCGGCGAGAGAAAGAGCCGAGACGCACCTAATAATTAAAAGTAAACACAAGCCAAACGAATATTCGAAGAGAGTTGAGATCAGCAAGTAAAATATGCCTACACACACTCTCTTGACTTCTCACTCTCCCATAAGAAAACAGTTGACAGCAGCAGCCGTCGCAGCAGCAGCAGCAAAAAGATTGTTCATTAATTAGTTCCGTTTGTGTGTTGTCTGCTGCTATCGCTAGCTGCTGCTGCTGCTGCTCAGCTGCAGTCAACGCTCTCAGCAACTGTTGGCTCCAATTCGCCGCAATCTTTGTACTTTGTTGACGGCGCTCTTTTGTTTTTAAGAGACGCGCGCGAGTCAAATGCTGTGGCGCGCTCTCCTTTTGCTTTGCTCTTTGGTGCCAAAGACAACACGCGCACGTAGCTTGTGTCCGTGTGTGTGTGTGTGTGTGTGCAAGCGTTGCACCTGCAGTTTCGTATTTTTTAGCTTCTTCTGCTTGCTTGCTGCCTACTAGCACTAACACTAGCACTGTTGTTGTTGTTGTTTTTTGTTTTTTTCTCGCTCGTACGGCTTGCTTCGTGCTGCGGCTGCCTTTTGGAACTGCCCACTGCTACAGCTGTGGGGCTGTCACTGGAGACTGGCCAATGTATGTTTGTATATATGTGTGTGTGTGCATTTTGATTATTGTTTTTGGCATAATATGCATGAAATAAAGAAATACAAAATCTAGCAAAAAATAATAAAATTTCCCACACACGTGTGTTTGTGTGTGTGTGTGTGTGTGTGAGTGAGATAGGCTAGTGCGCAAGCGAGAGAAAGAGATAGACATATAGAAGAGATAGCCAGCCAGCCAGTCATAAATTATGCAAAAATATATTTTGTGACTAGCAAATGGCGGTTGAGACTACTACATTATAATAAATACACACACACACACGTACACGTACAATGTAGCAGGTGAGGCAGGGTTGAAGAGGCAGCGAACAGAGGTAAAAATAATTTTATACAATATATATAATGATCGAATGATCTGAGAATAGTTTCGCAAACGAACTTTTAGCAGCTGTTGACATTTAATTTTAATCAATGACAAATTATTTATGTATGTTTAACAACAACAAAGCTGTTTGCATAAATTATTATATTTTAATATGTTTAAAAAGTTTATTTTTGCCTTAAGTTTAAGTTATTTTACTCATAATAAAAACATTGAAAACATTTTTTCGACATTTCTAGACAAAATTTGATAGGATTCAAATTTTGTTCAATATAAAATTTTATTCATGTTATTGATTATAACTAGAGATATATATATATATATATATATACATTCCAAGAGCTTTGGGTTATTTGGCATTGTTGCACCCACTGTGCTGCTTGCAACAAAATGCAACAAATTTGGTTGCCACACTAAAAATCCTATACGCACTTTGTTGCAACGAAACTTTCGTTGTTGTTTCGAATACGCAATTGTACAGAAATATGCAGTCGGAAAAGGGGGGGAAACAAGCAAATTGGGTTTTTGTGTATGCGTGCGTAGTTTAACAGTGGGTGGAGGGTGAGGGTAGAGGGTGGTTGGGGGGAGACTCAAAACGCGTTTATACGAAAATTTATGTATTTAACTGTTGACGACGACGCTGACGAACGAAACGATGACGCGGATATGGCCAAAACTGGACACTAGTCAAGTGTTGGGGCTAAGAGAGGGATCGTTGTGTGTGTGTGTGTGTGTGCATTGCCAAAAAGCGACGAAAGGCAATGCGACACAAGGCGACAGCCGCTGTTGTTGTTGCTGTTGCGATGTCATTGGGAACAGGCATGATGTTGATGTTAGGGTGGGGGGTGAGAAGAGGAAGTGGTACGGGGAAGCGGGGCGAGAAAGACGACAACATTTGAACAAACGACGAACGTCGGCAAAGAGGCAAACAGACAATAACGCGTCATCTGATAGAACCCAGGGGGGAGTGAAACGTGTAGAGGGGGAGGGGGGGGGGGTGTGTGTTAGCATGGGGTGTTGCTGGATTTTTGTGAGGCTTGTGGCACACATGACTGAACGAACAAGCAAACAAACAAATAAAACCGAGTGTGTGTGTGTGTGTATGAGTGTGTGTTTGTGTGTGTGTGTGCGAAGGTGACCAAAGAGTTGAGAAAACACAGTGGAAACCCACAAACGATAGAGTATCAATATAGAGTGTATTCAGTACATTCGAATACATTCGAAGATCGTTTAAGCTTTAAGAATATTAAACCCGATAAAATAGTCAATATTAGATCAAAAGACATCGATCAAATGAAGTTGGAATTAAGATCTATAAACAACTTTAAGGATATTCGATGGGATCAACATATATATATATATACACAAACAAGTGAATATATATGTTGATCCTATCGAATATCCTTAAAGTTGTTTAAGGATCTTATCTTCATCTTCATTTTATGGATGTCTTTTGATCATTTCGAAAGTTTTCGGATCACTCCACTGTATTGGCATCTGGTAGACGCCACAACGAAGAGTTGGTTGGTGGGTGTTGCAGGCTAGTGTTGCAAGGCTGGTGAGAAAAAATGGCGCATATTAAAACGCCAAACAGAAGATGAGTGCAACAGCAGCAACAGCAGCGAGGACAGCGTCCACGATGGCGATTCCGACTGCAGCTTAGAATTGCAAAAGGGAGCTAAAGCTTAGAAGCAGCTGGGGCACATATACACGAGTAGGTATTGCAAAGAGTAGTAGGGGTGGGCTGGGGGTGGGGGTACTGCGAACTGAAGTCCGCGTCTAAAGTTAGCTTACGCGCACAAAAGCGATGAGCGATGATGCCTCAAATATGCAAAAATGCCTAGCGCAATAAAACGAAAAACCCAAGCAGTAAAAACGGGGTGTTGTGGGGGGGTGTTGCAGAGGGCGCATTTTCTCTCTCTCTCTTTCGCTCTCTGTAGGCAATGAAAAAGGGCTTAACGTGGACGACGCAACGTTGTGTGGCACACACATACACACACACACGCACATAGACGATTGCAGCCAGTCGAGTTTTCTATGTATAAATCCAAAAACGAAGTTCGAATGCAGGCAGAAAAGTCCTGCTAACGATGCTGCTGTAGCAATGGGTGTGTGTGTGTGTGGTGTGGGGCAGAGGTAGAGGGGTGCACACACACACACATGGTAGGAATAGACAGGCAACGAGGAGTGGTGCTGGAGAGGGGGGGGGGAAGGTATGGTGCCCGCATTGATGGACAGTTAACGCGGCAGAAAACGAAACGCGACGCAAAATGTGTCTATGTGTATGCGTGTGTGTGTGTGTGTGTGTGTCCAGTGTGGCACGAGAGGCTGGTCCTTGTGGCCCAGGAGTTTGCCTTTTAGCCAGGCCTTGTTTGGTTTGGCTTAGACGACGCAACTGTACTAGACTCTAACACACACACACACACACACACATTCTCTCTATCTCCCTCTCTCTCTCCTTTTTCGCTCTTTCTCTCTGTGTTTCTCTGTTGGTGTCCATGTCGTGCGCCCCCGAGGCAAAGATTTTCCGCGTGCGTTGCAAGTTGCCAGCCAGCGAATCTATGTGTGTGTGTGTGGTGTGTGTGTGTTGCACATGTGTGTCCTGTGCGAGTCCCTTCACTCTCCGTGTGTGTGTGTGCAGTTTTTGTAAATTTTGCGCCATTTGATTGCATTGCCTAAGCACCCCTTTTCCTACTCCTCCTTCACCCCCGCCCCCTCTTCTATTGTCGCTTCTTTGGCGAACAGAGAATCTCCTCTCGCATTTATATACAAATGAACGCCTCTGAAACTGCCTGCCTGCCACGCCTACAAGAGCCGTCAAGTACAGACGCTGTTGGCAAATACATTCTATGTTGCGTGTATTTTTTTTTCATTCTCGATTTTGTTGTTGTTGTTGTATTGTAACAACATCGACAGCAGCAACTGTCGTTGGTTGTTGTTGTTGTTGCACGTTGCGCCGTCCAGCAAGCAAATTCAGTCTGTTGTTGTTAGTGGTCAATGCCAAAGAAGCAGTGGGAGCGACTGGCGGCGGGGTATGTGTTGGGGTCATATCCGTTTTGTTGCGGATTAGTTGCACAGCGTAAGAGGGGGGGCATCATCATACATAGTAGCATGCCACATATGTATGCATATAGTATGTGAGGCATTTGGAGGCAGCGCAGCTGCTGCCATTGAAACTCTTGTTGCATCTTTAGTCGCGAACTTTAAACATTCAAGCATAGAGCTTAGATTAAGTGATTTGTTATAACTAATAACAGATATATATATAAGAAGGTTGTGGCATGAACTTTAAGCGCTGTCTTCTTAGTTCTTAACTATATTTAAAATAGATTTGCTTAAACCAAAGCATAAGTAGTTAAGTTTGTAATACGAAAAAACCAAACAGAAATGGAAAAAAATTAAGTCAGGAACAAAAAAAGAAAAATAAGCAAGGCAAGGTGGAAAGAGCTAGAAGAGTTGTTGGCGAATGCACTGATTGAAGTTGTCAACGAATATTTAGTGACAAAGAAGAAAAAGCAACAACATAAAATAGACTGCCGCAGACTAATTAAAACATTCACAATGACTGCAAAATATTAAAAGAAAAACAAAACAGAAAGAAAAAAAGAAAAGAAAAACACACACAACAGAGAAATTTCTTTGAATGAGCTTTTGCGCAAATCTTTTGGCATCTTTTGTGCATTTTAAGGGATGGGCTTGATTTAGATACGTGTGCGTGTGTGTGTGTGTTTGTGTGTTTGTTTTTGAGGAATTGTTTTTAATTGCTGAAGAAATAGTGAAGGAGGCCGCATGCCACAAAGCGCGATTTAAATTAAACGGCCAACAAGCGGCAGAGAGTGTGGTGGCAGGTGGATGCTTTGGCTTGCTTTGAAGTGAAGATGCAAATGGCAAAGGATAATTAAGAGCTGACAAGCAGGATTACAACATATGCAACAGAAGCTTAAGAAACAGTACAAATATATTTGTTGTAAAGAAATAAGTCGAAAAGATTTTCAGGATTTCAACCCAACGCAATGTAATAAAATGCGGTTTGAGGCTTGTAGCTATGGAAATTTTGGATGGAAGTAGCATAAATCCTGTTTAACTTGTGGGAAAAGGTGAGAGATGAGAGATGAGGCTCCCGGAATCGGAGGTTCGTTCTTTAATCTTGGCACTAAAGAAACTTTTTCAAGGTGCTGAAAATCTTTTGTGATATAACTGGGATATAGCATCGTTCATTTTATCACATATATCTATATATATAAATTAAATCTTATAAGGAACCAAACTCAGCTAACTTAAAACCTCTGCCTTTACCTGACACCTTGAGTATCTTTCTACCTTGCTACCTTTACTACAACTGAATTGTGCCACATTTTGTGTGCTCTACACACCCACACACACACACATACAGCATTCGGGTCAACAAAAGGAAAACACAGACGAACAAAAAATATATAGCACAAAACTGATAAGCGGCTGTTGTTGTTGTTGCTGTTGTTGCGTTCGTTGCAAGTTGAATGAATGAATGAACCGCTTTTAACATGCACCAAAACTGAACATTCGACAAAACTGAATGAATTTGCCAGCACACACACACACACACACTTACACACACACACATTGACTGCAAACGCATGAATGAAAATGCGCGTTGCATGTGTGACGTTCGCGACGTTGCCAGCGTTGCCAGCAGCGACGCGCTGCAACAGCTGAATCAAAACCAAAAACGAAAAACGAAACGAAACGAAAAAAAAAAACGTTGCACTGAGAACACGCGTCCATTGACGGGGCACGCGGCGCGCGCGTTTGTTTAATGGGCCACGCACGCAACAAACACTCCAAGCAGCAATAGCAACAACAACAACAACAACACTCTGCCCCACCAAATACCCCAAAGTTGTTTCACGTTTGCTGGTTGTCAATGACAGCGAAAAAAGCTGCTGCTGCTGTTGCTGTTGCAGCCATCGTCGTCATCATGTATCTGTGAGGTGTTTTGTTGCCGCGCAACCAGACAGCAAAATGCATTTTGCTTCACTCCCCTTCCCCACACCCACCCTCACTTGCCACTAGCCACGGAAAAAAAGAACGACCGAAAAAAAAAGAATCCCTCTCGCGCACACAGACATGCAGATAATGATGATGCTGCTGTTGATGCAACTGCCACCGATTCGATTGTTCAACATGCCGCACACGCGTCAAGGTCAACTCTTTACCTCCTCCCCAGTCGTCCTTCACGCAAACCCAAACGAATTATGCGGTCCTCGTTCCCCTCATTCCTCTCAAAACTGCAACTCTGCTGCTTGTGCAGCCTGCAACCGTGTTGCGTGCAACAGTTGTCGACCAGCTAAAAAACAACACAACAAAAAAGACTGAAAAATAAACCAACAAAATTAACAGCTTGTCTTTGACACATCGAATACTACATACACTTCCCAATCAGAAGAAGTCTTCTTAGATTATTCGAACTTGAAATTATTACTGAATTATTTCGTGTTGTTATTATCAACCCAAAAAGTATCTGTAGGAATCCTTGAAGACTTTATTTCGAGTGAAATGATGCATTTATCATACCTTTTGCCCTTAAGGGTATATCAAAATCCTCCCCCCCCGCCCCCAATACACATAAAAAACGTTTGCCTCATGCTGCAACCTACATACACTTATATGCGCCCCTCTACGCTTCGCTCATCGGGATTTTTTGTCCTCGTTGTGGCATTGCACTTTGATTGCACTGGCCGCGAGTTTCCGCATGTTGCATATCAATTTCCTGCCTACCAGCCAGCCTGCCTCATTGAAGGTCACATGTTGTGTTGGTTGGTGTTGCGCCTGTTGCATCCAGACCAATCCAACCACCAGTCATCTACCATATTGTCCCTCTCTCCCTGCTCACCCCAACCCACCCCTCGCCAACCCACCGATTACGTCCATTTTTGGCTGCGCTTCGTTGCGCATTTTTGCATTTTTTCCAAACATTTGTGGCGCCGTTTTTTGCTGCTGCCACTGCCACTGCCACCGTTGGGGTTGGGCAAGTGCATTCAGCGCGATTATTAGGGATTTCAATCGCCGCTGCACTTGACTATCAAACTCTCCCGTCCCCTGCCCCCTCCGTCCGCTTGTTTGTGGTTGATGTTGCGTTTTTTTCCCACGCTCCTCGGCTTTTTCAATTCCTTTTTTGCATTCGCTCGAATCTCGTCGAATTTTGCATGAATTTTTTCAGTAGTCACAACGGACACGCCTCCCCTCTTCAATTGGCGCCCCCCCTGCCCCAATTGGTCATTTGAATTGTTGCACTTTTTATGCAACGGGCTGTCGCCTTTTCTGATGGAGCCTGCCTGCCTGCCTGCCTGCCTGGCATCGTTGAAGTGCGAAAATGCAGCGTAAAATGGCTAGAAAAAACAAAAAACAAAAAAACAAATGTGAAAATGTAAAATGCAAAATGCCAATAAAAATCAAAGTGAAAAGCAAAACTTGTGGCAAAATCAATTGGATTTCCCTCAGTGTGTATGAGTGTGTGTGTGTGTGTGTGTGTGTGTGTGTGTGTGTACGTGTCGATGATGGCATTGGCTTTGGGCCCTTCATTTTGGTTTGATTTTTTTTGCTTTTTTGCTTTTTTGGTTCAATGCGTTGATGCATTTTTGTTGCATGTGCAACATTGTAGCACACACACTCACACGTACACACACACACACAGACCATGTAAGTTGATTGTTGCGGCAACAGCCAAAACCAAATTGACCGCAAATTGCGGCTTTTGTGATCAGATTTTTATTGGCACACGTCTCTCTTTCTACCACCAATCTTTCTCATCAGCCTCATCGAATCGAGGGGTCGTTCGATTGTGTGGCACACTTTATGCATGCAACAGTATTAATATACACACACACACATAGGTAACAGCTCTATTATGTTGCATATTTAATCGCAACAAACACAAATATATTTATTGTTGACAGCCCACAAAAAAAAAAAAAAAAATCAACAATTATAATTGATAAAAGCCGAAACCTGTTGTTTTTATGTTGATAAGTTAATTGCCATCAATTATAACAGACTTGTTTGGTCGAAACGCCATTTGTTGCAGAATTTAAATAGCTGACTGTTATGTTGCATCTAAAGCAATGTTGTTTTGTTCGGCTTTCTTTGAGAACAAACTAAGCGAACTCAGCAGCTAACATTTTGGTTTCTTGCAGGAAGAAATCTTTGTTGGAATATCAAAAAGGGTAAGAAGCGATCTAAATTCATAGGTTGCACTATATGAAATCAGTTTAAAAACTTACTCACTGTTTACTTTGAATATGTTTTCCGGTTTTCAAAACAGTTTAGATATCAATTTGATTTCGATCGCTCTCAAAGTCATTTATTCTGTTAAATCGAAGTTATGTTTGTGCATATATATTTTATGCGATTGAAACTATCAGTTTATTTAAATAAAGCTTTTTTGCACATAAATAAATAAATAAAGCTATCAAAAATTGTGAATTTATTAGTTATTGATTTATAGTTATTAAATCCCTTTTGCAATCCAATTGCACAGTAAATAAAACATCGTTTAATCTTTGTCGTTTTCATATATATATATTTTTATTTTGTTCGCCAGACTCAATTCACTTTTATTGCTGTTGCTGCTGCTGCTGCTGTTGTTGTTGTTGTTGTGGGGATTCTTTGCTTTTATTGGAAATTGAGGGAAACGAGAAGCCGCCAAATGCCTGCTGCAATGCACAAAGTAATTGCTAACTGCATTGGACAGCGCCAGCAATATAGTAGTATAAGAGGTGTTGCTGTTGGGTATTGTTGTTGTTAGCTGCCACACACCAAACTGATTGCCCAGAGGTATTGCAAAAGGGGTGGGGGTGGGGTATTCACACCTGTTTCATCAGTTTAAATCTATTGCAGATATTGCTATCGCTGTTGTTTGCGTCAGCAGCAACATGTTGCCGCTTGCCTGCCGTGCATGTCGGCTGCAATTTTATGAATGAAATTTTTGGTTGCACGTGACAACTATTAGCTGTTTGTGGCTATTAAGTGTCACTACAAAATCCAACAGCAACAGCAACATACAACAGTTGCAACTAGCCATGGCAATGTTGTTGTTGCTGCTGTTGCTGCTGCCTGCTGCAATTTAATGCTGCTGACGTTGCTGCTGCACAAATTGTGTGTGAAAAAGTTCATACATCAACGCACAACTACACACACACACACACATAGATAGACAAACACACATACACAAGCACAAAAGCGCATAAAAAGTGTTGCTGTCATGATGCGGTTGTTGCTGTTGTTGTTGCAAGCAACAGTGCGTTTTGCTGCAGCACACACACACACACGTACACTCACACTCACACCTCAACTCACATACACACACACACACACGTACTTTGCTTTTTTCGCAGTTGGTGTTGTTGTCGCTGCTGCTGCTGCGCTTTTTTTTTGCGCAGTTCACGCGAAATGCGTTTGAAAACGAAAGTGTTGGCTGGCACACACACACACACCAACACACAGACACAGACACATACATACGTGTGCTTTGATTGTTGTTGTTGCTGGTGTTAACAGCATGTTGCACGTGTCAATAGTGCATGTTGCAGGTGGAGTAGGGAGTCGTGCAATGTAAAGCGGCGACAACTGCCAATTGCCAATGGCCAATTGTTCGCCCCTCCCCACCCCACCTTCCCCCTTCTCTAGCAACGCTTTTCACATTTATAGTAGCATCAATGGACAAAAATCGACGCATTTGCTAACTTTATCACACGCGAGCGCATCTGTTGTTGTTGTTGTTGCTGCTGTTGCAGTTGCACTTGTTATTGTTGCAGCTGTGAAAACGTTTTATTTGCTGTTCAGTTAGTCATTAAACTGTTGCACTGATGCACCTTTTTTTTTACTATGTGTGTGTGTGTGTTTGTATTTGTGGCTGCTGTCGGTTTTTGGCTTGAATTGTTGCCCACAATGAGTAACAATAGCAACAAGAACAACAATTGCTGCTGCTGCAGCAAGCAATTAATTAGCGCACAGTCAATAGCTGATTAAGTCAAATAACATTGATGATATACCCTTTCTTCTTCGCCTCCCTCTCCCTCTCTCTCTCTCGCTCTTTTCATTCAATGCTCATTTTTTGACTGCACTACACCATGTAACGGTGTGCGTGTGCTTGCGTGTGTGTGTGTGTTGCCAATTTAAATCTAAACAAATAGACAAAACATTATCGGTCGAAATGCTGAATGGCATTCAAGTGTGGCTAACCACAAAAACATTGCAATAAATTTCACACTTAAATTTAGACTGGCCAACCAAACAACAAAAACTGCAACAAGTCAGGGGAAATCCAATAAACAACAACAATAACAGCCAACATATTGACTAGAGTATTAAAATCTAAATAATAGAAACGATATTATAGAAGACTATTATGAAAGACTATGGGAAAATAAAACCCTAAAGAAGAAATTAAAGTGTTTTACTTTCGGTAATTGTTTCAAGGCTTAAGAAATATATCTATATATATTATGTATGATATTTTTAATGAAAAAATCTTCTTGTTTAACAAGAAGCTAGTTAATGCTATATAAAAACTCTTTAGCTTCTACTCGGCCAAGTTTTTGAGGTGCAAAATTGTTGCCTAATGCCAAAAATGAAAGCTTTTTTTTATTCGTTTTCTCAAGCATAACATACTTATGCTTTCGAAGTAAGACTAGCTCCATTACCGATCCATTTGCAACGTACAATTTGACACTTAAGTTAGTTGCAAAAGTATTTTCCTTGCAACAATTTTCGTGCAGCCTACAAGGAGTAGCCCCCTCCCCTACTCACTGGAAAAATCATGTAATGTTACCATTTTTGGTCGAAAAGCCTCGTGTCTGTCTGTCTCTGTGTATAGCTTTGCTCTTTGAGCCAAGTGCCTGAGTGGGTGGATGACAGCCCTTGGATTAAATGCGTTTTTTGCTTAGTTTTATTGCCCCAGAAGTCCCCCTCCCCCCCTCCCACAGCCAGTGTTGTGAAACGCAGTGCGACGCATGCGGCAAAATCGACAGGCAAAAGTAACGCGACGAAACAAAGCAAAAAAAAAAACAACAACAAATATTGCAGACAGGCACTGCTAGATGGATGGTTGGATAAAAGAGAAGGATGAGACTTTCGCTTCGAAGCGAAGCTGAGTGCAGTAAAAATCAAGCGACTATACACATTCTCTGTATGTCTCTGTGTATATATATATATATATATATATTTTCTTTTTCTATTGCTTGTCCGACTTTTTTTGTCTATTGAGTTTCAAATTTCCCGGACAGCAGTCAACGTACAATGCGTTCCCGTTGCCTGTCGCTTCTGCTTCAGGATTCCTGCTGCTGCTGCTGTTGCTGCTGAAGCTGAAGGCTTTGATAAAAAATTTTTGGCAAATGTTTTCTAAAATCCTTCAACGTGCCCCAACCGAACCCAACCCAACGGCACCCCATGCTACCTACCATTAACGTAACAAGCCATTGCAACAGCCTCTGCTCGCATATAAATGGCATGTTTGACACACAACACGCGGGGAGGATGGGTTGTGTATGTCTAGGGGGGTGGCTAACTGCGCCACTGCGCGTTGCAAACAAAATAATATGCAAAATGTTAAAAAATTAAATGAGTAGGTTGGGGCAACAAAGTCGGAAGTGTGCAGCAGGAAAGAGAGAAAGATTGTTGTCCAGCAGCAGCAGCAACAGCGAAAAATTCGCGAATTTTTAGTTGATTTTCTACATGCTTGTTCGCGAAGGGGGATTTCAGGAGTTTTGGAAGTGTGGGGCCCGCCCTATCAGGGTGTGTATGTTGCATGCGTTTTTCTGTTTGATTTGTTGGCGCCTTGCAAAGGCTAACACACACACACACACACAGTCCAGACACAGAGCAAAACGAAAAATAGAAAGCGAGAGAGAAAGAGTATGAGATATTTGCAGTTAGAGTAGTCAGAGTACTTGGGAGTAGCTTTGACAAAACATTAAAAATAAATCAAATAAAAATGAACACAACTACGCAGCATAGACTAAAACAAACCTCCTCTCCCCCCCTCCCACACAAACACCTCTCTCCCTTACCTTCTTGCGGCACATCAATTATTTCCGCTGAGGGTTGCAAAACTCGCGTTTCAAATAATACCAAAAAATTAATGAGAATCTGTTGACTTTTTTAGAGAATTATTTTCGTTTTCATAAAACATAAACATAAACATATATATGTATAGCGCGAAATTCGATCTAACTTTGAAAGCAACCCCTAACGGTTTATATAAGCGTGAAATTTATTTTTATATTTTGTCTTATTTTTTAATTCTTCATGTTTTTGTTTTAAACGACGTATTTAAATGAATATATTTGCGAGTGGTTTGAGCATAGACGCCTGCTGAAATTGAAAACAACAACCGTCCAGCAAAAGCAACAACAACAACAAAAGCTCAACTTATTGGCTTTAAGAACAAAGGCTATGCAAATGTCGTTATGCGATATACGAGTATTATAAAGTATAAAGTACGAAGTATAATAAACATAAGCGATTAAAGGCAACGTTGCAACTATAAAATTGATCCAACAACACAAGAGATTTTCTTAAGGAATTCGCCCAACGTTAAAGATACCCTATAAAGTGTCTTTCAGACTGTGATCTGTATGACATTAGTAACAGTTTGATATGTTTCAGGCTAGTGTCAAAGTAGAACTATTTTATTTGCTTGTACTAAAGCCAAAGAGACAATAGTTACAGGGTATACACATATAAAGACGACGATCTTTTAAGTGGAAGTTAAAGTAGAAGAAGAAGATTACAAAGATGATGGCTACGATGCGAACAATTACAGCGCCGTTTTCCATAATATGCGAAATATAAACAATAAATGCTGATGATGGTCTGCAGAAGAAGAAGAAGTAAGGACAGACAGACAGACTGAACAACAACAAATCATGCACAAAACAATGGGCCACATTTTGTGCTGCTGCTGCTGCAACTTATAACAAACAATTACACATATTTTGCATGTTGAATTGGGGCAGGCGGCAGGGGGAGGGGGTTGGATTATGATGCTGGGCGCCAGGCCACCGGTAGCTCGAATTTTTCTTGAACAATTGTTGATCTCTGCAACAAGTTGCAGCAATACAAGCACACACATACGTACGTAACGTCTTTGGATGAGCTGCAGCTGAAGAAGTTGTTGCAACAACAGCAACAACTGCCAAACAGTGCCCAACGAGGCATGCAAAGCAGCTACAACAACAACTTCAGCTACAGCTTCGGTTTGCTGTTGCTGTTGCTGCTGCCACAGTAGCTGCCACCAAAATAGTTGTCTTCTCCAGCATGCGTCTGTGGCGGTGGCTTCACATCGCCCACGAAGAAACACGACGCGTCGGCGGCACTATGAGAAAACGTGCACCGCCAAAAACCACCGGCCAACAGCAGCAGCAGCAACAGTTGCCGCAGTTGCGGCAGCTACTGATGCTTCACTCTAACCATACTTACTTACAAGCGACTACTGTGGCCAGCAAACAGCTAACACAAAAACAACAACTAATGCAACGCAGATTTTCTATTCTCCTTAGCTTGTTTATAATACTCTAACAATGTGCTTACTAACTTTTGATACTTGTTTGGCAGTCAACAACTTGTGAAACGAAGATCAATTTGTAAATTGAATATAAGACAGACAGAGACAACTGAAGATAGATTTGATTAATCAATAACTTTATTTCCTACTATAACTAACCTTAAAAGTGCTTTCGAGAGCATTTTCAATTCGTTTTGCTTTAGCAGTTTTCACATGAATTTTAATATTTTTGTTTCTTCTTTCGTTTTGTGTTTGTTGTTTTGCTGGCTGACTGGCTATAATGTCTTTCTTACGCGATTGTCCAAGCTCCTCTTCCCCCCTACCCACCTCTTTCCCCCCCTACTCACCTCTCGCCACGCTTCCCGCGCAGCAACTTAAGTTGAACATCATATGCTGCTGGTTTTTTTTTTGCAGCAGCAGCAGCTAAACATTTAGCAATTGGCTTCATTTGAAATTGTCTTTGCATTGTTATTGTTGCTCTTAAGCATACTCCTATGACTGTGTTTGTGTGTTTGCTTGTGTGTGTATTAGTGTTAGTGGTGCACATTTTCCCCTTGGACAGGTTTAATAAATATGTTCAAGGAAATGCTGTTTGGTAATTGTTCGTTGGCGTCTTTTTGTTGGCTCCTGCAATTTTTGGGCAAGTTTCTTTTGCTTGGCTGCATCTCTCTATGACTATCTCTCTTTCGCTCTTACTCTCTGTTTCTGTGTTGTTTGGCAACCGGAAATATGGCGCCGCAATGAACCTTTACTATCATTTATGAGATCTGCTCGGTTTGGTAATTTTTCTTAACATTATTTAAAACAGTTTTGCAGCAGTTGAAATTGCAGTTGCATTAACTTCTTATGTAAACATTTGCATAACTACAAACGTACAATTCGTGCCCAATAACTAATAATAAATTGAGTATATCTATATGTATGTATGTACGTATATGTATGTATGTGCACCTCAAACAGACAAGAATTGAAAATGTGTTCACGCAGTTGACAGCAATCGAAAAATTGTTTTTGCTGGTTCACATGTTGTATGCGCAATGTTGCTTCGTTTGCTGTGGTTTTTGCCGTTGGCGCAGGTCAGTAAACCGCCAATAAAATCAACGTTGCTGTCTGTTCTGGTCACATCCTTTCCTTTTGCATCCATCACCCGTCACTCCTACCACCCCTACCACTCCTACCATGAAAATGAAAATTGAACTCATATTTATTTAACTCTGGCTTGGGCTCCATCGAAAGCTGCCTGCAAGAGGAGTCTACGCCTAGGCCCAATTCATCAACAGCCGTCCGAGCATTAGCCGTCAGTCAGTCCGTTAGACCGGAGTCCGGAGTCCGAGGCTGGGTCCTGTTGCAACTCCTCCACCTTGTCTCCTCTTGGACTGCTGGTGTGTGTATACTCTTTTGTCTACGAATTTTTGAGTTTTGAGTTTGCATACAAGATGAGTTCTGTCGAGGCACCACCACACACAAACACATACATAGATGCTGGCTATTGCTATTGCTATGTCCTGTGCCCATTCACATGTCCTGCGCTGCGTGGTTGCCTTTTGGGTGCCGTAATAAAATGTCATTCGTCATTTGGTTTTTGCGTTGTCCATTCCAACAATAACACAACCACCCCCTTAACCACCTCTCTATCTCCTACTGCTGCCAATAACTTCAGCAACTGCAGCAGCAACAGCAACGACAACTAATCGCATTGTCTGCACTTTTTGTGTATGCCGCACGCAGTTAGAATGCGAAACCGAAAACAGAAACAGAAAACACTGCATAGAGAACCGAATAGAAACTCTAAATCTCTGTAGTAGCACTCTCCTAACGTAACGTTGTGTATGCCAATTGGACCCTCTACACCGTACTCCAACCACCCAACCAACCATCCACCCACAATCTCCTCCACATTTCGCCACAGTTGCCGTTGCTCGCATTTAACAATTCTATTAATTTGTTTTGTTCAACATAAAAGCGCTCGCACAGAAATCAAATCCAAACGTGTTTTGTTGCACCAAGTTGTTGTACGCACATATACACTGAGAAGAAAATTTGATGTTGCATTTCAAAAGAAGAAGATTCACATATGGAGAGAACAATCACTTCTTCCAACTACCCCATACAATCCATTTCTTTCCGTGTACGAATAGATTACTAAATACAAATGTACATTTACTATTTAGTATATATATATATATATATTGTGTGGCCTGTAAAGCCGGATCCTTACGCTTGTTGCTGAATAAAGCACACACAAATAGAAATTGCATCATTGCGTTTTATTACGACAATTTCTAACTTAATTTCTTATGCAATTCTTTTTGTTGAGTTCGTTTCGTTCGTTTACTTCAGTTTGTTGTTTATTTTACCAAGTTTTTACCAAGTTCATGCATTTATATTCGGGAATGCATGAACAGGGACATCTCAGGTTGCTCATAAAATCATTTACTTAGCAATCAACGAGTTATCCTTTCGTTCGGTCAAAATGTTCAACGCGGCGACAACGCAACAACAACGTCATCTAAAAGGAGCCCTTTGCAACCCCCAACCCTTCTTTGGTTGAGGGTCTTTAGCTTCAATCGATGCGATATGTATATGTATATTCAGATATTGTCTTCACTTCGTTGACGATGACAACGACGGCTTTTTCACAATCCCAAAATTCTACAAAACTAAAATATATGATTGTGTGTATGCTTGTGTTTGTTTCACCCCCCCCGCCGACCATCCAATTCATCCTCATGCGTAATTTGTGTTTGTTTACTGAATGCAGAAAAAGGGTTGAGTGCAACTCCTCGGTCTGCTTCTAACTGATAATAATGCAGGCAATGCATCTACAGCCTCTCCACTTTGTCTAAACGCCCTTTCACCGCATACCACTGCATGAACGTGTGCGTGTGTATGTATGCGTGGGTGTCTTTTAATTGTCAATGCATATTTGGGTGCAACCCAACCCGCCCCCCATTGGTTTTGGGTGTGTTTGCTTTAGTCCGTTCATTGTGGCTCAATTTATGATTTATTTTTTGGTGGGTCAAATAGACGCAGCACATACGACCAAATGCGTTTTTGGATATATACCGATATATGTTTGTGTGTGTGTATGTGTGTGTGTTTATGTTGTATCTTTGGAATAATGTTGCACTTTGAAATCGCTTTCGAATATACAATATTAAATTAGCCTTTATGCAATAGCAAAAGCAATTACTTAACTCAATGTTGTTTGAGTGTCGAATTAAGAGTGCTGCATTATGACTAATGAGCTTTTTACCGATTTTATTCTATTGATACGATAAACATATCTTTATGTTGGATTATCTGTTAAAGGATAACTTCTGCACCTTAAAAGAGGTTTCTCTTAACTTAAGTGATAACTTTGGCACCTTACAAAAGGTTTCTCTCATTGATCTTGAGCCAAGTTTGTATATGCCTCCCACTTATATATATCACATTTGTGTGTGTGTATAAAGGAAGTCGTAAATTTGTTATCTTTTGATCTGAGTTCATACATATCTAAGCTAGCCGTAACGACAATTGTCATCAGCTGTATTATCAAAGCCAAAATGTAACTAACGGCCGAAAGGGTTCAGTTGAGTCTCATGCGCAAAAGGACCTGCAGACAGAGGAGCTACTCTCACAGTGTCCTTTTGTTGTATTGTTATCGTATGGTTTGGTTCTGGCACCAGGACCTGTTCCAGGTCCAACAATAACAATGATGATGATAATTCGAATGGTCATTATTTATATTCTTTGAAAGTGTTTGTTGTGTATTCAAAAATTCTATTAAGGAAGTTCAAGCATAAAAGTTGTTGTTGCTGGTGTTGCTGTTGTTGCATGCATGTCGAATGCATCACATAAGGAGCAAAAGGGAACATTGGGTGTTGGGAGTAGAGTTTGACTACAATTGAAAATTGGGTGTGGATTGGTCTACTGCTGCCTGTTTGGTTGTACTTGTTGTTGCTTTTGCTCGCTGCCATGTCGTCGCCAACGTCATTCTCGTCATTGTCATCATCATCATCATCAACACACATCATCATTATCATCTTTAGCGTCGTCGTTTGTGTAGTTTTTGCGTTTATTGTTGCATTTCTGATGTGATTTTTAGTATTGTCCAGCGACGAGTGCAATGTGCTCAGCATTTTTGAATGTGTCCTGCGTGTGGCTCTCACTCTCTCTCTCTCTCTCACTGTCTCTGTTTATGCACATGTGTGGGTGCGTCGTATGTTAAATTGTTTGCTTGATGCTCGATCAAAAATGACAAATGTATCTACAGTGAGCTGCAGCAGTTTACGTCTATAATTCTGATGTATTAAAGCTAGAAAACTGTTGACAACAACCTAATAAAATGCGGTTCTAATCCAAATCCAGCTGTAGCTTAATACAATTTCTTCTTTGCAAAGTTAACTGAAAGAATTCCTCAATATCTTAACTTGATTTAGTTGTGTTCGATTATTTTTAGCAGCAAGTGTATGCATCATGTGGCAAACACTAGATGCTGTTAGAGTCGTTGTCGCCTGCATTTGCTGGCAAAATGTTAATTTGAATTTGTGAGCATGTCATTAACACACGCACACACACACGCACACACACATAGATACTGAGGCACAACAATGCGTGTAGGCGGTAGAAATGCATTTGACAATTGCGTCGTTAATGATGCAAAATGCAATTTTCGAAAATGCACAAGTATTGCACTTTGATTTTGAGGCCAAAGCGCAAAAAAAGCAAACTGAAAAATACCAAATATCATATAGTATGTACCCTACACGTATATATCAGGTATATATATCAGTACTGTACAGTTTGAAACGATTTAAATATAAATTAGAAATACAAAAACACAAAATGAGGCAGTTTTCTGTGTAAACAAAACAAACTCAAGTTAGAAATAACTAAACAATGTGCTGCTTTAATCAGCGCCGCCTTTAAGCGACCCCAATAACAACAACAACAAGAACAGCAATCGAAATAGTTGATAGATCAACAACAACTCCAGCAACAACTCAATTACCAATAACAACAACAACAGCAACAACACAAGAAGCGGCAACAAACGGCCGCTAACATTCATCACCACAAAATTAAATTGCTTTTGTTTATATAAATTTTCTAAAACACACGCACACACACACACACACACGCATATATTTGTACAGCATTCAAGTAGAAGACAGTTGGAAAATTTAAAGAAATGCGCTGTTAAAAGCAATGGAAAATAATTTTCAACACGCCGCATTTGTTTAATTATAAATTTCTGTCAAGATTGTTTTTTCTTCTTATTTTTTTTTGTTGTTGTCTAGTTGCGCCTCAAAGGAGCGCCGCCGACGTCAACGTCGTCTTCATCGTCAACATGTTGCCACACACACACACACACACACGCACACATACATACAGATACAGCTAGTCAAACAAATAAACAATTACCGAGGGCTCTGCTCCTTCCCATCCCATACCTCTCTCTCCCTGACTGCCACTATGTGAGTTTCTCATTCCCAATTCTCAGTTTCCATTTTCAGTTGCATTCGCCAAACATTGTTGTTGTTTTTGGTGTTGCTGCTGTTGCGTTTTTGATGTTGTTCTGTTAGTTTTGTTGTTGTTGTTGTTGTCGATTGAAACCAATGCAACAACACACGTTGGAGTCGCGCCGATTTTTGATTTGTTTGCTCAACATTTATTGAAGATCAAAGCGAACACACAGAGTTTCCATTCCATTCCATCTTGTCAACTGTACCCAAAAAACTACAATTTATAACAAAATATACAATAATAATAATGTCGTTGGCAGTTTGTTTCAATAATTATATAAACACTTTAAACGCTGATCCATTAAACTGTTCTGCGCTTATGCAAACAAGATGAAAACAAGATGACATCGATTTTACTAAAAGCACCGAAGCTCAAATACGCTTAACTTATAAGTTAACAGTGCTCTTGAGTGTTGCAGAATACCCTAGAAACAATATTTTGCTTATTCCAATCTCAGCGTCTTCTTAACTCTTAATCAATTCTCTTTCTCCCATACAAAGTTTCAATATGCATATTCAATAATAATATTCTCATAAGACTTTTAGGATCAATACAAAATATGATGAATAAAATGTATTCAAGGGTATAATATAAACACAACTTTTCGTTCGCATCGCAGAATACAGATCTAAACACAATTAAAAACCCGAGCAATACAAAGAAGTCAGAAAGAAGTGAAGCGGATCGTTAAAGTTCTTCATTCCCCATTCTCCGCCCTCGCTTGTTGCCTTTTGGTTTGTTTCGCTTTGTCATCATCATCGGCGTCGTCGTCGTCGTCGTCGTCGTTGTTTCCATCGTTTCAATCGTATATACAAAACAAAGTCGCCAACTATAAAAATTATAGTTAATGTATAAATTTAATGGCAACTCGTTTATTAAAAATTTTATTTGAATTCTTTTATTTATACGTTTTATACGCTCTTTTGCGCACGCTCACAGTTGCAGACTAAGGGAACTTCAGGCAGTTGCAGGCAACAATGTTGCATAGTCGACGACGACTTTAGTAATCATCATGTTGATGATGATAATGATGTTTAGTGCCCGCCCCACACTCCGCTCATTGCAATTCTTGTTGCCCCGTCGCCATAAATCGAAAGAACAAATCGCTGCGGCAAAAGCAGTAAAAGCAAATAAACCCAAGTGCAGACGTAATAAACTCGCTGATGTTATGGACGGCGACGCGGGGTAGTAATGGGGAGGAGGCACCTTGCATCTGGAGTTTTACTTCTATACGAGTTAGTTCTTACGTACGGAATGGGGCAATGCGATAAATGGGCAAGGGGAAGGGGAAGTGCGCAATTGGGCAACGAACTGAAGGGGTCATTATTGCAACTATTGAAATTATTCGCGCATGTTGGTGGCTGACCAGTGTTGCCTGCTGCTGCCCCCGCGCACTTTAAATAATGTTAAGAGCATTACCTCGTGCACACACACATCCTTATATACATGTCATTTCCGGTTGACGCTTTTTTATATGCCACACTCTGATTATGACCTACTCACCACACTTGCCACACAAACGAACAGCTAAATAAAAGTTTTTACTCTTTTATCGCGCAACTATTTATTGTTACACACACGCTTACAAAGTTGCCCAAGAATGCTATCTTTATCATAGGTCTTTAGATTAAAACTGGGTAAACTATAGATACTATGTTAAGTCGAAATTATTGCAAAATTCAATAATAATAATAATAAATTAATGCTGATGCCAAAGACCTAATCATTAATTTGCCATCTACATATGTATAAAATATAGTCAACTGACATTCTTCATAAATCTATAAGCAGATGAGGCACGTAGAACTAAAGATTTCCATCTCATAACAGGATTTGTATATATGTGCGTGTGTGTGTGTGTGGAACGAAAGTCGTTCTTAACAACTAGTAATTGCAATTCTTTGCCCCTCTTTGTGTGTTAAGCTCACAGTTAAACAACGTTGTCAGAAGGCAGCTTATGCAAGGCCAAATCACTCTCTCAATCATACGCACACTGTGTCTATCTCTTTCTTTATATGCAACAAGCTACGAAACGAGTTGAAAGACTAGACAACAGCAACAGTAACAAAACGTGTATGTTCTAGATTCTTAACTGAATATGCAACAATGTTGCACCAACCAGACAGCAAAACAAACTCTGATTTCCATTTAGCTGTGAATGTCCGTTAGTCAAATGTATTTTGTATTTAGTTTAGTCGAATAAACTAGATGACTTTAGTAATACACAAACTATGTGCAATTCAAATAGTCAACAACAAATGCAACAAGAACTTGTCTCAAGTGGTGTGGCACTCCTCAAAGTGGTTGTGTCGGCAGCCTTTGAGTTATTGAGTCGTTGAGTTGTTGAGGTGTAGGTGAAGTGCAGTTGTTATCATATCTTTCACTTAAAATAAATAAAATTACAATTTAATAATAATAGCAACGAGGCAGGTACACAGCCTCTCCGCCCGCCCTCCCTCTCCCCTTCAGTGTTAGGCGGCACAACAAAAGCAACAAATAGTCAATTAATTATTACCAGCAGGCAGGCGCAAGGCAACAACATTTCTTACGAAAGTGTTTTAGCTTGACTTTTATTTCGATTTCAGTTACTCAAGCACACATAATTGAAACTTGTTGACTTCAAATGGGCGTCTTACCCCCTTCGAACTGATAGTATGTTTTTGGTTTTTTGTTCCTCTGATGATTTTTAACTATTTTATGTTAAGTTCCATTTGCCGCACTCTGATATCGATAGCTAGACTTGAGTTGACTTGACTCGAACTGCTCGTTCGTTGTTGTCGATGATAATAATAATAATTAGTAATTATATTGTTGTTAAATAAACTTGTTTAAATTTCTTGCCAAGCGCGCGCTCAGATATGATATGAATAGCAAACCAAAAACCAGAACTCAACTCACATGCTAAAAACATGATAACAAATACAAACTAGCAACAACAAACGATTGAAAATTATATATACGTATATATACTACGACTGCTTTGCAACAACATAAGTAATCAAGCGTATGTGGAGCATGGCATTTAGTATGAAATTCCAAAAGAGTTGAAGTTAATATTCATATTCCTGTTCTTTAGTTATCAATTGATTTTATCTACCTATTGTGAAGTAAACACATTTTTTCTATTATTTCTAGGGTTGAACTACACATCGAAAGTCCCACTCCTTGATGTGTGTGGATGATGAAAGCAAAGGTAGGTAAATTTCTTAGTTGAAGATATTTTATATATAAATATTAATTATTCATTTTGTATGCTGCAAATTTATTATAAGTTCTTAACCTCGAATTAATGATTGACAATATTGTTTTTGTCTCTTAAATCATCGCAATTATTCTTGTTCTAACCCAACGGTACAGCAAAGGTCATGTACACTGCAAAAAAAATATATAAATCCTACTCACTTAACTTCTAAATTGAAGAAAAAAGACTTTAGTTTAAATGAAATGAAAAGTAAAAAGTAAACTTAAGTTTCTTCATGGCTTAAAAGCTATACGTATAAGTTAAGTTGTAGTTTTGCTCAGTGTAGATTAATCACCGTTAACAAATCGAATGTTGTTTAGTTGCAAACTTTTCATCTGCTTTTCGAAGGCGTTTTTTTTTTAACATTTGTTGGTGTTTGCCACTTGCAATGTTACATTAACCCAAATGTTGTGGCAGCAGCAACAACAGCTCGCAGCTAGTGGAGAGTTGATCTGTGCTTTTTGCAGTTGTCTCGACTTTGACAACAACTGCAAACCACATTGGATATCGAAGCTGAAGTCGAAGACGAAGTCGAAGTCAAAGTAGTTCTCTACCCACATGATATACAAATCAAAGTTTGTTTTGCTCTTTGGAGGCGCTGGCCATGTTTGTCTCAATTAGTGGCATAATTCATGCTGTCGCAGCTGTCACTTTGTAGCTGTTGTTGTTGTTGTTGCAAGTTCGCGAGTTGTTTACATTCCGTACGTACGTACGTACAAACATATTTTGTCATTAAATTAAAAAGCCAATCATAATGCAGACGTTTGTCAAGTCTATAAGTCTGACATTATGGATATTGTATATGGATAAACAAGACTTTGAATTATATATACACTGTGCGGCATGGTCAACGAACGGTAAACTTCCTTATACTTATACATACCTACTATGCCAATAACAATATTAATATCAATATCGTCGCTTTCCCAATCAAAAGTGCGTAGAAATTTATTGAATTGCAAATTGATAAATAAAATAGTGCCGCCATAATGTAAAAAGCGTTTGACAGTTGTTTATGAATTTGAATTGCTGACTGACGCGACTGATCCATCAGACGAAGAGAGAGAGAGAGCGATAGAGAAAGGGAGAGAGTAGACACACACGCATGCAACAATGTGTGTCGTGAGGAAAAGTGGTCACTGCAACATAATAAAATATTTTATTTAGTGTTTAGTTTATTTTGTGCAGTCGCCAAATTTATGTGCAACCAACTTTGCACACACACTCAGAGAAATAGGGAGTGTGTGACAGAGTGAGGGGAAAATATGTTGTTCTGCTTCTTTGCTTCCTTCTTCTACTTGTTGTTGTTGTTGAGTTCTTCACTTTTGCTGTTTGCTTTAGCTAAACATTGTATAAATATCTGCCACACATCTGCGACTCGAACGATCAGCGATCAGCAATCAACGATCGACGTTTGCGTCTTCTTTTTTTTCTGTTTTTTTTTTGGTCATTAAAAACTGCAACGTGCTGTTTACTGTTGTTGCTGCTGCCACATTTATTGCACAGGCGTTGGGCCTTGTGTGTTGCTCGTTTTTATTAAATCAACGAAGCAATTGCAATTTAATATTAAAAATAATAACAAACAGCAGCATGTAGCATGTAGCATGTAGCATGTAGCAACAGCAGCAACTCTTAGCAACTTCTTTGGTTTGCTCGTATTGCATTCTTGCAGTTAATTATTTGCCCCCTGCTTCCGGGGGTGCAAGTGAATCAAGACCAGAGACTACAGAGTTCTTTTGCCTGTTTCTTGCAGTTCCATTGAAAATGTTTTACTGCACGCTTCGTCGGTCAATGCATGCCAGTTGTTGTTGTTATTGTTGTTGCTGTTGCATCTGCGTCTGATCTTGCAGCAACTTCCTACTTCTTCTTGTGGCATTTGCACAAATGTAAACAAATTAATTAATTGCCTTTACTTACAATCTTTTAAGCTCTCCCTTTCCAACCCTTCTCTTTCTCTCTTTCTCTGTCTCTTAGTCTTCCTTGCCACATGTCGATGACTCGTCTCAAGGTGCAAAGAAATAAAAATACAAAATAGATGCTTATAAAATATATAAATTTATTATGATGCATTAGCCGACGTGCATAGAAACATATTCAAGATGCACTGATTGCACTCAGCTACAAATTATTGTATATAAATGTTTCTTTTTCCGTTCCATTCTTCCTCGACTTCTTCTTGTTAAGCAGAGCAATTGGTAATGGTGTGTAATCATAAATGAAGATAGAAATATAGGCTGAGAATAGGCTTTCTGCCTATAACTTGACGGTGAATAAAATGAGAACATAACGAAGCTGAGAACAGCTCATTGAAGATACACAAAAGTAAACGTTAAGAAACTTTAAATTCAACAAAGACTCTTGAAGCATTTTTGGTTTGAAGTAAGCATAAAACTTATTAACCTTTTTTGGAATATCCCAAAGAACCATTTAAAAAGTTTCATAAAACTCTAAACTAAAGGCTTTCGACAAGTTAAATGAGACTAAGGGAATTATTTGTGCTCTGTGCTTTCTGAAATTAAATATTCTTATATTAAGTTCGACTTCAATTGTGATTCCATTTGGAGGCTCTTAATGGATTATGTATGGCATGCACATAAATAATCTTAGCCCCTTGTTTTTTATCATCCTGTATGTCTGTGCCTACTAATACCACAAGAATACACTATACGCTATACATAAATAACGCATACGCCACGCTGGTCAACCGGGAAACAACCACCGAGCAAAAGGCAGTAGGCGAAACGCACATTTTACAGTCGACACTTGTGCTTAGGAACAAATATCTATATATATATATTGTATCAGTATAGGTGTGTGTGTGTGTGTTGAGCTTACACCCACACACACATACAGAGACATAGCGTGACGGGCTTTTTACTCGCTCGAGATTGGCTGCGTCAGCCAACCAAAAATCTTTACTGTTGCGAAAAAGTTGAACATTTTCGCACAAAAAGGCGCGGCCGACGACGACGACGACGACGACAACGGCAAACGACTACGATGACCAGGACGATGAGATGGTTGGGTGGGTGGGTGGGTAGGCAACCGCAGCAACGAATACGACGCACAAGGCACAAGGAAGGACATTAGATGACCGTCGTATGTGGATGTGTACGTGTGTCTGTGTGTGTGTGTGTGTTTGTTTGTTTGTAAGAGCTGATGCTGCTGCTGAATTGGAAATTCAAAATGCCAGGCAAACCTTGCTTGCTTGCTGCTACTCACACCGACTCACCCGACTCCTGGAGGTGGTCCAGTATGTGAGTGCTGCTGTGGCCGTCCGTCAATGTCCTGGTGCTGGACGTTAACGAAAAATGCGTCGAGCACAAGTAGAAGGCACAACTTTTTGGGAAGCACACACACACACACACAAGACTTCCTTTCCCCCAAAGCCAAGTCAACCCAAGTTCTGGGCGGCAAATGAAATGAAAGCGCGCGCGTTTGCCTCTGCCTCTGCTATTCTGTGTGAGTGTGAGAAGGACGAACAGGACACTTCACCTCATTCCCTTCATCTAAAGCTAGTTGCAGACGCAGGACTGGCTAGCTGCCTGGACATCAGATGCATAGAGGAGACGAGGTCCTTTTTCGTGCCGTGGCGAAAGGCGAACCGGGCAATGGCTTCTAATGCGCAAGGATATTCGTAAAATGCAAATGTGCAGAAACGAGAAACGAGACGACACACACACACACACACGCATGCATATTGTGTGGCACTCCATCTTTGCTTCTGCTGCTGGTCAGTGGGAAAAAGCAGCAAAACTAACGGCACATCGTTAAGGTGGCGGTAATGGCATTTTGGGGCCACGTTCGACGATTTTGAACACCTACGAGCTAGCGGCACCCACACACACTAAAACATACACATACGCATCGTTGTTGCTTCGTCGTCTCCTGCGTGCTTTTTGTGCGTTTCCGCCAAGTCACAAAATGGCGGCTATAGCAGCAGTCGTCGGCAATTTGGTAACGTCGCCACCTCCACCTCCACCTTCCACACAGCCTATTCCAGCCTGCTTTTATTCGGCCATCGAATGATTAAGGCCGAACGCCATCATGAAGCAACTTTGGCAGGCGGCGAATGAAATTTCGGCAAAAAGCCTTTGAAAACTGCCGGGCAGCATCAAGTAGAAGTAGAAGTTAAAGTTGTAGTTGTAGATGTAGAAGGTGTAGAATACAAGTGTAGAATACGGGCGGGGTGTGTGTGATTTGTAGTTCGCGATGCAATGCCGTGTTGAAATTAATTTCAGCTAACATTTCATTGATTTAAAACTGAACACGATTTTATCATACAACAAAAGCTTAGAGTTTAATTATTTGTGTGAGCATATCAAAAGACATTTAAAACTATCGATCAGGAGTAGAATTTTGTATTAGAAGTGTAAATAAATACGAGAACCATTTAAATCATAGATTCATACTTATTTGTTACGTATGATACTTATAGATACTATATTTGTTCTTTTCAGTTAGTTAAGCTATGATTTTGACATACTTATTGTGTATTTTCAATGTGCAGTTTCATATGTTTCACACACGATTTCTAGCCACTGTGCAACAAACTTCTCTCACTGCATTTTCATGCGTTGCCTGTTGGCCGTTGGCTGTTGCACGTTGCCCGGTTTTTGTTGCTATTGCTGCTCATCAGCGCTGTTTGCTGCGCCGTTATTTTTGCTTTTGCTGTGGCAGAAGCCTTTGCCTGCAGCTCAGCTTCTCATCTCTTCCTTAATGCCGGTGCTGCTGCTGCTGCTGCTGTTGTTGTCCATTGTTTGTTGTTGTGTTTCGCAGAATTTTCGTTTCCGTTTCCTGGCCCAAACGTGCGTGTGTGTGTATGTGTGAAAAACGCAAAACAAAAATCTTTGAAAATTGGTAGACACAGATGCCAGCTTGCACATTTGCACAACGTGGCCAGGCCTATAAGCAGACTCAAACAGGCTCCCCTCTCCGTCTCCCATCTTCTCTAAAGAGCAAGTCGCTGGAAGCTTCGTTGTTGTCAACAGCGTCATCGATAACTGCGACAACGACGACGTTGATGTTTCTGGGGGCAACAAGAAGAACAACAGTTTCGATGCATAACATTTTTGGTTACCTCAATGCCGGAAATGACAAATGCAGCTCCAGCAGCCGTCCCCTCAAAAAAACCAAAGTTTTACACTCCAAAGAACTGGGCTGCTGTCAACACACACACACACACGCACACACTCGCACACCATATCGTATTGTATTGTATTGTTTGTACGTTTGCAGCTTGGCGAATTATACTGTTCCAAACATACGCACACACACACATCTATATAGTATATATATATATATATATATATATGTATATGGTCCAATGGCTCATTATCGATACCGCAACGCCATCGAAAATTGGTGTACGATGCCCACTGTACTGGTCGGTTTGCCTGGGTCTTTTATGTTGTGCCTCGCCTGCACTTAATTATTATCAGCAAATATGCAGCCATGCCCGTTCCACATGCCACCCTCCCCTAGACCCCCTTCAGAGTCCAGCTAAGCCTCCTATTCACTACACACACACACATGTGACTCTCTCTCTCTCTCTCGCTCGCTCTCTTTCATTGTGTGTCGTTCTTTCCATCTATGGCTGTGCAAATTTTCTCTAAAACAAAATTAATTCAGATTTTTGTTTTTGTAGAAAATTTTGGCGATGCCCTACAGTAACAACAAGAACAACAACAACGACGAGGACGACGATGTTGACGACGGGACGAACAACACCAACAACAACAGAAACAACGTTGACTTTGGGGCCCTGGACTTTTCGGGTACGCACAATTTCTGTCCCAAAAATCCGCAAACTGCAATCTATCCCCATTCCTCCCACCCACTTTTCGCATATGCAATTTACGCCTGCAGGCCTCGAGGCCCGGTCAGCTGCATCTATATGTATGTACGCACACACACACACACGCATATCCGGCCGAAAGTTTTCTAGGTGCCCAGACACTTTGCATGCGTATTTTGCACGCATTCTAGAATTTCAATTAAAAATAAATCACAAAAACGTTGCTACCCTGGCCGCAAACCCACCCTCATCCCCACCGACACATATGTGTGTGTGTGTGTGTGTGTTGCCCCGCCCGTGTTGCATATGCATCTCCTGCATCTGCATCTCGCGTCGCTGTGTGTTAGAAAATGCATTGCATTTTGCACACGCATCCAATTTCTGTCTAGGCTACAGGGCACAGGCACAGGCACCGACCGACCCTGCCTTCACTTGCCGCTTGCCTCCTCTTGTTGCAGTTGCAGGAACCATCTAACGATGCTTGTGTGCTGTAGCTGTTGCTGACCATCGCCGTTGCAGCCATATCGATGATGCCGCTGACTTTGATTCGCCTCCCTGCCGTTCTTGTTGTTGTTGTTGCATGTGTCTCTGTGTGAGTGTGTGTGTGTGTGCTGGATCCTGTTCCCTTCACCTACGACTGCTGCTGCTGCTGCAGCGCTTTCTTTGCCACCATATGCATGACTATGCATTAGCAACAACAAAAGTTGGTGCATAACAATGCGCTTGCAAGCAGAAAACTTAATGTGCGTTTTTGTCCATTGCCCGAGCCTCTTTCCCCTTCACCTTCACCTTCCCCTTACTCTAACTCTTCACTCACTTCCTCTGCTCTTGTGTTATGTATTGCTCTCTTTTTCTATCTTCGTTTCCGTTTGGACTTTTGACTATGAGTTCTCTAAAGCTCTCTTCCACTATAAAACCGATTTGCAGCTTCTTTTAGGTGCTTCGGTATTTAAATTTGTAGAAATAATTGCGATAGGGATAGTACAAGAACGTCCTTAAATATATCCTAAGCAGTGAATTCAAGATAAGAAATGATATTATGCTATATATAGATATCATGAGAACCGTACGTCAAAAGGGTTTTCTTATGCTACTTAAAAAAACTGTCATAAAATCTATTTTCCAATTTATCTAGTTTTATTGATTTACTAAACCAAACTATCAAAATACTTTTAAGAACCCTTGAAATATGCCTTTTCCAATATTTAGATATATATTTTTTAAAATATATATAGAGTTTGATGAGTTTATTGTAAAGTTTGCTTTTTGAAAAGCTAAGAAAGATGAAAAAAGAAGAAAAATAATAAATTTTCTTTGTTGCCTGACTTGAAAGAGAGATAAATGTAATTGGAACACTTAATTTTTCGTATTACGTTCTCGAATAATTTTAATCCACTGTTCCTAAATGTACTCGAAATCGTTTTTGTTGAATTGAAAATCCTCTTCAGTGTCACGCAACGATCTCGATGGACAGAAACGGAATACCGCCCCGAACTCCCGAACCACCCAACCACCACCAGCAGCAACAACAACATCAACTGTTTCTGCAGCAAACATCTACAAAAATAACAACAACACACATTGGAGGCACAGGTCCAGGCGAAATCATGTATAATGGTCAACACACACACACATACACACAGACGCACAAATACGCATAGCTATATACATACAACACACAAACATGTATATATGTGTGTGTATGTTTGTGTACATATAATAGTCGTACTTAGAAATGCTGCAGAGTCGCCACCCACAGCGCCTAGAAGCGACCGCAGAGCAATGAGTACGTTTGTTGTCCACCCAACCAACCACCCCAACCAACCCCTCCCTAACCCCTATACACTCTTTTGCAACCCCCGCCACCCACATTGGCAGTTACTCTTCGTATGGACATTGCGCCTCGGCCTCGACGGCAACACAGCAAATGCTGCAAATGCCACATAAGTGCCCGATGGGTGGAATTGAGTGGGTTGATTGTGTGGGTGGGTGGGTGGTTGGGTGGTTCGGTCGTTTGCATTAGATGGGAGGTACGAGCGCGAGAGTCCAGAGTGTGTAGAGTGTGTGTGTGTGTGTGCGTGGCGAGAACTCGTTGCCTCGATTTGCCTATAATTATGTGTGTTATATAACAAACTGCATTTTCGGCCAAAATACTCAGCGCGAATAGAGCAAACGAACAAGCGAGGGGTGGTTGGTGGGTGAAGCTATTCGCATGCATGAATATTCAATAGCTCAAATAGAGCATACGCCGAATTGGACGTCGCTTGCATTACTTATATTGTACAGAGTAGTATTATGCTATATGCAGCTCGTAAAATTTTCGATAATAAATATTAAATGTAAAATGTGGAATTCACCCCGTCACAAAATATACACCGCAAACAGTTTTTAACGACGACACTGTAGCAGCAATTGCTTTTTTGTTGGCCCCCTTTTTTTTATTGTTTTCATTGCTGTTTTGCATTATAATTTAATAATTTCGCTCGCAGAGCCCAACTTTCAGCTTTCTTAATGAGCATCGATTTCAGATGTTTTCCGGATCGATCGATCGATCGCTGTTTAATTTGAATTCGTTTCAGCATTTGCTGCTGTTGCTGCTGCTTCAACTCCTCTCGCATTACTGTAATTACACACAATGCAAAACAATAAAAACTGAGTGAAACAACAACAAAAAATAATTCTTAAGAAACTCATAAAAACCAAAACGAAGCCATTACAGTCAGTCACACAGAATGGAAAAAAGGGTAAGGAAAGGGGAACAGACAGACTCAGACACATCACATGCGAACTGAGCTGAACAAAATTATAGAGAAAGAATTGAGAATTGCGAATTTGAATACGAACTGTAAAGCAACATCAAGCAGCAGCAGCAGCAGCAATAGCGGCTGAATAATGCAAATATGTTGCAAGGATCGATTATATCAGGTTTCTTTCTACTCAACATTGTTGAACTTCACATTGAAAACAATTTTGTGAACTTAAAGGTTGGAGTGAATGAAAAGCAATGTCATTTTGTAGTAACCCTAACGAGATAACCTTCAAATATTAGAGTTAACCCATCCGAAACAAACATACAATCAAATCTGTTCTCTTTACAAAGAGTATGCAAAGAACGAGAAATAATTAAACAGTTAGAGACAACTCAAACACATAACAAGAAACTATTATTAATGATTGAAATTTAATGTTCCCAGAAAAATATCTATGCAGAGAACGAGAAATAGTTGATTCAAATCACAGATAACTCAACAAATAACATGAAACTATCATTAATGCTTGTTCCCAAAACAAAGAAAATAAGCTATACGAACGTTTTGTTATTATAATTATATATGTTTCATTAAATTATCAAGTTGGTAACTTATAGCAGAGATTAACTCCATTCTCAATAAACTTAACTTGTTGATAATTTTATTTAATTTTTGTTACCGAAGTGTACCAAATTTTATATCTTATTCTTAGCTCTAAGAACCTTCACCTTCATCTTCAGCTGCGAGTTTCTTTGGGTTTGTTTGTTTAACTTCCCAACATTACCACACAATTTAATTTTTATAATAATTTGTGCAATTATTTAAATTTGTTGAACTGTTAAAGAGCAGAATCTGCATGCTGCTAAAAAAAACAGAAGCAGCTGAATTATGTTTTAAGCTCACGAGTTACAAAAAAGAAACTCTTGCATACTACATAGTTAGTTATTTATACACATTTTCACACACACACACACACACACACTACACAAATATATATTTTCATAATTTTAGTATATTTTTTTTGTTCGTCTTAGTTGCTGAAGCTTCTCTTTTGCGCGTTTTTTTTTTGTGCCTTTCTTAAGCTGCAAATCGCGGCAATCGTTAAGATCACGAAAAACAATTCAAAATTAATGGTAATAAGCAGTTGCTGGCGCGCCAAAGCAAAACAAAGGCCAGGCCCTGCCTGCTGCCTACCTGTAGTCGTAGTGGAGTAGAGGAAGGCGGAGGAGGTGGGGGGCTGTTGCATGCCCCAGCACAAAATTACTGCGTACAACAGAAGCCGTCTGACTGGGGCTTCTGACTTGAAGATGACTTGAAACGGCAGCTCATTTGCAGGCTCCAAAACAGTAGTCCAGTTTTTTTTTATTGTTTTTGTTGTTGCTACCGCGCTCTCTCTCTCGCTCTCTCCATCTCTCTTCTTTTTTTTGGGGCGTTGCGCTGGCGCTGAGTCTGGGTCTGGCCTGGCTTGGCCGGGGACTCTGGACAGGAGCCGCAGACTGCTGCAAACTTGAACGTTGATCGATCGCTGTTGGCAATCTTCAGTTTCTTCGGGTTGTGTTGTGTTTTTTTTTCATGCTTTTTGTTTAGCTGCTGTTAGAAGTCGTGTCGTGTATATGCAGCCCCGCAATCATACCATATTTTCAGCATCCAAATTATTATAATATATTATTATTAGCTGTTTGTAGCGTCCTGTTCTTGTTGTTGTTGTTGTCAGTTTTTGTGCTGTTGTTGCATGTGGCTAGATAACGCGAAATTTTCTTATGCTGCCTGAGACTTAATAGTTTTCTGTGTGTGTGTGAATATATGGAGAAAAGGTCTATGAACCCAAAGAACTCTGCATGCAATCTTTCAAAGCTCTTTGATTAGTGCTGCTGAGAAATGTTAATCCATAAGTTTATTCCTACACAACTCAGTATTAAAGATATTTACTCTAACAACACATGCAATTTGTTCAAAATTCGCATATTGAAGTTACGCAGTGTAAAGAGAGAGAGGAAAAAAAGAACCTTGTAAGGTTTGAGGTTTGAAGTATGATGGATAGTCAACTAAATGAATTTGCATGCGACAAAGCTGCGACGCTAAAAGCCTCAGCCTGAAGTAGCATAAAAAACAGAGAGGGAAGCTTTTGCTGCTTGCAAAAAAAAATATCACTCTCACACACACACACAGACGCACACATTTATAGACAAACAAACACACACATACACACGCAATAGGCAGCAGCTGGACCAATCGAAGCTCGTCGCGCCTTGGACAGGGTGTGTGTGTGTGTGTGTGCGCGGGTGGGTAGGTGTGTGTGTACAATCTCAAACTCTGACCAGGCAAACCTTGTTTGCCTTGTGCTTGGATTTTTCTTTTCATTTTCGCTTTATTTTATTCTCTTATTTTTTTTTTGGTTTATATTTTTAGTTTTTACTTTGTATATACCACATAGATCAGCTATAGCTACTGTGTACGTGTGTGTCTGTATCGTCCATCCTCTCTCTTACACACACACACTCACACACAGACACGCATGCTTGGCAGCTTTGACCACGTCGTCTCCTGATAAAAAGAAGGAAGCTGGTTAGATGGAGGGCAGAGGCTTTATGTCAATGTCTGAGCTGCCATGTTGTAAGTTATGCCAGTTTACACTGTGGCGACAAAAAAGAAAACCGAAAACAAAAAAAGTTGTAGGCAAGAAAATTGTTTTTTCCGAACCGATCTAACACCCCTTTCCCCCCTCTGTGCTGTACACAGGCGACACCCCTTTTATTTTGTTGAAGTCGTGTGTTGGGCTCAAAGGGAAAGCAAATTTCCATTGAAAGCTGCAGCGTTGCGTGAAATGCTTTACGAGCTGAGCAGCCTTCATCCTTGCTTCTTGAGTGCATTTGTCACACCTCGACAGCAGGAGCAGCAACAACAACAACAACAACAAAAAGGCAAATGGATTTTTATGGATTGACATGGCAGGTAATTGGTGCACTTCGCCGACTTTTCTCCAGGCTTCATTTTCTAAAACGAATCTTTGCTGCCGGCCTTCCCTCACTCTCTACTTATCATCTCTCTCTCTCTTTCTGTGTGTGTGTGTGATCCTTGCGTAAAAGCCTGTGCTTAATTGGGCTTTTGTAAGACAACGTTGTGCGTTTGGCCAAAGGCGCTGCTAATATGAAATTACCAATGTCAAGCAGCATCAGAAAAGACGAAGAAGAATGTAGTCGGGCTAGCGGTAAGGGTATTAAAGTGAACGCACTTAATTGCAAGCTGCATAGTTTTTTTTTTGCCCCCATCAGTTTTTATTTGCACCGAGGAGGAGCCTGCTGCATGCTTCAAAAGGTGCATCGTGAAATAAAAACTAAAAATATACATATTAAACTCTACTTATTTTTGCACAAAAAAAGCAAACAGGAAAGGTTAAGTGAAAAGATCACGACTAGTATATACGCTATAAGCGACGAACGCAGATAAAGAATACATACATACAAGTCCATGTTGTTTCTTCTGTACACTTTGAATACCCTTCGGAGGCAATAACTACTTTGAACTCTGTTGATCAAGGATGTAATGAGCTACATACGAACCGGTTTGTAGGCCAATCGGCAGTTATTAACAATTGTTGTGCTACAATGTTGCAGTTGTTAACGTTAACATTAATAAAAACCGTCAACGTTTTCAACCTGACGAAATGTTGACGTTAAGAACAAAAAAACTCGTTTTGCTCAACTCAACTATATATATACAATGTATATAGTAATTATTTACATTGCATTTGCACAATTAACAAACTGAATAAATTATAAGAATTCCCCACCTAATTGATATCTGTTGAATAATAATATCATTAATTAAAGTGTTTCTATATATATATATATATATAGATGAAAAATATAATTAATCTGTATTAAACAACAATGTTGTTAACTTTAAAACATTGTATAACTAAGAGCTACTATAATTATTATCGTAGACAGATTACATTAGTAACAATATAATAACTTAGTTTATTGCGTCTTTGCAAACAATTCATAACGTCAACTTGCAACTCAGAAGCTTTAGCTAGCCATATATAATGCAGTATATCGTCTAATCTTAAACGTGAGATATTGAAAAAAGCAGTTGAACAAAGTATTCCATATAAAAAAACTAAACGAAACCAAATCACTTGGACGATGGGCGTTACAGTCACCTACAACTGTATGTGTGTGTGTGTGTGCCACAAAATAGATGGGCCAATAGACGTGATGAACGCAGCAGCTACAACAACAACAATTTATAAGAATAGAATAGAAAAAAAAACCAAATACGATGAAAAAAAAGGAATCAACGGAAAGAAGAAAGCTGGCAATTTATATATGTATATTGTAGTATAGTATGGCAATCGTATACAGTATGCTTAGTAAGCGAGTGCTGCACCTCTTTAGGTATTACAACCGCACCACCCCCTACCAACCGTCACGTATTTGCATACGTATACGTAATATGTGTGAGCTAAAATTTACTTGCAGTTATTTATGCAAAAAGAAAAAGCGACACCCACCACACGTAAAGTAAATTGAAACAAAAGAAAAATATGGAAAGGATGTGGAAGTGATTTCACATCTGCTGCTTTTTGCAAGCACTCTTTCCCCATTGCCGGCGAAAGATATATTGTAATTAGTGTAGTTGGCATTTTTTTAACTTTCAATTTATGCATGGCCAAATCAATTTCAATAAAAAACCAACATCAAACATCAAAGATTGACGTTCGCCTCCAGAACAGATGGAGGAGCTTCAAACTGTGTGATTTCTTGCTTCTAATTAGAACTACAGCATGTCCTTAACCATCCTCCTTTTCTTTTCCTTTTCCTTTTTCCACTCTTATGTGCGTGCGCGTGATTCCTCAACAAACGAACTAACGTTCTCTCCTCCTGTCCCGTTTTTACTCAATATTATCCTTTCGCTGCGCAACACGCCATCTTTTTCTCGCAGCCCTGCATCCTTGTATCCTTGGACATGCTAATGCGTTCCTCGATCCTGGCCATGCGTTCTCTCTCTCTCTCTCTCTCTCTTTTACTCTGTGGCAATTTAGTTTCGTGGTTTTGTGCTTCCAGCGGGTGTTAGTATATAACACAGTATACCCCCAGTAATACCCTGTTCACCCCCTTCCACCCACTTCCCCTAACCAGAACAGAACAGAACGCGGCGTTCATCTTGTCAAAAGCCGTCGACTTGCTTCAAATTTGAAAGTTGCGTTCGCTCGTTTCGTCGACTGCCACGCCTAGAAGTAGACCCGCATACACACACACACACATACACATTAATCACACTCACGTCTAACCCACACTCTCTACCTACCTACGCCTGCCCCTCCGTTGTTGCTATGCGCTGCACCCCTAAGCCGAAGGCTGCATTGAAAACTGCATCTGCAGTTTCGGACACTCTGCCTGCAATTTTCCTCATTGCACATGCATTGTTCTTGTTGTTGTATTGCTAGCCCAAAAATATTTCATAGCCGAGGATCCATCAACAGCTCCACTCTTTCTCCCCCCTTACCCGTCTTTCTCTCGCACACACACTCTCGCTCTGTGTGGTTCTATGCCTACGTTTCTAATTAAATTTTATTTTATGCCACCATTTTGGCGCCTTCCACTTGGACTAGATATGAGGCACTGCCACTACACTGAAAAAAAAGAATAGAATTAAAAGCTGGCATAAATTATTGTTGAAAAACAATTTTATGGATTGTTAAGGTCAAACAAATAAGCTTAAGACAAGTAATTTACACTTAAGAATTATTTAAATTATTAAAATATTGTGAATAATCTGGGTGCTTGCATAAACTTGAACGGTTTTATAAACCTTCTCTAAAAAATCTTAAAACTTTTTGGAAACCACTTTTGGGAAGTAAATTTGTTGTGTAGCTGTATAAAACATAGATGTGTTTATAAAACTTCAAAAACTATTTTTTTATTGACATCAAACTCTTTTGAGCTTTATAAATTAGTTTTTATCTCAGTGTACGCCCGCTTCTATCTGCCTAAGTGTGTATGAGTGTGTGTGTGTGTGTGTGCATTTGTGTATCCAGTTGCAAAAATTTATAGCGCTGCACTCGCAGCATCTATCATGCAACTGCAACTGCAGCTGCAGCAGTTGAGCTGGAGAGGTTCATCCTCCCTGCCAAAAACTGGACCTTCAATGTGCCGTGGTCCTTTAGCTCATCTAGCTGCTCATCGTTTGCTTTTGAGGGGGGAAGGAGCCTGCCCTTTAGTTAAGAACGCGCTCGGTGTGCAAAATTTTGCCTGATTGCACTTTGATGAAAACTTAATTATTGCTCACTGCGTGGACTCTCGCAGAGCGCATCATCGTCAACATCGAAAAACACACACAGAGAGAGAGAGAGAGAGAGAGAGTGTGTGTGTAAAAGAAAGCGACAGGAAGATGGGTGGACGGTTCGAACTTTTGGCAGCTAGCCGAAAGTAATGCTGCCTGTCGCCTAATTGAATTGCAGGCTCTGGCATTAGCCACGCATTTGAGGCCCCTGCCAACCATCGATCAAAGGCAGCATCGAGCGAGCGAGGACGCATTTCGTTATATCCTGCGCATGGAAATCTTATACTCTTCCCCCACCCACCATCATCATCATCGTCATCTCCCTGTTTTGCAGTTGCTGCATTAATGCAACTAAGGTGATATGACGAATGGGTGATTAGGTTTTTGTCATTTGAGTACAGGCTTTCACCTCGGCTCGTCTCGTCTCGTCTCGACCCCAGCTGCCCCTTCTCCAGCGGCTCACGTTTCATGGCAACCACACATTCACACACATGCACACAGCCTGCATCCGTTGTCGTGGTCCTGTGCGACCATGCACAGCCTTTGGCGGCGATTTCTTTGCCATACTTTTCAATCCTTACACAAACGCACACACACACACATGCATGTGCATGCGTATATATATATATATATCCAATGTTGCCAAGCTTCGTTTTTAGTTTGATTTTTGCAACGTTCTGCGCCTCGCTCTCTCTCTCTCTTTTTGTTCTTCTGTCATCTCTTTTCCTGTGTGTCCTGGCCATACATACTAGTTTTCTCTATTGAAGATTTTACATATTAGAAATTTTCGCAAATGGGCAACGCTATGCTCTTGTGCCTACTGCAGCAGCCCAAAAGTTATGTGCCTCTGCACTTTTCCCCATCCTTTTTAGCACACACATACGCACACAAACATACACGCACACATATATGCAAAATGGGTAACAACGCACACGCGTCCGGAACTGAATTCGGCGTCGTTGTTTTCGTTGCTGTTGTTGCTTTTGTTGTTCGTTCGCCTCGTGAGCTCTCTCATCCTCCTCCTCCTCCCTTGTCTTCTCATCCGTTTTCTCTGTGCCGTCGGCCATCGTCGTCGCCATCGCCACCGTCGTCGTCGTCGTCAGGCCGCGTCGCCATAGCTATTACTACGGACAGCTGTGGCTCCCTTGTTGTTGTTCCTATTGCTCGCTTCCCTACCTCTTATTGTTGTTGTTGCTTTTTCTGTTGCAGAGCGGGTGCGGCTTTTGATGCTTTTGCATCAATGTGTCCTCTCTCCCATATGTGTGTGTGTGTCTATTCTGGTTGCTGCTGCTGCACTTAGCCAGCAGGTATCGACGGAGGCACAGGAACAAGAAACGAACACACACACACATACACAAATTCTCTGGACCCCAGCCAGGCAGCGAGGTCCTTCCTTCCCAAACAACTTTGTCCACATTGATGAGGAACAACATTCAGAATAAATTCTCGCTGTATGTGTGTGTGTGGGTGTATGTGTTTGTTTTTGTGTGTGTGTGCACCCCTTACGCGTCGTCTATTGATAAAATGCACTGCACACAAAATGTGAGCATAAATATTTTAGACCATAGCTATCAATATTAAATGGAAATAATAAAAGTAAATATTTAAGAACTTATTTCTTGAGTATATACATTTAATATGATTAATTTCTTTATATATTCAAACTATTATATTATTAAAACATTGCTTAGAATTTCAACTGTATTACTTTCGCATAAGGTATTTAACTAGTCGTATACTTAATTAGCTAATATTTTCTTAATTGAATAATTTGAACAGATTTCTAACACTGTAGCACCTTAAATAGAGCTAGCTCTCCCAAAAAAAAGGGGGCACCTAAAGAGACAGTCAAAATGTCGCTGGTTGCTGTCTGCTGTCCGAATGTCGCATTGTCGCCTGTACTTTTGCCTTCTTTCTTCCTGCTCGCTGTTGGTTAAGCCGCTGCCGCTGCTGCTGCTGCTGGCGATGCTTCGTTGCTGTTTGATGCTTCTACGTACGAGTGGCTGTCCACCAACAAACCCCAACCCCGAACATTCCCTCCTAACCACCCCCACCCTTACACTGAACACTGAATATTCTGCAGATATTCCTCCTGCTGCTGCTGCTGCTGGTGCACCCACACAATCGCAATCTGGGCCTAAGCAACGTCGTCGCCAGAGCTGCCTGACTGCCTGGTTGCCTTCTGAATACCAGTCTCCAATTCTTTGCCCCTTTTGCTATATTTGCATGTCTCTCTCTATGTGTGTATGTGTGTGCCATTGTATGCATGCATATTAAATTCAATCGAATGTATTCTCTATACTCGATATTCCTCTATACGCTGCGTTCCTCTTTTTATACGATATATATATATATTTTTTGTATGTTTTTTAGCTCGTCGTACACAATTCTCGATTTCGTTTTGTTTTCAATACATATGGTTTTTTTTATTGAACTTCTGCTACTCCGACTATTCCTCGGCTACTTCAGCATTACGTATACGTAAACGTAACGTAGTGTGGCGCATATTCGTTAGAAATAGGCGGAGTTATCAACGTTTTTCAAGTTATAATAAAAATGCAACACATTTTACAGACATGCCACCATATATATATATATGAGTATGTGTAGGTATGTGTGTTGGCATATACACATATATATGCATATGTAGTGTCTCCTCACACACACACACATACGCTTCACTTATGACCCTTGCTCTGGTTCTGGTTCTGGTTCTGGCTACTTTCCATAGATTTTTTCCTTCGTTATTGGTTTGAAGTGGCGCAAAACTTTGTTGTTGTATTTTTTTTTGTCGTCATCGACTATGCTACAGTTTGTTGTTGTTATATCCATATATACAACAGACGGTTTTTTGTTGTTGCAATTTTTTTTGTTATTATTTTTCAATGCTCTCAAACTCGACGTCGCATAAAACTTGTGTTTTTGCTGCCTTCAGCTGCTGCTGCTGCTGCTGCTGTTGCAGAGGATTGTACCCCTTCTACCACATACTCGTGCAACTCTCTTACCCCTCCTCTTAAAGCTCATCATACCCTTTGTGCCCCAACGGACGCTGCCTCGTTACAGTTTCCAGTTGCCAGCCAAAGAGCTGAGCTGAGAGCGAGACATTTTGCTAATGCATTGATTAAAATTGAATTTTTAATTAAAATATTGTGCATGTGTGTGCATATGTATGTTGTTGCTGGTGTGTGAGTATGCTTCTTCATATGCTTTTATTTGTTTGTTTGTTTGTTTTATTGCTCTTCTAGTTTTTCATTAGTTGGGAGTTCATTTATAAGCTCAGCTCTGCGAATAAACTTACTTTAAGAGAATAGATCAAAAAATATTTAACAATTAAACATAATTTACCACACAATAAACTTGTTGACATGTTGACACATAAATATTTAACTTACTAACAAATGACACAACAATAAATAAATAATAATCGCTCAATAAACTCGAACTAACAATCAAAATTACTTGTTCGTTTTAGGCAGACAAAACCCAAAGAAATTTTGCTCAATATAAATAGATTTATTTAAGGAATCAAAAGATTCAAAACTACCTGGCAGCATTTAAAATGCCACAGCAAAGTAATTTATTTGACATTTGCTGTTGCAAGCTGTGGCAGGTCCGGTTGCAAGGACAAGATTTGTATAGAATTTCACTTTCGTTTTAGATATTTTCTGCTGCTGCTGCCATCGACTCTTAACTCAATAAATCACAGGCAATTATGCAAGCAAAAGCATCCTTAAGGACTATTCACACTTTCACACGTTGCCACAAGTGTCTATCTTTAAAGTATACATATATATGTGTTTGTGTGTGTGTGTATGTGTTTGTAGGCTTGTTGCTGACCAAAAAGCCAAGCCACAAGCCATAAATCTCACATTTTGGTTTCTTATGCAATCGAGCAATTGAAAGGCTATTTACAGAAAATATTTTCTTTGCATTTATTTGCCATGCCAAACGGACGCACGCACAAGCAGCAAGGCACATCAGAGTGTGTGTGTGTGTGTGTGTGTGAGGGGTTGTGGATTGAAAATTCAGAGATGACGACGATACAGTCTATAAGTGAGCCAATAAATAAACATACACAAATTTTCGACAGGCAAACAAACATTGACTCAAGCAAAAGCATTCTCAAAGATGTTTCGTCGTTCAACGACAAAAGGCCAAAACCCGGATGAATATCGAGAAATGTGTGTGCTTGTGTGTGTGCATGTGTGCTTGTGTGAATGCTTGTGTGTCAGTTTGTGGGTGTCAAGCCACAAACACCTTTTGCGTAAAATAAAGCAATCAAGCAAATAATGTTGCCACATTACACGACATATCAACAGCTTCCTGCTGAGCAGCACACACACACAGAGAGAGAAAGAGATGGCTAGAGTTAGTTAAAGAGTGAAAGAGAGAGACAGACACTTTCATGCTTGTGCACATTTCTTTAATAGAAGACATACTTACACACACACACACACACACACGAACACACGCATTCTGGGGCTAAAATAAAATTGAAATCATGTCGCAAGCAGCAACCTTGAGGAATGCCGTCTCACACACACACACACACACACATACAGTGGCAGTTGTCTGGCAAAATGTCTCGACTCTCGACGCGACTCAATTCAAGTTGACTTCACTTGCTGGCTTGCCCCATGTGTGCTTAAGTGTGTCTGTGTGGCAGCAACAAGCAGCAACAGCAGCAGACGAAGAAGCCAATGTGCTCCTGGTTAGCTTACTTCCTCTTCATCTCTCTCTCTCCCTCTATCTAGCCTTCTGTGTGCACTTTCACTTTTGCCCCCCTTTTCTGAACTGCACTTGCTGCTGTCTGTGTATGTGTGAACGTATGTGTGTGTGTGTGCCATATTAAACAAATTATCTGTAATTTCTCGAGCACAACCACAAACGTCGCCATCTTTTGCCTTTGCAACCTGCTCATACCACACCCACTCCTTGCACAATGCCAATCTCTGTCTCTGCGTATGTGTCTGTGTCCGTAGCCAAAAACCCGTACAACACACACACACACATGAAGTCAGGCGGCAAGCCACTTATCAAGATGTATAGCACAGCAGTGCTCATGCTCTCCTTCGTTCTCGACCTCGTCTGAGAGTCAACCCCGGGAATTTTGGGCTTGAAGCAGCCGCAAGTGCTTAACTTCAGACACACACACACACAGACAGAGACATAAAGAGGGTCCTCAGAATCCCAGACAGGCTGGCTGGCAGGCAGGCAAAACCACAGCCGCATTGCTGGCAAGGACGTCAGCCAGGCAAGCCAGTCAGTTGCAGCAACAGCAGCAGTAGTCCTTGTCCTAGCCAGAAGGAAGTTGTTTGTGGGTCGCTTTGCCATTTAAGGCTGACCGAGAAGTAACGACGACGACGACGATGACGGTGACGACCCTTTTGCCTAGGCGATTATTGTCCTTGTTGTTCTCGGTCCCGACTGTCCTTCTCCCTCTCTCTGTCTCTCTCTGTGTCTGTGGGTGTCTCGCAAGATGAAAGCCACTTGCCATTCATGACTGGCCAAACGGTTGCCTTTTGCATGCAGACACGGGGTGAGACATAAGAGGACCTTGTTTCCGCTTGCGACTCTCCGGCCCAAATACTCCACTTGACCACCCAAATGACCTTGAGCATTACAGTTGAACGTTTGTCATGACTCCTTCTCTGTGTCTACGCCTCCTCCACTCAATCCACAGCCCTTGACTCCTTGAAGTTGCTACTTCATGTTGGCTAAGCGCCCGCTTTGCGACATGGCTTTTGCTCTTGGGCTGCTTTGGCTTCGACTTTGCGACCACTCCCTATTTAACTGCATCTGTAGCTGTAGTTGTTAATGTTGCTGTTGTTGTTGTTGTTGCTTTTGAGCAGTTTTGCATCAGTGTAAACTGATGTGTTAAGCTGTTAAGTGCCAAAATAATTGTTTTCTTTCAACAGCCAACAACAACAACAACATCAACAACAACTTTGACGTCCCTTTCACTTGCCACTTGACCTTGTATGGTTGGTTTTTGGGGCGGAACCTCAGCTACACAGAGCAACAGGCTGCTTGCAGTTAACTGCTAGCACAACTTCAACTTTTTTGCTTTTTTTTTTGTTTTGTGGAAGATCCTCTTTGTGCGGCCATCGAGTTGGCTACAGTTGGGCTCTCTGTGGCTTCAGCTATTAACTTGGCTGTTTTGATTAACTTGGCAGCTGTCAGTCAATAAGCAACACGAGTCTTGTGTGAGTGAGAAGTTTATGGCAATATCTGGAAAGTTGATGCTTTCTTAAGAAGCCCATTGTCTGGAGTTGAGTATCTATAATGTTTGTTCGCTGCGAGATGTAGTGAATGAATAATGTATCTAAACATCGAACCAACGTTTTTTCTACTCTGCTTCACAACACTTTATTCGAAAATACAACTTGCAAAATTATACTAAGAGATATTCGTGTAAGAAATGTTGTCCACAGCTCTGATTCATTTCTAGTTTCCACGTTTCTTATTTCAATCAAGTTTAAGAGCTGATCAGTGAGTATCAGAAGTAGTCGATGTCTAACTGTGTCGGGTTAAAGTTAACCAACTAGTTGCCTGGCAGCAATGCTGAATCTTATACTTACCAAAACTTAACTAAAAGTTTCCTTGGTTTGTCTTAAATTTGTAAATTAAGAACACGATTAATATGTAATTTTTTTCACATTTACTTCTTCACTTTTATTTCTGTTTCAGCTTGTGTGTATATATATATATTTATAATTTAGGTATAACTAAAGTAATAATATGTTATTATAATAATAATTGTAATGATTAATGCATTTGAATCATCACCATTATCATTATCGTTATTATTATCGTCCATGGGTAATTCCACTTACAAAGAACATCATCATACAAATACATGTGCATTTAAATAGCTTTGTGTGTGTGTAAGTGTGTGTATGCTAACTGGGATTTGGTGTGCTCGTGTGTGTGTGTTTGTGCGTTACATGAAATTAGCACACATACAAATACATATAAATACGCATAATCGCATCTATGTATTTACTTATTTAAATAGGGGAAAGGGACGACTTTGCATTATTTACTTCCGTTTAATTAGAAGGGCAATGGGGATTGTGATGGGGGAGTAAGGGTGGCGTTATTACAATATAGAGAAAGTTGTGCGCACCTAAGACTAAGTCTGATATATATATTTATATATATATTGTTATTATGCCCTATAGCTATGGAAATTTGTACATTATTTACAGTTACATTTGGAAATACAATTGCTGTAATTATTATTACTTGAAGTTGTGTGTTTATTATTATTATTATTATTATTATTATATTAATTATATGCCTAAATCTAATTGCTTTATCTGAAAGACAACATTGCGTATGCTTAATGCGTATGTATTTATGAATATTTATGATAGCTTGTCTGTGTGTGTGCGTGTGTATATGTGTGTGTTGTGTGTTTATGTGAATAGCTAAACTAAACTACATTTAAGAAATGCACAAGTCTCTAATCTATAACTGTATTTGTATCAAGTATACTTATTTATTATTGTTATATTTATATTATATTTCTTATTTACTTTTGTGTTAGTTTTTTGCAGTTTTTCTCTTTTTAGTGATGTTGGCAAAGAATAAGGCGCATAAGAAATGCTTAAATATTTATAAATAATAGGCGAGATCTTATCCTTACAGGAAAGTTCTGAAGTGCAAGTGTATGTATGTGTATGTGTGTGTTAATGGTGTGGTGGGGGCAACGTTTTAATACTCGTACCGTTTTATAAAACTACTAGCTTAAAACTAAACATAAAAACCGGTTAGCAGGCTGTTTGTTGTTTGGGGGGGTAGGGGAGGAGGGAAAAGGTTTAACACTTAAAACGTTGGGCTTAAAATAGCAGTCCAAAGGTATTACAATTGTTGGCCTCTTCAAAAGGGCCAACCCAGTTACGGCTCGGAGTACGTGCCGTCATCTCCATTACTCAATCCTCGTGCGGCAACTCTGTCGCCTGCTGTTGCTCCAGCTTGATCTTCATAAGTGGCGATTCTCGCAGTGATACGGGCGCATAGGCTGCTGCCGCTGCCGCCGCCGCTGCGGCTGCCGATGCACTTGCTCCGGCTCCGACTCCTGCTGCATCGCTGGCGCTGGCAAAGAGCTCGCTCATGTCCTGACCCGGAAAGAAGTCCTCGAAGCGCGGACTCTTGTTCACGGACTTCTGCAGCAATCCATTGGCAATCGCCTCAAAATCAATGCCGGCGGGAAGACTATCCAGGAAGCGTTTGTTGTACGCATAGTTTGGATGCTCCTTGGCATGTTTCGAATATAGTGACGAGTATGGTGATGCGGCACCTGGACGATTCGATGAAACGGCTGCCGATTTGCTGCCTACCGAGGAGTTGGAACCACGCGACTGATTGCCATATTGACGGGCATGCATCGCCTCCTTCAGTTCCCGATCTCGGGACATCTCACGCTCGCGTTCACGCTCACGGGAAAGCTCTCTCGCATAGCTGGCGGCACTGGGATGCATGGCAGCGCCTGCACTGCCTCCATTACCTGGTGCACCTCCTCCACCTCCACGCTGATGCGGCGCCTGCTGCGATGGCATTACATTTAGACCGGGTAGCCCCATCAATCCAAGTGCACTTAGATCAGGCAGATTCTCACTGCCACGTCGCTCGTTCTGTTGATGCTTGGCTGCCGCAGCTGCAGACACCTGATCCTCGATCTCGGAGCGTTGCAAGTATGCCGGCGACTTGTACATATTCATCGATTGCACATGCGGCGATTGTTGGTGCTGCTGTTGCTGTTGTTGTTGCTGCTGGGAGAGTATCTGGCGACGCAGTGTCTCTGTCATGGTGCTCAGAGGATTGCTGCCATCGGGTGGAGCTAAAGCAGCATTCTGTGCGGCCATCTTGACCGCAGCACTGTGATAGCCATTCGCAGCCGACGAGTTGCCAGAGCCATAGTGAGACTGTACACAAGATTGAAAGGGGAGAAATTGTAGAAAGGGAAGAAAATGTGTGTTAGGATTGATTGAATGTGGAATTTATATAAAACTATATACGATAAAAGGCTACTGAGAGCTAATGAACAGATTTCATATTTATACTATGTAATATTTGTGAGGTTGTAGGGATTAATCCCTGGGTCTACTGAACCGATTTTGGAAATTCTTTTAGAAATAGAAAGCCACATTACTTGTTAGTCGCAAAGACTAAATATTAAGCTTGTTTCTTTGATTCCGATAATCTAATTTTGTAAGTAAGATATTAAAGAAGGAAATACTTACGCCATGTGCCTGTCCATTTGCGTACTGGTGTGCACTAATGTCCTCCTTGATCTCACGATAGTCGCGGAAGACGACGGCCTTAATGACGCTGCGTATGAGCTCTTCGGGCCACATGCCCAATAGAATGCGTTGGGGACGTCCACGTGCCTTGGGTCTGGGATCAGTGCCGCCATCGAGGGAAGGTCCGAGCATATTATGAACACGGTTCGCATAGAGTACGAATGTGGGATAGGGTATATCGTATTTGCGTGCAGCCTGCGATAGGGAGAGTCCCTCCTTCAACACACTAAAGATGGCTTCAGCCATGGCTTCGGGTCGCCAGGATTTGAGTGGTCCTCGTTCGCGAAAGCGCAGCTGTTGCACCAGATTCTGTTGGTTGGTGTTCCAGCACTTTTGCCACATGGACTGCAACTGATACTGGTAGCTGTCTGCTGGAAGGGGGTTGGCCAAGTGCCAAGACAAAGGGGGGAAAAGAAGAAGAAAAAGAACACACATATACCAAACTTAGTTGCCTTGTTCCGGACTTGATTCACTTGTATGCTAATTGGCTGACCCGAAAGGCAAACCACAAAAACAAAAACAAGAAAGGGGAAGAGGAAGAGAAGAAGGAACTGTGTCCTGTCTGTCACTTACCCGCCACAGATGCGCCTGTTGCCGGTGCACCCATCCAGGCATGTCCGCTCGTCTCAATCATTTTGGCCTGCAAGCAAAGAAGAAGAGGAAACCGATAAGGAAAACTGTCGTTTAGCTTTTGCTTTGGGTTATATACGTGTATACAGTTTTTGCACAAAGGCACAAAGAATCGCCGTAGAGCCGCCATTCGGCTTAAAATACTGGCCATAAAAGTTTATTAATGCCATAAATGTTGGCCCCAAAGCGCTTTGGTATGCAAACGTCAAAGCGAATTAGTATACAAAGTTGGCAAAACGATTTTCGCTTTGTGTCTTTAAGCGCTAGAGTTTTATTATGGCCACCAACAACAACTATTTATTTATAGTTATATATATATAGTATTAGATAGGCCTCCTACCACCCCGCACACCTTCCACTGAACAACTAAAGCTAAACTAGCTTGGCCCAGCCAATTGCTTTGGCTCTTAATATTTATTAATATAAAACACGTCGTTACCGAACTGAGAAGTGTTTAATAAATGAAGGAAGAGCCGCAGTTAATTTCACGGCTTAGGCCCAGGTTAGAATGGGCAAAAAAAGGAATGAAAAGTTAAATTGATGCAGGCAGAAAGGCAGGCAAGCAGGATTCATTGCTGACCAACGAAGCAACCAACAAACCGCCCACTGTTGTTGGCTAAAGCAGCTCGTCAGCGGCGGGCCCAACTGCACAAAGCCATGCATTTTATATGGCCAAGCGGCAAGAGGCAAGCAGCGCCAAACAAATTATGTGCAGCGCTAAAAACAACAACAACACGGCGTATACTTTATATATATAGTATATACAAATATATATATATATATTTGTATATGTATTGTAGTTGCAAGTCTTAAATATTTGAAACGAGGTGCTCGGCGTTTGGTTCTAGCCATGTTTGGATTGGATTTGTTTGCAACGGCTTGTTCCTGTTGATGTTGTTGTTGGTGTTGCTGTTAGCCAGCCCAGGCATGTTAAGGAAAAAGGTCATAAAATGTATGAATAATTGAAATTGAAAAGTCGGAAGCAATTTTTTTTCTCTTTTTCTTCTCACTGGCACGTAAAATAGAGAAGCCAGGCAGGCCTTCAGTTGCGCCTGCCCCCTTTGTTACCTTAAAAACAAAATGGCGTTAAAAACGCTTTTTTATGTTAAGCATTTTTTGTTAATGATGGGGCGCAGCAGCAGCTCAGGTAGCACGTTGCTCGTAGTTATAATGAGAACTGTTGGTGTTGTAATTTATATTTTTTTTTTTGTTATTTTGTTTTTTTGCATGGAAGTAATGTAAAACAAGTAATTAGGCTTTGACATGGTAGTTAACTAGCCATAACAATAACAACCAGCAAATGACTGCATGCACACAAAGGGTTGAAGATCGCTTTTAACGATTCAGCTACAAACTACATTTAGGCATTAACACTCTGAAAGGACCTTGTGTTGAAAAGAATATTCTGCTTAGTTTTGGTTAAGTCGAAATGTTACAAGAAGATCATTCAAAGAACTTTAAAGCATTAAGTTTCAATATCTTATATATCGCCACTTGAAGAACTACTTAAAACAATTATTAATTATTTTGTTGTAATTACAATTATTTATACTAGTTCTTAAAGTACGAACGTCATTCATTCAGTCAAGAGAACAATAACAAAAGGGGCATAACCATTAGTCATATTACATTGTACATTTGTGCCAGTCACTTGCCAATGCATTATGGCGACCTTTTAAACCCCAACCATTCAACTTTACCCCTCCCCACAATCTTTCCAAGCTTTCAACAATTATAAGACTCGCCTAGTACAACAACAATAAATAATAAAATATAGCTAGAGCTGTTGTTGTGCTCAAAAAATGTTTAATTAATTAAATTTTCAATTTCCCGCCAGCAGCAGCAGCAACAACAGCAACAACAACAAACACAACAAGTGGCTCTTCTGCTCTTCTCATTCACCAACAACAACAACAATAACAAAATTTTGAAGCGTGCGCGCATTCAACTTTCTTTCAACTCATTTAATTTAATTTGCGGCGCTTCGCTGCTGTTGCTGCTGCCTCATCTGCTGGCGTCGCTGCTGCTGCTGCTGCTGTGGCTCATCGTCTTCTTGTTCTTGCCAATTACTCATCGTGTGCACGCCCCATTCACATAATAATTTATTTAATTAACTTTATGCGCGCTATTCTCCAACAACAACACAAACATTTCTATAACAAAATTTTCGTATTGATTTTATTCTACATCTTTTTTGAATATTTGTTGAAGCACACGAAGAAAATATTCAATAAGATTTTAATCTTAACTAGTTCTTTTTCTCAGTGCACACACATACATATATATGTGTATATTTATTCCCTATATTCGATTGCTTTAGCCTTTTACTCTTTCTCCGGATTCCTCGCCCGCCTACACACACACACGCCCTTTCAACAGCCTTCAAGTTGCACCACCGCCCTCCGCCCCCGCCTCGCGTCACGCCCCTTTTAGCACCATGCCATAAAAACCCGTTGGATTCTAATGCAATTTTAATTTTATTTTTCATGCGAGCACATAAACTCAACACCCAACACAAAACCCTTCCCCACACCGAAAACCCACCACAGATACAGGGTGGCAACACTAAACTACACTACGCGTTCTTTCCTTCCAAGAGAGAGAACTTTGCCTGTAGTTCCCCCCCCCCCACTATCTCATTTGGTAGTCTCTTATTCTTTAGTAGTATATTTCTTATATTATATAACACTTTATTTATTATTCATTTTCGATTCGTGCTTTTACTGCGACTGCGACTGAGACGCCAACGGCGACGTCGACAGCGGCGTCTTAAGTTTGTTATTTTCTCTTGTCTGCAACTTGCTCACCACAATCCCAACCCCCAAGCTCGCACAACCCCCTCCCTTCCGCCAACACCAGCAACACCAGCAGCTTGCTATTTTGCCATTTTACTTCCTAGTTTGGCAAGTGGCTTGGAAGTTCGTTTTCATTTTGGATTTGCTGATTTTGCTGTGCGCCTGCTGCTTCGTAGCCTTCACTACTACTACTTCGACTACTTGCAACTACTACCGAATACCCCTACTACTACTACGGAATACCCCTCCTCAACCCTACTCTTACTGACTCGGTTGCTGCCGCTTTCGACGCTCATTCATTCATTCATTTATTTATATTACTCAACCAACCGCACGCACACGCCCCCTTCATTGTCCCCCCTCCTTCCTCTTGCTACCATTCCCTTTTCGTGATCCTGCCGCATGTTGTCTATCTGTATGTGTGTGTGTGTGTTTGTGTGTGTGTTGGTCCTTGTGGCAGTCGTGGCGCGTCTTTTATCCGCGTCCTGCGCTCGGTTTTATAGTTTTTGCGCTCATGCCATTCATTAATTTTATAAGAAGCAATGCTTGGCATAATAAATAATTAATTTAAATGGCAACTGCCTTCGAATCCGCGACAAAGTCTCTCTCTCTCTCGTTCTCTCTCTCTCTCTAAATACATTCTAAGGTCTGGTCTTCCTTGTAAAGTGCTTGAAGTTGTCGCCATTCTGTCGGCGAGACAGTGAATAACCGTTAAACCAAACACAAAATCAATGGCCATAAACTAAATATTGTTTACATGAATCATTAAATATTTTATAAGAACTAAAGTCGATTTTTAAGTGCGTACTTACAACTAAGAATCTAATAATAAGGAATAGCAAAATATTAGTGGTTGGTTTTTTTCTAAGGACAGCGAGGAATCAATCGATTTTCTCTCTGATCATGATTTGTCTTTGGAATGAACACAATATTTTAGTTCTTCTTTCCATTGAAACCCATCCGAATCGCTAGCCATTCAACCGCAGAAGTAGGTGGAGAAAAGTGTATTCCGGCTCAGCTGTTGAAGAGTTCATCTTTGCCGTTAACTGTAAAAGTTTCTGGTTCTTGTAGAGTGCTTAACTATGCAACTCCTTGGTGGATCCGCGAGACGGAATCCGCCACGTTGGTGGCAAGCAGTGGCAGTGGCAACAACAACAACGTCGTCGTCTTCGACGTCGGCGGCAACAACTAAATATTTAATAGTATTTTATTGCACGAATTTCACATAAAATATGCATATTAGCCCAATGCATTATTCATGAAATAATGTGAAAAACACATTTCGCGCAGGGCGAAGCCGCAAAAAAAAGGACAGCACGTTTGAGGGGGGGGGGGGGGGGAGATGGAGGGTGGTGGAAAGTTATTTGTAGGTGCGGCGTATGTATGTATATATGTTATTTCTTAGCATTTTACATCCATCTTCGAGATATATAGTTGGAATTGTGTATGAAAATGCAAGGAATGAAAGAATGAACAAAAACTAAAAACAATTGCAGTTGGCAATTTCAGTGGAAAGGAACTGGACATGGACGCAATGTGTCAGCAGTAAATGCAATTGTAACAACAACAACTGCAAACAATAATTGTAGTAATCATAAAATCAAGTGCGAGTGCATGAAGCTCACTCCACGCTTCTGTTTCTGTTTCTGTATTTTTGTATTTCTGTTTCTGTTTCTGTTTGTGTTTGTGTGTCGGTGTCGAGTTGTACTTGCAATGAAAGTTACGTTTTGTTTGACTACAACAGCAACAATAATTTAAATGCAATAAATAATTATACGGCAAGTGTTGAGTGGAGCGCGCATTGAGGTGTGTCAGGTGTTTGTGTGTGAGTGTGTGTGTTTGTTGCCGCCAACTAACCAGCAGCAGCAGCAACAGCAGCAGCAACAACCCGAACAACCAACAACTAAAATTACAATAAAACATTCAAAATGGGGGCAACATTCGTAACTCGCACTTGCTGCATTCGTACTTTGTATGTCTATGCAAGGGCCAAGCCCAAAAAAAAAGGAAAAA
>JAWNNW010000953.1:0-29401 GCA_035044465.1 Scaptomyza tumidula | reverse complement strand
ATTATAGTAAATAAATGATAAATAAATAACTAGGGGTGGGGACAAATCGCTAAATAACTAAATTAACTGGGTCTAATTCGGGCCTTCGACAATCGAACGCGGCCCACTGTGCCTGTGCCGGCGGCTGTTGCGCAAGCGCTGATGTTTAATTCTTTCGGGGGCACTATCTCTACGGGCACAAACTTGATGACCCCCCCGACGGGTTTGCTGATCATCGAGTGGTCTCCTGCATCTGCCTTGGCCACTCCTGGTGTGTGTGGAGCTGCTGCCTAGACGGTCTGACTCTGTCCAGGGTTCCAAGCGTAAACCCTTTTCCTGCACTTTCACTACTTTGTTTGACTTTTTCTTTCCTTTTTCCTGTTCTTCTTTTCAGAGGCCTGGCTTTTTTCTGCTTGTCACATGCCAGGCTTTTTTTGCTATCTTTTATCTCTGCCTTACTTTTTTTGCTATCTCATGACTGGCTTTCCTCTTCTTTCTTCTTAAGCCATTCCCTCTAAACGCCGACACCAATCGAATATCTTGGCATGCACGACTCTCCAACCTTCGTTCGACAACCACAACCACAACCATCGATAGCACATCGCCGACCATAACAATTTTATTCCACACAGCTTATGATCTGTGTTAGTTTGCAAGCAAATTCAATGCAACAACCAAACTTCCTTCACTTCGAATAAAATATGGTCGTGATTAATGAGATATCGATGATTAAACTTAAGTCAATCATACAATATCTGCAAACGCGGATGCATAAAAAAACTACGTATGTTTTAGGATATAAGGGTATAATGGTCTTGTGCAAATGTATGTAACAGGCAGAAGGAAGCATCTCCGACCCCACAAATTATATATATTCTTAATCAGCATCAACAGCCGAGTCGATATAGCCATGTCCGTCTGTCGGTCTGTATGTATGTATGGGATCAGGGTATAAAAAATAATAATTAGTTATCCCACCACCGCCCTAGAGCTTACGCATGTCAATTCTTACACAAACGAAAACACAAACAAAAACGTACCGGCGCAAGCGTATCAACTGAAAGCAACAACAACGGAATAATTTCAACCGGGGCAGCACCAACACAAAAGGGCGCGTGAGAGCCAAAAATCGTAACTAAACGGAGAAGATCTAAAAGAGTGCAATTTAAAAAATACAAAAACTAAATATTAGCGGGCAACAAGCAAACTGAGCAAACTAAGCAGTGAGCTTTGACTGCAATTTGTTGTTGTATTTTGGTATTTGCAAAATAAATGAAATAAAGTATTTAATTTAATGTTCAACTTGGGATTTACACAACCGATGAAACCCAAAGTCACAAAAGTATTTATTTGCACAGAGTCGCGAAATTAATAACAAAACTAAACACCCATGAAGTAAAAAGAGGGAAGAGCACAAAAAAATACGTCCGTTGCAAAGCAAAGTGAGCGAGCGATTAAGCCGATATTCTAGGAGGGGTGCGGGCTAGGCCCATCTGGGAGACTGGAACCTTGTGGAAATTGAAGACCAAGAGTCTGGCAGCTTTGTCCTCCTAAGAGCCCAAGTGTGCTGTGGAGATCCGTGATCTTGACTGCCTCACAGAGGTAGCCAACATAAAAGATATAAAAGAGTCCCTTAAGCGTGATATACCAAACATCGGGGATGTCAAGATTGGTCTAATCCCCAGGACTATGAGAGGGCAAAAGATAGCGGTAGTTGAGTTGAGTACGTGCGACGCATCTTACTTCCTGAGGCGCGAGAAGATCCACATTGGGTTGACTGTCGAGTCCGGGAGCGGACATCTGTGACGTGCTATTATAGATGCCTTGGTTACGGGCATGTAGCTAAGGGGTGCAAAGGGCCTGATCGCAGATACTTGTGCTATAAATGTGGACGACGAGCCATTAATCAGAGCAAGGCTTGCTCCTGGAGGGAGTTGGTGACAGACATAGAAAGGGATCCCTGGGGACTGAGCTATAAACTTGTGACTCGAAAACTGGGGGCCCTGAAATCTGTGGAAGCCAAAGAAGGTGCTGGAGAACATAGTCGCCGCGCTGTTGCCACAGCACCCAACCACACCGCCAAGAAAATGGAGCCAGATGGAAGTAATTCCCTTTACCCAGGGAGAACTGGACAAAGTGGTGGGATACCGAATGAGGCCCGACGCTAGTCCACCATCATAGCCCAGGACTTCTGCTGCGCATGTACAATGCCTTGCTGATGAAGTTTTCTTCTCGTGTTGGAAAACTACAAGGCTACTAATTATCAGCAAAGAAAAGGGTTATCCGGAGTCTCCATCGTCCTACCGCCCGTATGCTGGATACAGCAGAAAAGGTGATGGAGAAGCTGATTAAGTCTAGGTTAACGGCAGCAATTCGTATTCGGCGGAACATGGGCTACCACTGGCGCTGAGCAAGACAGAAGTGGTAGTGCTGACCAAAAAAAAGGATGCCAACGATCATGTTATTGAGAGTCGGGGATGGTTCGGTGATGTCAAGACCTGCGGTCAAATACCTTGGCATAATGATAGACACCAAGCTGAGCTTCTTCCAACAGATAAAACAGGCGGCAGACAAAGCTGTAGCTGGTGTGACTGCGCTCAAATGGCCAATGTTGGGGGCCCGACTTCTAGCAGACGTCGCCTCCAGATAAGTGCGGTACGTCGGTGTTGCTCTATGGGGCTGAGATATGGGTCAACTCTCTTGAAAAGATATGTACCGGACTAGGCTGCCACAGGTTCAACGAAGGGAGCCTTGAGAGTAGCTTTAGCTTATCGTACGGTCTCGGAGCCTGCTAGGTTGGTGATCGCTGGGGTGGCAACAATAAAATGTCTGGGTAAAGAGCGGCGTATGGTTTTCTTTAGGAGAAGTGCAGAAAAGGACAACGCTTCCTAGGAGGAAACCAACACACTTCGCGCATAGCAGAAATATCTGGGAGGGAGAAAGTAGGGGGAGATGAACAGCGTGCCTTATCACAGACATGGAGCCGTGGATCAAAAGAATGCATGGCGAGGTATATAAATACATTACACAGCTGTTGTCGGGACATGATTACACAATGACCTTCACCGAATGGGAAAGGCAGCCTCGCCCGACTGTCTGTACTGCCCCCATTTGTAGCGAAAGCGCTGAGCCCACGTTCTTTGGTTGTTGCAAACGGAACTGGCAGCGCCTGACGCTAAGCCGGGAAGCAATTATAGAGATTAAACCCGACAATATAGTAGAAGTTATGATGCACAGGGAGAGTGATTGGGGCGGTGTGGCTCAATATGTGCAGAGAATCCTGAAAGCTAAGAAAGCCGATCTGGATCGAGCGCAGAGCGAGTTCAAGTCCGAAATAGATGAGTAAGAAGTAGAGGGCCTTTATGGCCACATGAAGGACCTTGCCTGAAGTAGTGTGTTAAATAGTCTCAGGCAAGCGTCAGTCAAGTAGGTCGACCGAAGAGGAAGAGAGTGATGTTATTTTTATTTTTTATTTTCATTAAAAAAAAGACCCTTCCTTTAATGTGGAAGCAAGGATTCGCTGTACCCTGCTACAAAGTTTATTTCCACCTACTCTTTCGTTTTTCGATATAGGGCCGAAAAATACCGATATTGACACAAACATATATATATATGTAATATAGTCATCATATCTATAGATCAATACGATATTGACACCGTTTACTGTAACTTACCCTTTACAATCCTCAAGAGCTTCACTATGCGTTGTGGCAGTTTCATTTATGATTCTTTCGCGCTTTTTCATTTCTTCATCAACACGACGCATTTCCCGCAACGCAGCTGCCACCTAACAAATATTAAAATATTATTATTTTAAATTCGTTTTTCGAAAATGTATATGCCAAATTTGGATCCAAAACATATTTATTGAAGTTATTAATTAATTTATTAAAAAGCAAAGATCCAAGGTGTGTCGATTTTGGAACAACAAAGGTCACAAAAATAGGTTTGGATATAGAGGTTATTATTATTATTGGACGTAGATGTACTAACGGACAGTACATTCAAGTGGCCCAACGATACCAAGCACCGGCTTGTTAACGCGCGGACCCTCGCACAAAGCGACCCACCACCCGCCCATCCGACCGAGGGGCGCACCGCGTTGCGTGCGGTTACGATGATCGCGAACATGTAGACAAATGACATAGGACAATTTTTTTTAGTAAGCATGCAGAAGTGGAACTAGTTATTAGGTGGGAAAGATCATTATATAATGAACATAAGATCCGAAAAGGGTTATGGTTAGCAGAGTTAGAATAGCAAGCATGCAGGGCTATGGGTAAAAAATTTCTACTAGTTCTAATCTAATTATAAAAGCAACTTTTTGTGTTTGACCACACAAGTACTTTGAAAGCTACGATAAACCAATAATGAATAAAAGAATGACATACAGAATCAAATGCCTAACCAAAATCTGTGTGAACCTAATCCGTTTGCATTTTGCCCTTTATAACAATCGATGTTAATTTTAGAAGGTTAGTGGAAGTACATCTGCGCTTAACAAAACCAAGTTAATAAGTCGAAATTAAGGAGCTACAATTGTTTAAGACTTTCGGAATGACAGACAATTTAAATATATCATTCTAATTTTTCCGTTTGACGTTTGAATTTACAAAAGGTGGGAGTATCTACAACTTTAAGAACTCGAAGAGTTTACCGAATTAAAATAGTCAGCAAATAGATCGGAACGTGCTTTCGTATAACCAAGAAATTGGAATTTGCTATTATATACGAAAATAAATATATATTATTATTTTTCCAAATTTTCAAAAAATTTTGAAAGACGTTGTTGAGCGTTTCAAAATTTATTTTAGTTCCCTTGTGAACTAAGTTAGAAAAGCGAATTCAAGGTATTATAAAATATGGCAATAGCTGTTTTTTTTTTATCAATACATGAGTAAAATTGATACCAATTAGAATTCAGAAGAAGTTCATTCAAATAAGTGAAGTTAGTTTATCAAAAACAATGGAATTTTAAAGCATTATTAGTTTTAGTACTCAGATTAAGTATTTCAAGCGACAATTCTTAGGTAGACTGGTATTTGTCTTCCGGAAGACCTACGGGGTGCTCTCCTTACATACAGTGTGCCACTTATCTGTTTCAACATGGTGAAAAATTAAGATATTTTCACTTTAGAGGTATATGGTCACCCTGGTTGTTGCTTTTAATTTTTATTTTTATTTTTTATAAGTAATTCAGTCAATTATCTCTTAAACCTATTTAACAGAAATTAAAAAACATTAACATTAACAAAGAAACATTTAAAATACTAACAAAGGCACTAAATTCAACTGCCCATGAAGTGTTTCGACACTGCGTTTTTGGTGCATTTTCGTTGTGAGATTTGTATGAAATTCGTATGTACAGTTACATTTAATTAAATTAAAAATGCTTAGATCCATAAAAGTCCAAATTTTTTTTGGCCAGATCGCTTGCCAATGAAATGAAGAATGATTGTGGGATCACCATATCTCGCGAATGTTGCCTATATCCGTTTTACGTACCTACCTTAAAAAAAAACGGCACCAACCGTTGAATTTTCAAGGGATTTCAACTGCTGGTGCCGTTTTTTTTAGGGTAGGTACGTGGATGGATATAGCCCACATTCAATCGAGATATGGTGATTATACAATCATTCTTCATTTCATTGGCAAGCGATCTGGCCAAAAAAATTTGGACTTTTATGGATCTAAGCATTTTTAATTTAATTAAATGTAACTGTACATACGAATTTCATACGAATTTTACACCGAAAAGTAGACGCGAAAACACTTTCTTGACAGTCAAATTTAGTTAGAGTTAATTTGTTTTTGTTATAACTTTTTTGTTCTTTAATGAATAATCAAATTTGTTTAAATATATTATTAAGAAATAAATAAAAAATACATAAAAAATTTCAAAAAAATTTTAAGAGCCATATTACAGTTATATTTTTGTCTGTGAAGTGAAAAAACATACATTTTTCTTTACGCGAAAAGACTTCATTGACAGACTGTAGGTACAAGTACAACAAGCTTAGGAATCCGCGGCTATGGGTACAACAATTGCCAACCCGCAGTCAATACGGCTTCTTAAGGCCAGTCAAAAAAACATCCATGTTGAATACGCAATTTGTTAAAAACATTAGTTTGAGACATTGAAAACTGCGCCAATACAACAAACCAAAAAATGTTTTAAACAACTGAGATGGGTTGTGTTTAATACATATCTTGAAAACCTATAACTGCACCAGCACCAACAGTAGGACCATTAGGCACACAAAACGTTGTACCGGAGGGCTCAAGCATAGAAACATTGATTGATGTTGATGATGTCACTCAACTTCTTGCTGGCGAGTTAAATAACAACAAAGGGCTAGCACTATGGACAGGGTTTAAAGAAGTGGCTTAGCGGGTAGTACAGGTGGGACGGTAGGCGGATAAGGGCCAGAAGTCATTTTGCGCTTCTGAAAATCTTTTTAGCATCTTGATGCTTTTGAACTGAGTCTCAAGCTGTTTGAAGCTTCTAGCTTATCAAAACCAACACACAGAGTTTGAAAGTCAAGTCGAGTTTGTCTCATAATCTGAGACATTTCATACATCGTGTCAGAACACGTCTCACAGTAGCATAAAAGTCCCAAAGAGAATTTAAGTACAAGAGCCGAAGTCAGAGTGCTGTATTTTTTAACAGAAGGGACTTAATCGGAACATAGCTCGTGGAGAAAAAATTTCCCTTTTGCTTCTAGTTGAAAGGCTTGTTTGGGTTTTTGTTTTGATACCGAAGTGTGCGATGCGTGAGACAACGATAGTGATCGGCCATACTTAATTTTGCTGTGTGTGGTGAGATTGTCAATTTTCGACTTTTGGTTCTATCAGCTTGCTAATGTCTAACATGGGAGGGTAGTATAGACTTTATAAGAACTTTGTGAAATTGTATGGCTAAACGTGAAATACCTAAACATGACTTCCATTATATATGCGTATGTATGTATTGGGACTTAGGTAGATCATTAATGACTCATTGAACAGGTTTAAAATGACTAAATATCAAATTAACACTTACCATAAAATAAACGCACTTTTAATTCATATACCTAACCTTAATTGTCCTTATATTACATTAATATACATACATAACAAGTAAGAAGGCTCTAGTCGAGCAACCCCGACTACACGATACCCTGGTCCCTATACTTCACGCATACAGTCAGTGCTTGCAAGTATGTGTGTGTGTGTGTGTGTACGCGCATACTGCATACTGCATACACAACTTCAATGTCCCATATCTCCGGTGTTTATTATCCGATTTCAATAAAAATTTCACAGATTGTCATTGTTTTGTTAATTGTTTCACACGTTATCTCAAAATTTTCCAAATTCAAGATTTGTTTGTTATATGTGTATATCGGAAACGCGAAGAGTTATCGAAAACTAACTTGTACTGCCCAAAGACTATCGAATAATACAAGACAGGAAAATAGAAATCTCTTCTTCTTATTCAAAAAGTTCCGCTCTAAATGTAGCTCCTGGGGAAAGAGTGCGATGCGTGAGACGCAGATTAGTTGTTGCTATACATACATACATACTTCATTTTGCTGTTGTGTGACGACCAAAGTTGAGATTTTAATTTTTCGACTTTTTGTTCTATCTGCTAATGCTAATGCCTAACATGGGAGGGTACTATATACTTTATATGAACTTTGTGAAATTGTATGGCCAAACATGAGATACTTAAATATGACTTCCATCATACATACACGTATACGAACGTATTTATTTGGAATTATGTAGATCATTAATGACATATTGAAGAGGTTTAAAATGACTAAATACCAAATTAACACTTATCATAAAAAAACACATTTTGCTTTCAAATACTTGTCCCTGTATTAAAAATATACATCATTGACTTGCCTTTGCTTTCGACACCAATGAGCATACAAACCCAAAAATACATAAACATATTCATTGAACGGCAGCAGCAAAATTTTAAAATAGTAGTAAGAAGACTCTAGTCGAGAAAACGCGACTAGACGATACCCTGAACCGTATACTGTCTTGGCTGTAACGACTCGGCTGTTAATGCGGATCAAGAATATATACACTTTATGGGGTCGGAGATGCTTCCTTCTGCCTGTTACATACTTTTGCACAAAACCATTATACCCTTTTTCCCATTTTTAATGGGATCAGGGTATAAACAGCAAAGCAAAAACAAAATCAAAAATAACGGCAGACCAAGAAGTATAAGCAATGAAGAAAAAACAGAATCTAATTGGGAGAAATATGAAGGGCAAATAGGTGCAAATTCGCAAAGCGCAACTATTTTTAATTTAACGGGAGGGCGCACTGGGATCCAGTCTATTATTGGGAAACCCTAATTATGTTATAACAAAATAGTCACTTACCTCTCTTGCAAAGACGCCACGTAAGCGACTTTGTATTATGATGGCGCTCCGACGAGTTATTATAAATTTAATTCTTAGTTTCCATCCTTTATATGCATGCTGTATAACAAGAGTTGCTTTTTTAACTCTTAAATAATATTTGTTTTTTGAATAACGTCTCCAGTTTTTCTGTATTATAATCGAGTTAGCACATCTTACATGTTGTCTTGCGTCCTCTAAGAGATCATGAGCTGAGCCCCGTAAAAACAATTTAGTTTTTCCCAGCTGCCATTGAGTTTTAGGGATTTGAATCTCTTGCAACAAATTTGTAACTCCATGAGGAGCACTGAATTTTGATCTGTTTTTGATTAGACACATATATTTTGATTGGAACTCCTCATAGCTTAGATGTATTGGGAAACCTTCTCTTCTAATTCGAATTATATCTAATATCCCAAGATACCGAAGTTGGTCTTTTACCAAGGAATCGTTATAACTATTGGGTAGTTTAAGAGAATTGGGCTTTATACATCGTAGATACCTGTAATACATTTGAGAAAACAAATACAAATTTTTAATAATTATACATTTTTCAATAGGTTATTTAAATTTCTCCATAAATGAGCTTTTTTAACTCAAGTATCAGAAGCTGCAAATTATGATTTTGTGTTTTATGACTATGATACGGAAGGTTAAGTTTTGGCAATGTTAGTCACGTTCTCTTTGACACTCACAGAATTTAAGCAAGTGTTTAAAAAACTTCATTCCAAATAGGCAAAAATTGTTGCTACATTTGATACTAGCAGCAAAGCAAGAAAATTAATAAATATAGATATGGGCCACAGATATAGGCCACATTCGCGAGATATTGTGATTCCACAATTATTCTTAACTTCATTGGCAAGTGATCTGGCCAAAAAAATTTAGACTTTTATAGATCTGCGCATTTTTAATTTAATTAAAAGTAACTTTACATATGAATTTTACAACGAAAATGCACCAAAATCGTAGGTGTGTAAACCTCTTCATGGCAGTTGAATTCAGTGCCTTTGTTAGTATTTTTAATTGTTCTTTGTTAATGTTAATGTTTTTTAAGTTCTGTTTAATACGTTTAAGATATGACTGCATTACTTATAAAAAATAATAAAAATAATAAACAAAACCAGGGTGGCCATATAGCTCTTAAGTGAAAATATCGAAATTTTTCACTTTGTGTAAAGCTTTTCGTGGCAATGTGTATTCTGTCTAAAAGAATTCTTTAATAATAGTGACGTTCTGTCGGATTAATAGTTTGGTTTAATAAGATCGCATTTAAAATATAGCAATACAAATAATGAACTATGATCTAAAATACACATTATTTAATTTAAAATGTGTTAAAAATTATATGAGTCCTTTGATCTCCTTGGTCTTCCAACTATTCTTTTTCGCTTCGCTAATGTTCCATTATAATCTGAAGGATTCTTAAGCAACTAATGCCAATCTTGTTCACAAACCTATCACCAGGACTCAAATTCGTTCCGCATTTAGTACAACTGAAGCATCTAAGATGAAACACAAAATTATAATTTGTTTATGTAAATCCATATTATTTGTAATTCCAGTAAGAGCTTTAGCAACCATTTCACTTGGGGGTATAGTTTCCCCACATCCTGAAGATACTCCAGTGCTACCGAACATGCTGGAGTTGTCCTTTTTACAGAGTATTACAACTGGAGCCGACGTCGGCTAACATCGCTCCTCAGCAATGACATTTTAGGGAACCGTTATGCCAATATCTGTCTGAAGCATATAAAAGATATCTATCACTTATTTTACGTGGGTGGTTTGACAAGTACTCAAGCTTGACGCCAGATTGCGCTACTATTACAACATAACGCCACTATCTTAAAGTTCAATAATTTAGACGCCCACAGTGAAAATTTCAGTCCGATCGGACTTTTAGTTTGGTTGTTACAACCTGTCAAAGGAGTAGTGTCCGCGCATTTTAGAAAAATGGAAAAAGAGCAATATCGGTCGGTAATTCGATTCTTGTTTTTGGAGAGGAAATCACGCAGCGAAATCAAAGAACTCTTGGATACTGTGTACGGTGACTCTTCTCCTTCGATTTCGACCGTTGGTTTTTGGTTTAATGAGTTTCAACGTGGTCGCACGTCCGTTTTTGATGAGCCACTACCAGGTGCCTCGAAAACGGTTATCACGGAGGATAAAGTGAAAAAATTACATGATCTCGTAATGTCAGCCCGCCGGTCAAAGGTGCGCGAGTAAGCTGAGACAGTAGGCATCTCAACAGAACGAGTGTTTCATGTCCTACCTGAAATATATGAAAGATTGAGCTGTCGGCGCGATGAGTGCCGCATTTGCTCACTCCAGAGAACAAGCGCAACCGCTTGACAACTTCGAAGCAGAGGCAAAATTGTTAGAATTACGCTACGAACTGCTGCCCCATCCACCTTATTCTCCAGATTTGGCCCCTTGCAACTTTTTTTTGTTTCTAAACTTGAAAAAGTCAATCGCTGGACAGAAATTACGGTCGAACGAGGAGGTTATGGCCGCTACGGAGGCCTTTTTGCAGAGCTTCAGAAATCGTATTTTTTAGAGGGGATAAAAAAATTGGAAAATTTCAAGATTAAATGTATCGAGCTAAAAGAAGATGACGTTGAAAAATAAATTATAACTTTTCCAAAAATTTTCGTTTTTCTATTGTATGTTTGGTACTTGTCAAACCACCCACGTATTTCCACAACCGCCACACACTTTAATCAATGTGCTTGGGTGTATTAACTGTTGATTATTGATGTCATTCGAAGATTCATCCATAAACGACAATTGAGACGATGAAATATTTGAGTTATTTTCTGCAATATCCTTAGTGTGGCTGATCCTATAACCAATGACTACTGTTGGGAAACTTTTCGGACTAGAGGAATCTTGCTGATGTGCTGCCAGTATATCACGATATGAATAAAACAATGCATTCATTGCAAAAACTTGCGATCCTTATTTAGAAAGGCATATATTTGCTGTTTATTGCATGGAGAATTATATCAAAACTACTTCACTTAAAACGACATCCGTGAAATTACTTCGATTTAGCCAACTTAGGTCAAAGAATAAGAGCATAGTTATACGTTACGTTGGTATCGAATCGTTGTTTTTTATCCCGCTCGTCTGCAACCACGAGCGCATCGCAGTTATGAGAGGCTTTGCCTGCCTCCTCGTAAAAATAGATTCAATGCCTTATTCTATACAGCATTGGCAGTCACATACACGGACCCAGCAATCAAGAATTACAGCGTCCGTAGACGTCTAGTTTATATAAGCTTCATCCAGCGGTGGTCGAAGGATTTAAATGAGTCCCACATAACTTAAACGCTTTATACATACTCTATATCCTTGAATATGGATCTTGTTTGTGGTTCTTGAATTAAAAGATTTTCCAGTTTGTTTTGTTTACCCTAGAACTTTTAGCTGGGTTCCTAGAGATGGAGTAGTACACTTGGGATCGATAGCAGCAAAATCTTGAATTTGGAAACTTTAAGAAAAATAATGACAATCTGTGGAATTTGTATTGAAATCGGTTGAGAAACACCGGAGATATGGAACCTTAATTTAAATTATTTAACTAATCGACCATTTTGTTTCATATTCTCTGACTAAAAAAATTAGCTTAATTTTTGATTTATTTTCAGATCGCTTTTAAGTTTTATTATTTACTTTCAGTTTTATGATTTAAGCTGTATTTCAATTTGAACTTAATTTGATTTTATGTCAACTGTTCGTTGTAAAACTTCAAAACTGTTTTAACACAGGTAAACTGCAATTATCCGTAGATAGATTAATAAGTAAAGGCAGACATTTCATTTGATACGTATCCTCAAAAACAAGTAAGAAGGCTCTAGTCGAGAAATCCCGACTAGACGGTACCCGGAACCCCTTTACACGTATAGTCAGTGCTTGCAAGTATGTGTGTGAGTACGCATATACTGCATACTTAACTTGATTTTAATGTTCCAAAACTCCAATGTTTCTTAACCGATTTCAAATGAAATTTCACAGATTGTCATTATTTCATTTTATGTTTCAAGTAGCGTCTTAAAGTTTTCCAAATTTAAGATTTTGTTGTTATCGATCCCATGTGTATATCGGACACGGGAGGAGTTATCGAAAATCTAAATTTGTAATGCCAAGCGATTGAGCGAGCTTGTGTTCCAAATCTGGAGTCTCTAGCTCTTCTAGTTTCTAAAATCGACGCGTTCATACATACGGACGGACATGTCTATATCGACTCGGCATTTGGTGCTGATCAAGAATATAAATAAAACCAGTACAATGGTTTTATTATTACACATTTTCAATGGGTTCAGGTTACAATTACAGCAAAAAATACTCACCATAATTTTGTGCTCTGAAGTACGTCAATTAAAGACTGCAGTTGTTGACGGAAATGGTCGTTGACAGTTGATTTTGATTTGCTAGTCCCGCGTTGGTTTGTTGATACATTATGTAATAAACTGGAACAGGTTGAATCCTAAATAAATGACATTTAATTAGATGTGACATAGCAAAACATTGAAATACAATCGAATATCCAATTCTTATTAAGAGATTGTCAAATTTGTTTCTTAACTTATATAAAGCGGACAGTTTTGTGTGATTAAGGGTAATCTCTGTACCTTCTAAGCTGGTAGAATATGCAATGAAAGGGCTCCTCAACGCAACGCGGTCCTTACACGTCATTCATAAATCAGATTTTCGCTTGTACTTGTGAATTTAGGCAATGCAAATTGCCAATAAAATTTTGTATTTTTCAAACTTCTTATTCTAACTATGCTATCAATAACCTGTTCCGGATCTTATATTAAATTTATAACGATCTTTCCCACTTTATACATAGTGTCACACCTTCTTGCATAAGACATTAAACAGCTACATTTTCGCGACCTTCGTAACCTCGTGGCCCACGGTCAGTCTGGTGGCAAGTCGGTCGCTTTACGCTTAGGTCCGCATGTTAACGGTATGTTGTGCTTGGAATCGTTGGACCACTTGAATGCGCTATTCGATAGTTCATCTACGTGGAAGTAGTATATTCCGCGGATGTCCATGAATCGGACGGACTTACCCATTCCGTTTAAAACAGAAGCCGGCGAACTTTTTTAACCCTTACCCCAAATTGCTGTTCTCAAGCTTGACGTTACCCCCGACGACTAAAGTTGAAGGCCTAAAAAAAAAATTTGAAGTGGAAGTTGCCATTACCCCGAAATATTGTTGTGGAAGTTGCCATAACCCCAAAATATTCTGGTGGAAGTTGAAAGAAAAAAAGAAAGAAAGGTCACCAGAATATAAAATGAGAAATATATACTCTTTTTCACGAATATGTTCACTTTAACCCACTGATGACTAAAAAAAAAAAAACCTCGCCCGAATACAAAATGCTGAAATACCTTTCCAGAATCATGTCCGTTACCCCCAGAAATTTCACTTTTACCCCATTTGGGGTAATTTACCCCGGTTCGCCGACGACTTATTTAAAAGGATCAAGATTTCTTTCGTCCGCGTTATAGCTAGGCGAAAATTCGCAGAGGTTTTAAAACTGCATTCAGAATATTTATTCATATATGCAATCATATATACATTTGGTATATTCATATAATACACATATGCTTTGCCTCGAAAATGTTTACACCCGTGAAAAATTTTGATTTTCACATAAGAGCTCTAGGGACACACCGGTTGTTGTTTAACATTTTTTTTTTTATATTTTATTAATAATTCAATAAATTATCTCTTAAACTGATTAAACAAAACTTAAAAAACTTTAACATTAACAAAGAACAATTAAAAATAATAACAAAGGCACTTAACTCAACTAAAGTATATATACTCTTGATCAGTATCAACAGCCGAGTCGATATAGCAATGTCCATTTGTCCGTCCGTCTTTCCGTATGTATGAACGCATCAATCTCAGATACTATAAAAGCTCACCTTATCCCTAGGCAGTAAAAGTTTGTTTTCGATTTTTGATAACTCATCCCGTTTTCGATATACACATGTGACCGATAACAACAAAATTCGAATTTAAAAAACTTTAAGACGGCGTTTTAAACCTTAGGGGAAAGCATGGAGGTATGGAACATTGAAGTTGGATATACAGTATGCAATATGCGCGTACACACACACACAACTATAGGGTTCAGGGTATCGTCTAGTCGGGATTTCCGACTAGAGCCTTCTTACTTGTTTTTATTGTGGTTTAGTTGGCGGCGAGTGTAGTAAGAACACGACTTTGTGAAGTGAAGGCGGAAATCGAACTGAATTTTGCTGACGCGCATAATGGTTTGGTAAAACCTTTTAAAAGCAAATTTTGCGATTTCGAAACATTAATTTAAACATCCCGATGACAGGAAGCTATTGACGTTACACTTTCAGTAAGTTCGTCACTTATGGATGGATCCCTTCTGTGCTCTGACGGACGGTACATTCAAGTGGCCCAACGATACCAAGCACCGGCTTGTTAACGCGTGGACCCAAGCACAAAACGACCCACCTCCCGCCCATCGCACCGAGGGGCGCACCGCGTTGCGTGCAGTTAGGATGATCGCGAACATGTAGACAAATGACATAACACAACTTTTTTTAGAGAGCATGCAGAGATGGTACTATGTATAAAGATGGTGGGAAAGATCGTTATATATTGAACATAAGATCCGAAAAGGGTTATGGTTAGCATAGTTAGAATGGCAAGCATGCAGGGCTATAGGTAAAAGATTTCTACTATTTGTTATGGGTACTACAAAGTTAATTTGGTTGATTAGTGTGGGCGAACCTATTTCATCATTAATTAGTTTGTGGACAAAGGATATTGCTTCCATTATTCTAAGATTAGTAAGAGAGGGAAGATTAATTAGTAAAAATTACTGTGGTAGGCAGGTAAATTAATACTATTATCCCAGGTAAGACCCCAAAGGGGTCTATTCTATCCTGATGAATCCTGTATTTGGGAAACCATATACAAAATCCATATTGGAGAATCGGTCGAACAAGAGACACATAATGAGCTTTTGTTATGTAGGGGTCGTCGAATTCCTTCGACTAGCGCTTTATAAACCCCAAGACACTTGATGCTCGATTTATTATTGAAGCTATATGCTTATCAAACTTAAGCTTTGGGTCCATTAGGATACCCAAATCCTCAATCAAAGCAACCAGATTAAGTGGTAGGTTATCCAAAATAAGATATTAAACAAGTAAGAAGGCTTAAGTCGAGAAGTCCCGACTACACGATAACCTGAACTCTATACATTACGCGTACAGTCAGTGCTTGCAAGTATGTGTGTGTGTTTACGCGCATTCTGCACACTGCATACTCAACTTTAATGCTCCATATCTTTGGTATTTCTTAACCGATTTTAATAAAAATTGCATAGATTTTCATTATTTTGTTTAGTAATTCAAATGCCGTCTCAAGTTCAAGATTTTGCTGCGAATAGTTATCGAAAATCGAAAACAAACTTGTACTGCCTAGAATTCCTAGGCGAGCTTAAGTTTCAAATCTGGAGTCTCTAGCTCTTATGGTCTCTGATATCGACGTGTTCATACCAGAGAGGATTGAATCATATAGAGAGGAAACCAGAGTTTCTCTTTTCTGTTAAATTTGAAAATTCTTGAGGCTTATTAGTACCTATTTCCCCTCACTGTTAGTATCTATTTCGCTTATCTACCCGGACTACCGCTATGTTTCAATCTGATTTTGCTTTGTGTATGCAATGCACATGCTTTGTCTCATGTACTTTTGGCACTGTCTGTTTACGCTGAAAGCCTAGTACCTATTTCGAAGCATGAACACATATTATTGTAGCCTTTCCCTTACTCTTGTACCTTAAAACTGTCTTAGAAAGAATTAGCAAACAAATTGAACATTTTCTCAAGTTTATCATGTGAAATTGGTCGGCTGCAGGTTATTTTGCTTCCAAATGAAGTAAATTTGCTTTGTATAGACCAGTGGTTCCCAAACTTACTTTGTCTACCGCCCCCTTTGAGAATAAATATTTTATTAGCGCCCCCTTTTTTCACCTATTTAAAAACCACTATAACGTCAATTTTAATTAATGAATTATTCCGACCTATATATGTATATTAACGGAGAATTTTAAACGAAACTTTTACTATAACCCGCAACTTGAAACCTGAGCGCAGTAGGTAAGATACAACGGCTTTTAGGTCTCAAGTTAACTCTTACGGGCTCCACCAGCCAATAAGAATTATTATTGAAACACAACTTTATAGTATTAAAACAGAGTATATTTTATTAAAAATAAAACTAAAATAATCGATCCTTATATAAAAACTAATGTGAAAGATGAATCTGATGCTGTTTAATAAGTTTGTTGATATCTCTTACCGCCCCCCTTGAGACCTCCAGCGACCACTTTGGGAAACACTGGTATAGACTGAACCCACTAACAAGGGAAAAAGGGTATATTGATTTGTGGAAAAGTATGTAACAGGCAGAAGGAAGTAAAGGGTTCAGGGTATCGTCTAGTCGCGATTTCTCGACTGGTGATTCTTTCTTGTGAATTTTGTTGTGTCGATCAATGAGTACTTATATGTATGTTTGTGTTTGTGTTTGTAAGCTCATTGGTGTCGAAGGCAAATCGTCTGCAGCTGGCCTGCTGCATGCGGCCTTGGTTCGTTTTTTGTGTATGAATGCCTGTGCGTCTAACGGGATATAGGCAGAACGCAAAAATAATAACAACAACAACATGTGATTGTTGTCGCTGCTGAAACGCACACGCTGCTCAATGTGTTTCAATACCCTTTCTAACAATATTCAATTAATATCAATGCCATTTTTAATATATATTAATGTTATATAAGGACATTGAACGTTAAGTATATGAATATAAAATGCATTTATTTAATGGTTAGTTTTAATTTGGTATTCAGTCATTTTAAACCTGTTCAATAAGTCATTAGTGATCTACCTAATTGCCAATATATTCATAAGCATATATGGTGGAAGTCATAGAAAATTATCTTACGTTTGGCCATACAATTTCACAAAGTTCATAGAAAGTCTATACTATCCTCCCATGTTAGGCATTAGCAAGCAGATAAAACGAAACGGCTTGAGCCGCGTTGTTTTTCTGCAGGCCTGTGCGTATAACGGGAAATAGGAAAAACGCAAAAGAAGTCGATCACCAATCACAGCAAAGTTAAAAATGGCCGATCACTATCGGTATCTAATGCTCGCACACTTTGTAGATAAGTTGGCAAGCGGTATTGATACCTATTTCCCCAAGAGCTAATAATTCTAAGAATGTTAAGTTAACAGAAAAGAGAAACTCTGGTTTCCTCTCTATATGATTCAATCCTCTCTGGTTCATACATACGGACGGACCGACGGACGGACATACCTATATCAACTCGGCTGTTGATGCTGATAAAGTATATTTAATTTAATATTATTTATGGGGTCGGAGATGCTTCCTTCTGCCTGTTACATACTTTGGCATAAAACCATTATACCTTTTTTCGCATTTTTAATGGGATTAGGGTATAAAAATAAAGTAAAGAGAATAGTATTTAGTCACATCGCTTTGCGAGTACATGCATACCGTTTTACATGTGCATACGTGTGACTGATCTTATTATGAATATGCATTAACTGTAAATCAATAAAAGGAGATAAGAGAAAAGTAATACATGCAACGATAATGGAATGTACAAGATAGGATTCCAGCGACTGTTATTTGTTAACAGAAACGATAAAACCTGTAAGTAAGCACCTAGCACGTATTGCGATATTGTTGAATACGATATTGCGTCCCAAGCGCCAGACGAAGATTTGTTGTTGCTGTATTTCATTGTGCCGTTGTGTGGTGGCCAGACGAAGATTTGTTGTTGCTGTATTTCATTGTGCCGTTGTGTGGTGGCCGAAGTTGAGATTTTAAATATTCGAATTTTGTTTCTGTCTGCTTGCTATGCCTCAAATGGGTGGGTAGTATAGACTTTATATGAACTTTGTGAAATTGTATGGCTAATCGTAATAAACTTAACTATGACTTCTATCATACATGTACGTGTGTATATATTAGGAGTTAGGTAGATCATAAATGACATATTGATTAGGTTTAAAATGACTTAATACCAAATTAACACTAACCATAAGATAAACACATTAAGCTTTCAAATACTTGTCCGTGTATTAAAAATATTCATAAAGAATTGCATTGACTTGTATTGATTATTGTAATAAAGGGTATAAAAACACATTGAGCAGCGGTTGCGTTTCAGCAACGACAACCGGCACGTGTTGTTGTTGTTTGTTCTTTTGCGTTTTGCCTTTTTCCCGTTAGAATACACAAAACGACGGCCCAAGCCCATACGCAGCAGGCAAGCTGCAGACGATTTGCCTTCGACACCAACGAGCATACAAACACAAACATACATATGTATGTATGTACATACTCATTGATCGGCAACAACAAAATTTTAAAATACAAGTAAAAAGAATTTCTGCATGTACAGACAGACCATGACCTACGACAAACTCTAAACAGCAAAGCAATAACAAATCCAAACAAAACTCACATGCATACAAATGCGGACCTAGGCCTAAGCCACCCTGAATCCGTTTGGCGATCGGCAAATCAACAATATTTAAAAATTAAAAAAACATTTGTTTTAAATGAAATTAATGTATGATTTATACATTACTTTGCCATCGGCAAAACATAATTTTGTATTTTCAACTTAAACATTTCGCAGCTATGCCATTTTAGGCAAAATAACCAGGAATTGCCGAGCTATTCCAAAAATATCAAATAATTAGTTTGCTTTTTTTATTTGAGATACTCTAAAGTTGCTTTTGCGTGAGCTCTGATAAAGCCATATGTACATATGTATGTCCATATGAGGTTTTCAGCAACCAGACAGTGCCGAATACATATGTACGACACAGCATGAGCAGACAATACACAAGACAAAAACAAGTAAGAAGGCTCTAGTCGAGATATCCCGACTAGACGATACCCTGATCCCTATACTTTACGCGAACAGTCAGTGCTTGCAAGTATGTGCGTGTGTGTGTACGCGCATACTGCATACTGCATACAAAACTTCAATGTCCCATATCTCCGGTGTTTATTATCCGATTTCAATAAAAATTTCACAGATTGTCATTATTTTGTTTTATAATTCAAATTGCATCTCAAAGTTTTCAAAATTCAAGATTTTTTTGTTATCGATCCCATGTGTATATCGGAAACGGGAAAAGTTATCGAAAATCGGAAACAAACTTGTACTGCCTAGGGATTAGGCGAGCTTAAGTTCCAAATCTGGAGTCTCTAGCTCTTATAGTCTCTGAGATCGACGCGTTCATACATACGGACAGACAGACAGACAGACGGACAGACGGACATGGCTATATCGACTCGACTTTCGATGCTGATCAAGAATATATATACTTTATAGGGTCGGAGATGCTTCCTTCTACCTGTTACATACTTTTGCACAACTTCATTATACCCTTTTTCCCATTTTTAATGGGACCAGGGTATAAAAATTCAAATATAGCGGCAGGCCGAGAAGTATACGTATGTATGCATGCACACGACAAGCATGAGCAGTCCATAAACAAAACAAAAACAAATTCATACACGGCGGCAGACAGAAATGGATACGCAATGAACGAAAATACGAATATCGTATGAGGGAAAATAGGTGCTATTGTACAGAGCTCGTTTACTAACTGTAAAAAAAGCGGGGAAATTATTTTCCAATCTTGTATATTCCATTATCGTTGTAATACATGTACAAATTTACGTTTGTTGACAAATGTGGTTGTATTAAAAATCGCTTACATTTAAGCAATCCCACTTTACCATTTCTACTTTGGGTTTAGGGTATTTGCAAAAAAAATCGGGGGTCTGGCAATTAAGTTTTTAAAAATAACTTACCTGGTTTTTAGATAGATCGCGAAGAAATTCATGTTCACTGTGACTCAAAACATCAAAAAATACGTCTTGTTGCATGTCCCGATTTTTATCAACAAATCCATCTACTGAGTAAATAACATTTCCTGCGTAATGCTTAATTCCAAATTCACTTTCCCAGTGCCTCCGGTCCTGTCCTTTCACATACATCGGGCTGTATTCGAATTCCGCATGTAGGTTATTTAAATAAGCTGAATCAGACCCTTTGGGCATGTGACATTGTTCGGTCAGAAGCTTAAAAATACATCTTGGTGGCTTTTCTATCAGTTCCAAACATAATGAATTATCTATAAACTCTATTTGAGTATAATCAATTTCTTCTTGTTTATACTGTAGATATAGACAGAAAAGAATGCTTTAAGTTAATTAAGTTTGTTGAATGTATGAAATTATGTTTATTAAATTCTTCGTCCTTATTGGTTAACTGACTGGTGTTCCGCACTCTAATTTGGTTTTTTTTTTTTTTTGACGACCGCACCTTTAACATTTACGGATTCTAAAGTCTCACTTCTATACAACTTTTTCATTCCAATGAAGTTTACATACTTTATATTATAGATCAAAATTTATTTTATCATATATTTGAACCCACTGAAGCTAACTTTTTAATTTTAAATATTTATATATATATAAAAGGGGGAAAAAATCTATATAATCTATTTATAACAAGTAAGAAGGCTCTAGTCGAGATATCCCGACTAGATGATACCCTGATCCCTATACTTCACGCGTACAGTCAGTGCTTGCAAGTATGTGCGTGTGTGTGTACGCGCATAATGCATACTGCATACACAACTTCAATGTCCCATATATCCGGTGTTTCTTAACCGATTTCAATAAAATTTTCACAGATTGTCATTATTTTGCTTTATAATTCAAATTGCATCTCAAGGTTTTGCAAATTCAAGATTTTGTTGTTATCGATCCCATGTGTATATCGGAAACGGGGAAAGTTATCGAAAATCGAAAACAAACTTGTACGGCCGAGCTTAAGTTCCAAATGTGGAGTCTCTTGCTCTTATAGTCTCTGAGATCGACGCGCTCATACATACGGACAGACGGACATGGCTATATCGACTCGGCTGTTGATGCTGATCAAGAATATATATACTTTATGGGGTCGGAGATGCTTCCTTCTGCCTGTTACATACTTTTGCACAAAAACATTATACCCTTTTTCCCATTTTTAATGGGATCAGGGTATAAAAAGAATATATATATATGAAGATATATATATATTTTATATTTCCTTTTTTTTTTAAATAAATTAAAGTTGAATCATAACAATAACTGTATCTATCGTACAAGCCAAGGTTTACTTATGTTAATTATGTTATGATTATTATTATTAATAATATTTTATTGATTTTTACGATTACAAATAATTCGATTTCCATCACGACTACTTTTTAAACTTTTTTTTTACATTCAAATGGCCTAACGATAGCCAATGAGTATGTAAACCAAGAGAGGTAACCAGAGTTTCTCTAAAAAGTATGTTAACCAAGAGAGGTAAGCTGAGTTCAATGACTATGTAATACTACAAGACAGGATGATGGCTACCCCTCTTTGTTAACAGAAACGATAAAACCAGAAGTAAGCACCTCGGGAAATGAATTACGATATTGCGTGCGATGCGCCAGACGAAGATTTGTTGTTGCTGTACTTCATTGTGCCGTTGTGTGGTGGCCGAAGTTGAGATTTTAAATATTCGACTTTTGCTTCTGTCTGCTTGCTATGACTCAAATGGGTGGGTAGTTTAGACTTTAAATGAACTTGTGAAATTGTATGGCTAATCGTGATAAACTTAACTATAACTGATATCATACATATACGTGTGTATATATTAGGAGTTAGGTAGATCATTAATGACTTATTGATTATGTTTAAAATGACTTAATACCAAATTACTAACTAACCATAAGATAAACACATTAAGCTTTCAAATACTTGTCTGTGTATTATATATATATATTAATAATTGCATTGCCTTGTATTGATTGTTGTAATAATGGGTATATTAAAATATTGAGTAGCGGTTGCGTTTCAGCAACGACAACCGGCACGTGTTGTTGTTGTTTGTTCTTTTGCGTTTTGCCTTTTTCACTTTAGACTCAGACACATGAATACACAAAACGACGGCCCAAGCCCATACACACCAGGCAAGCTGCAGACGATTTGCCTTCGACACCAACGAGCATACAAACACAAACATACATATATGTACATACTCATTGATCGGCAACAACAAACTTTTACAATACAAGTAAGAAGGCCTTCTGCATGTACAGACAGACCATGACCTACGACAAACTCTAAACAGCAAAGCAAAAACAAATCTAAACAAAACTCACATGCATACACAGAAAGACGGACCTAGGCCTAGGCCACCCTGAATCCGTTTGGCAATCGGCAAATCAACAACATTTAAAAATTAAAAAAACATTTGTTTTAAATGAAATAAATGTATGATTTATACATTACTTTGCCATCGGCAAAACATAATTTTGTATTTTCAACTTAAACATTTCTAGCAGCTATACCATTTTAGGCAAAATAACCAGCAACCCAGCAATTCCAAAAGTATAAAATAATTAGTTTGCTTTTTATTTGAGATACTCTAAAGTTGCTTTTGCGTGAGCTCTGATAAATACATACATATGAGGTTTTCAGCAACCAGACAGTGCCGAACACATACGACACAGCATGAGCAGTCAATACACAAAACAAAAACAAATTCAAATATAGCGGCAGGCCGAGAAGTATACGTATACATGCACATGAGAAGCATGAGCAGTCCGTACAAAAAGCAAAAACAAATTCATACACGGCGGCAGACAGAAATGTATACGCAATGAACGAAAATACGAATATCGTTGGGAGAAATATGCCGGGGAAATAGGTGCTATTCTACAGAGCTCGTTTACTAACTGTAAAAAAAGAGGGGTAGCTATCTTCGCGTCTTTAGATTACATAGTCATTGGCTCTCTTCTGTTAACTTAACATTTTGTAAATGAGCATAGAAACCGAAACATACACATACATACTCATTGCTCGGCAACAACAAAATTTTAAAATACAAATAAGAAGGCTCTAGTCGAGAAATCCCGATAAGACGATACCCTGAACCCTATACTATACTTGGCCATATCGACTCGGCTGTTGATACTGATCAAGAATATATGTTACATACTTTTGCACAAAACCATTATACCCTTTTAACCCATTTTTAATTAAAATCATTCGATCTGACCACAGACGACTTGGACTACGACATAGGGAATGTCTTGTCTCAGGATGGTCGCCGCATCACGATGATGTCCCGCCCGTTGAAAAACAAGGAAGCAAAAACGTGGATTTCCATAAGGTCAACCGCGACGAACCAGCGTCTAGCGCGACTATGGTTCAAAGGGAGTCTTCCTTATCTACAAAATTGATTTGACAGAGAAGCCATTGCAGTCGAACGCAATCGGCTGCGAAGTACTCTGATATTAAAACTGGTATAGACGAGTCAGTTTGCAAAGAGAAATATATGGCGCCTTTCGAGTTTGAAGGATCTATGGTGGCTTATACTAGCTATATTATAACCAAGTTTAGTTACTCTAGCCTGAAAACTGTGGAACATATGGTCATGGAAAAGGCGGGCGCTATAAAGGGGCGTAGTATACAAATTTTTGATGCTTATCGTTGAGGGAACTCACTAGATATCTTCCCACCAAAATTGGTGACTCTACCTTGAAAGGCGAAAGATACAGGCATCTCCGATTAAAATTGGCGAGGGCTGGTGGCGGCAGGAGTAGTCGTGGCGTCCAAACTGCAGATATCTTCCCAACAAATTTGGTGATTCTACCTAAAATGTGGGAAATATGAGTGTTTTATCGATTTGCATATCGAGGTGTACGACTTTTATAGATCTAACAGCACCCGGTGCTCGTAGCTCCCCAATTTTACCACTTTGACTGACGAACACATGGACCTAGACATCTGCAAAGTTTCAAGTCTCTAGCTTTAAGAGTGTTATAAAAGTTCATACAGACGAACGGACTCTTTACTTTCGGTATCAAAGTTTTAAAATTAAAAAACGCTGATGTTATTTTAAAAGCTTATTCGTAATAAAAATAAATAAAATTGCATGAACTTTAACGCATTCATCAGTATTTTGTAGGCATCCGTTGTGCCTATTAATTTGATATATGTACGTCCAATTCTGATACAAGTCAAAAAATACATTGGAGTTGACTTCCTCATAAAAAAAGTCTTAGCTTGTATTTATCTTATCTTACTCAATTATAAATTTATAAAGTAATGTTAATAAGTAAAGCAGATGGTATATAAAATTAAAGATACTTACGATTGACTGTTCTAATGAAAATACATAATGATTAAAAAATTTATGTAACTTTTCATTGGCATAGTTGATGCAGAGTTGCTCAAAGGAGTTCTTAGTAAAATTTTCAAATCCGAATATATCAAGAACACCCAAAAACTGATTGGCATCTTTTCCAGGATTTGTGCACACATTTATTTTATGAACAAGCCAAGAAAAAGTTTTTGAATACAAAGCTCTAGCCATCGCATGTCGGTTTTCTCTGGCCTGAAAACAGAAAGAGAATCATTTCGTGATTATTAAAAAGAATTGTTTAAGTTCTAAATAAATCTTACTAATGGTACATTGTCACCGGAACCCTAATGTGAACTATTAAAATATTAAGAATGCTGAGTCTCTAGCTCTTATGGTCTCTGATATCGACGCGTTTATACATACGGACAGACAGACGGACATGGCTATATCGACTCGGCTGTTGATACTGATCAAGAATATATATACTTTATGGGGCCGGAGATGTTTCTTTCTGCCTGTTACATACTTTTTCACAAAACCATTATACCTGTTTTACCCATTTTTAATGGGTTAATCGTATTTTGCATTTAGTAAAATAATCCATTCTGTAATAGTTCGAACATAGGTGAAAACAAAAAAGTGACTCCTTTAAACAATTCATATATCCATTGCAGATTATTTCTGGAAATTTAAATAGACTTCATCATTTAAAGTACTCAACCCGTTTGTCGATCGCTTCTCATGAAGCCCGCTTATCAGAGTTGGCGAGCTATTGTACAACGCTGACCTCACCGGCTTCGAGAACAACCCAGTTTTGCTGCTTAGCAAATCGCTTTCTTGTGGATGCGACTATCATAAATGAGCTTCGTTGACATCGTCCTCACCAATAATAACAGTGGAAGCAATAGCCATCATTAAAGACAATCGTCCGCCACAACTTTGAAAGATTGGCTGTGTTGGATAGCTTGTGTCCGGAAAGGATAGCAGTTTTCGAGTTGTTTATCTTTCCACAGCTAACGGCACCTGCTGTCGACTTGTAAAAGTTGGCCATTCTTTCAATGAAGTCCTGCGTTTTTATACCCTGGTCCTTTTAAAAATGGGAAAAAGGGTATAATGGCTTTGTGCAAAAGTATGTAACAGGCAGAAGGAAGCATCTCCATAAAGTATATATATTCGTGATCAGTATCAACAGCCGAGTCGATAAAGCCATAAACCTGAAGTTGGTTTATCACCAAAAACCCGAACTGCTACTGCGTATGTACAATGCATGCCTAGAAGAGGGTGTCTTCTTCTCACGCTGGAAAACGGCAAGGTAAGTGCTCATCAGCAAGGGAAAGGGCGATCCGGAATCTCCTTCGGCCTACAGACCACTGTGCATGCTGGACACAGCGGGAAAGGTCATGGAGAAACTGATCAGAGCCAGACTAACAGAAGCAGTTTGTAACGCAGGTGGACTCTCACCGAGGCAGTACGGGTTCAGGGCCGGCCGATCCACTAGAGACGCCGTCCTCGATGTAATGGCTGCGGTGGAAAAAGCCGAGAACCAAACCAAGTACTCGAAAAGAGTGGTACTCTTGGTGACACTCGACGTGAAGAATGCGTTCAACTCGGCGAGATGGACAGACATGATGGAGGCTCTGGAGCAAAAATTCAAGGTTCCGGCCTATCTACTGCATGTAATCGATGCCTACCTCTCGGATCGTGGACTTGTCTACGAAACCAAAGAAGGCTCCCGAAGTATAGCCGTCACGGCAGGGGCGGCGCAGGGATCCATTCTAGGCCCGGATCTGTGGAACGCCACTTGTGATGGTCTGCTAAGATTACAAATGCCTGAAGAAACGTACCTACTTGGGTATGCGGATGACGGAGCCGCACTAGTGGCAGCACGAGACATACCAAGGGCACAGCTCAAGCTCAACCAGGTGATGAGGACGGTCAGCAGCTGGATGACGGAACATGGGCTATCACTGGCGCTAGAAAAAACAGTAGTGGTAGTCCTGACCAAAAAAAGAATACCAACAATCATCACGGTGAGAGTTGGAGAAGCCATGGTGACGTCGAAACAGGCAGTCAGATACCTGGGTATAATGATAGACTCCAAGCTGAATTTTTTCCAACAGATCAAACAAACGGCAGACAAGGCGGCAGGTGGAGTGACTGCGCTCAGCAGCCTTATGGCCAACGTTGGAGGCCCATCCCCTAGTAGACGCCACCTTCTGATGAGCACGGTTCAGTCGGTACTGCTCTACGGAGCGGAGATTTGGGCCGACTCTCTAAACGTAGAAAAATACCGGAAGAGGCTGGCGCAAGTCCTAAGGAAGGGGGCTTTAAGGGTGGCTTCCGCATACCTTTCTTTCGGGACACGGCTACTTTCGCAAATTCCTTCACCGCATGGGAAAGACAACATCGCCCGATTGTCCGTTTTGTCCCGGCTACGAGGACAACGCCGAACACACGTTTTTTAGCTGTAGGAAATGGTGAGGGAAGCGGTCGACGCTTAACCGAGAAATAGAGACGGACATCAATCCCGACAACATAGTGAGGGCTATGCTTCAAGAGGAGAACATCTGGGGACGGGTAGCACAATACGTGCAGAATATCCTTAGAGACAAGAAGCTAGAGATGGTCCAAACACAGGGGGACGTTGAAAGACAGAACGAAGTAGAAGGCCATTAGGGCCTTACGATGGACCTTGCCCGAAGTAATGTGGCAAACGGTGCCAGGCAAGTGTCCAGGGTCAGTCGGTATACTTGCCGTTAAGGCACAGGAGCCCGACACACGGGTGGATATTGGCTAGCCACCTACGGCACGTAAAGTGTTTCCCCTTTCCACCATTTGCCCAGGAAAAAAAAAAAAGGTCCGTCCGTCTGTCTGTATGTATGAACGCGTCGATCTCAGAGACTATAAGAGCTAGAGACTCCAGATTTGGAACATAAGCTCGCCTAATCCCTAGGCAGTACAAGTTTGTTTCCGATTTTCGATAACTCTTCCGATATACACATAGGATCGATAACAACAAAATCTTAATTTTGGAGATGGTATTTCAAACATTAAACAAAATAATGGCAATCTGCGAAATTTTTTATTGAAATCGGTTAAGAAACACTGGAGATATGGAACATTGAAGTTGAGTGTGCAGTACGTGCGTAGACACACACACATACTTGCAAGCACTGACTGGACGCGTAAAGTATAGGGATCAGGGTATCATTTAGTCGGGATTTCTCGACTAGAGCCTTCTTGTTTTTAAACTAGATTTTTTGAGTGGTATTGGGGCAAAATTTGTGTTTCATGCATGGGTGCAAACAGCGTGTTGTTCGTTTTTGCAATCATCTGCTTGTAAGTCTAGCTGCCGAGAAAATAACATTTGATACGGTGTGGCGTTCGCTGCGGTTTTATTGAGAAAATTTCAAAAAAATTGTAATTTCGTAAGCTTTCTTGATACCAAAACCCGTTATATAGTCTCTCCGTATAAGCGATATTTTTATAGAAAAGTGAAATTTCTGGGGGTGCAAAATGTAATAGTTCAAGATCTTATTTTTAATTACAACGAGGGATCAGGGTATCATTTAGTCGGGATTTCTCGACTAGAGCCTTCTTGTTTTTAAACTAGATTTTTTGAGGGGTATTGGGGCAAATTTGTGTTTCATGCATGGGTGCAAACAGCGTGTTGTTCGTTTTTGCAATCATCTGCTTGTAAGTCTAGCTGCCGAGAAAATAACATTTGATACGGGGTGGCGTTCGCTGCGGTTTTATTGAGAAAATTTCAAAAAAAAATTGTAATTTCGTAAGCTTTCTTGATACCAAAACCCGTTATATAGTCTCTCCGTATAAGCGATATTTTTATAGAAAAGTGAAATTTCTGGGGGTGCAAAATGTAATAGTTCAAGATCTTATTTTTAATTACAACGATCAAAGTTTTTAATTAAACCGGACGCGGTTTTTAGTAAGAGCCACAGGTTAGCCGCACGCAATGTAAATTTAACGTTGGCAGATTGCGTTCCTAGCGCATACCAATGTAAAAATTAATTAGCTAAACTAATACAACAAGACAAGAAGCAACGCCAATACTGTAAGCGTACTTATGCTAAAAAAAAACGTTAAAAAAACAAGTAAGAAGGCTCTAGTCGAGAAATCCCGACTAGACGATACCCTGATCCCTAAACCGTACGGCTACAGTCAGTGCTTGCAATTATGTGTGTGTGTGTCTACCCGCATACTGCATACTGCATACTGCATACACAACTTCAACGTCCCATATCTCCGGTGTTTCTTAACAGATTTCAATAAAAATTTCACAGATTATTTTGTTTGATAATTCAAATGGCATCTCAAAGTTTTCCAAATTCAAAATATTTTTGTTATCGATCCCATGTGTATATCGGAAACGGGAAAAGTTATCGAAAATCGAAAACAAACTTGTACTGCCTAGGGATTAGACAAGCTTAAGTTCCAAATCTGGAGTCTCTAGCTCTTATAGTCTCTGAGATCAACGCGTTCATACATACGGACAGACGGACATTTTTTTTATTTATTTTTTTATTTTTTTTTTTCCTGGGCAAATGCTGGAGAGGGGAAACACTTTACGTGCCGTAGGTGGTTTGCCAAAATCCACCCGTGTGTCGGGCTCCTGTGCCTTAACGGCATGATACCGACTAAAACCCCACCCCCGTTCTTCTATCGTCGACCCACTCGACTGACCCTGGACACTTGCCT
>JAWNNW010000949.1:0-373050 GCA_035044465.1 Scaptomyza tumidula | reverse complement strand
AATATTTTGGGGTAATGATTAAAAAAGTTCCCCGACCGCTGATCTATGGCGATATTCATATTCTTTTCTTTAATTTTATTGTTAGTTTTTTGTGTGCAAATAAAATGATGTTTTATTTGACAAAAGACTGCTGGGCTTGCATATGTTGCAAGTATGTCAAAATGGCCAAATGGAGCGTTACGCAATATTCAATTTGTTTGACTTGCTTTCTGGACAAGCTTTGACATAAACATGGACGATGATATTTGCAATGGCGTGAAAAGCGCATTTATGCATTTTCCTTATCTGTTTTCTTCGTACAGTTCCAATAAATTATAATAATAACAAAAGAAATAGTACATACATATGAATTTATATTATATTTCTTGGGGTTTTCGCTTGATTTGTTTCGCATTTGTTTTTGTATAAATAATAATAGAAATAAATTAATTTAGTTTTTGTCAATGCAGTGGGAAAGGGTATTAGGAATGCATAGTGCAAAAAGCTACACCCGTTTTAGTCAATTGTTGTCTATCGAGCAACAAATATTAAGTTTTGTCATTATTTTGACTTAGTACAATGACACTTTGGGTTTAATCAATGCAAGACATTAATTAGTTTAGTTATTCATTATCTAAACTATGCACAATATTCAATTGTTATTTGCTTTTAAGTCCAATATGTGGGAATAGTTTATTCCGCACTGCAAATAAGTTCTCTATGCTTTATCAACTTGAATATTCTGTCATTCTGCTCATCATATATATGTTAACATAGTATATATACATAGATCTTCTGATTCATCTATGAAACTTTGTTTAAAAACTTTCCTAAATATTGTTTGGTATAAGTTGCATAGAACTTGTTTACAAAACCCTTTCATAAATCAAAATCATGAAACTTTGAATGCTTTAAAAAGATTTATTTCGTTCTTAAATTAGGCGCTGTAAATCTTGGACACTTCCGCTTCGTTGGGACAAGAGAAGGTCACCTCATAGTTATTTGAATCCCAATGTTCTCTCCTGATCCTAACACGGCATTCCTTTGTGTTGTTATTGCTATCGATCAGCTTCACCTCATGTTGTGAGAACCTATTATCACCACTTGACCATCTTATGCTCGAAATGCTACAGAAAACAAAAGAATTGTTTAGCTACGATTTGCAAACAAACAAAGAAGTGTTTTTACCGAGTTCAACTTACCGATAATTTGGCCCTTCACCAGCGGCCAGTTTAGTCAGAGCTTCCTGCAGCTTTTCGCGGCCCCTTGCGGGATAATTCTTAAATTCATTGTGTTCATCGTGTTCAACATGTTCGAATCTTGATTCGGCCCTGTAGGTCTTGGTCACATCCTCTTCGTTGGGACAGCTGAACGTCACCCTAACGTTATAATTATCATAGACTAGATCGAAACATTGCAAACCTTTGTCTGGTCATTGCTATCGATCAGCTCCACTTTATACAGTTTCAAGTTTGAGTCATCATCACTTGCCCATATTATTTTCGAAATGCTACAGAAAACAAAAAAAAAGTTAAGTTACGATTTGAAAACAAACAGAGAAGTGTTTACCGATTTAAACTTACCGATAATTTGGTCCTTCACCAGCGGCCAGTCTAGCCAGAACTTGCTCTAGACTTTTTCGGGCCCTTGCGTTTCTATCATTGGACATCTTTGAAGTGTAGAGAAGCTTTTAGCTTTCAATACGGAACTAACTAAAATCAGAGCTTTGCGCTCGCATTTATATTGAAAACGATCTTATCGTCATCAGCTTTTTGTATAAGTAAAATATATATTTTTATTATTTATTTCTAAACCGCTGACCATTCCCTTATATTTGTTTGATATATATAAAATATATATATCAAAAGTAATTATTAATAATTTTAATTATATTTAAAATAAATAGACATATTTCTTATCAACATGTATAATTAAAAGGAATTTTAATCAAGTGAAGTCATTCCCAAATATTTCACCTTAGCTAACTCGACTTGGTTTTTCAAGCCAAACGAAACAAGGAGATTTATGCTGATCCGGAAACTATATACTAAATGTATTTAATGGCAACACCTTAGAAGCTTTATGCTATTCATAAATATATAATAAGATTCTTTAGCCTATCAATCAATCAATCAAATTTATATTCGATGCAAACGTTTCGTTATACGAATGACAAAATGAGAATTGCTTTAAGATGTTTTGTGATTGAAACACAAATTGAGTTCAAACATTAAAATAAACTTGAACTAAGTTAAAGAGTGTCTTAAATACTATCTATCTAACTAGCGTACACTAATTTGTGCAAACTTAATACACGCCACTGATATTGTCTTAACACAAACTTCACCAAATCCAGCTAACTTACTTTCTTATACTTAGTCCATTATTTCATTGGCAGTATCAATGCCACAAGAGAAGCCCAGCGCTCTCAGTCAAAGATTCGTTATGAAAACCAAAAAAAACAATAAGAAAAAAACACAAAAAACACAACAATGAAATTCGTGTTTGATGATGCTGAATGCTGATGAATGCCAAACGAATGATGACGCTGAGAGGGACATAATGTGAGAGAAAAGGGCGGGTTGGGTGTCGGGCAGGGGAGACTGTTTTAAAGGGGTATGGGTGTAGTAGTCATGTGGTGTGGCCAAAGACGGTGGTTAATTGCAATTTTTAATTATGATTTGTCATTGCAAATGGAAATAGAAAAAAAAAACCAAACAGATGACACAATGAACGAGCGAGCGAGCGACAGAAAGAGAGAGAGAGAGAGTTCTTGCTGATAATAGAAAATGCCAATCAAAATATTGGATAGAAAACAACAACAACAACAAGAGCAAAAATGCATTACGCATAAAATCTAGGACTACAAAAAACACAACCAAAAAGTTCGTTCTCGGCATTTTGTAATCATTTTAATTGCCCCAATAATGTTGGCAAAAATACAAAAAAAAAAAACAGAGCAGAACAGAACAGAACAGAGTGGTCGTGTTAGTGGGCGGGTGGGGGGTGGTTGTGTAGGCACCACATAATCTACTCTTTCAGTGCAGCTGCACCGACCGCACGTCGTTTATGCAAAAATCATTAAGTTAATTACATTTTTTTGCACGCGCCCAAATGCAATGCGAAAAACAACAACAACAACTGCAGCAGAGATGGCAGGCAGGTGAACAGACAGAGATGGCAAGCGAATGAGAAAGTGCGAGCGAGAGGAACATATATATATATATACAGAGAGAGAGAGAAACGAAGACAGGCACATCACAAAATTATAATCAGCGCCACACAAAAGGACACGGCGCGCCTGATGTTAGCTACGTTAGATGATGCGGCTAAATGTAGGTGGAACTGAAGAGGGGGGCTGTGTGGTAGTAGCAGAAACAACAACAACAACAACAACATTGGCGCCTGTCGGGGATTTCACTTAAATAGGTGTAATAACAAGAAAAAAAAAAAACATGAAAAATATATTTTCATAATACTAATTGCATCGTCACAATGTCATTTTCAGCGAAGAAGACTACCGCGAGATCGAGTGAAAGAGAGAGAGGGGGAGGGAGGGATGTGCCCATGGCGGCTGTCTGTCAGTTGAAGAAGAACAACAACAACAACGGTTGACGACGGACGCGCACAAGATGAGTTAAGTTGAGTTGCGATGCGATGCGATGTGATGTGATGAGATGAGATGAAACTGAATTTATGCTAAAATGCAGCCAAGCAAAACAAACAACAAGAACAACAAAAACATACAGACAGACAGAGACGACAACAACAGAGAAGAATTGTTGCATGAAGCCGGGCAGCAAGGACTCGCCTCGTCAGGCTGCCTGACTGCCTGCCAACTCACAAAAGAAAATGAGTTGAAAATAAAAAAAAAACAAAAAACAAAAAAAAACAGTAATTAAAAAAGGGAAGCAAGCAACAAATGCAGCAAGCGAATTTTTGTCAGCCTTGTACGAATCGAAAAATGCGCTACGAATGAATCTTATACAAAAGTCTGCGAAGAATTGAAGAATTCTTCAAATGCATAGTTTGGGCTTTCAAACATTTTCAAACTACGCATCTTAAGTTTTAAATGAAAAAGTTTAAAGCTCAAATAATTATGTTCAAATTGTGTGTTTGTGCTTAAGTCAAGAACAATTGGTCTTGTTCTAAGAATTGAAAGTCTTAAATTGAGTTAAACTCTATTTAAATCACGTTAAATATTTGTTAACTTAAGCTTTGCTGATGCATAACAAAAATATATAGTCTTGATCAATTCAATTTCAATTTAATAAATGTCTTAAATTAAATTAAACTCTATTTAAATGAAAAAGTCACAATACATAAGTTTTTGCTGTAGTAAAAATTTGTTAATACTTAAATTAAGAACTGAATATCTTAAATGAAGTAAAACTCTACTTGAAACAAGTCGAACTTTTCTTAAAAAGCAAAAATGTTTGTTAAATACAATAAATTAAGAAGCAATAGTCTTAAAATAAATATAATAATCTTGACTTAAGCAAAACCTTACTTAAATTAAGAAGGACTCAGAAATCAAGTTGAAAATATTCTTGAAAATAGTCGCAAAAGTCAGATTAAATTTTGTAGCGTATAGCAAGAGTTCAAGAAGTTTGGATGTGGGTAAAGGGTGGTGGGGGGAAAGGGGATAGGTCCTGTCAGGCAGTCAGCGAAGCCGAAGCCGAAGCCGGAAGGGGAAGCAGGAAAGCGGGTAAGCAAAAATTCAAATGCATTAACACAACGTAACAATGTGGGCAAATGTTAACATTGAGCGCTAATTTGCCACATGCCGTTGCAGTTGCTGTTGCAGTTGCTGTTGTTGTTGTCGTTGTCGTTGCAGTCACATCGGTTAACTACATACAAACATATGTACGTATGTATTCAGTGCAGTGCAATGATATGAAGAAGCCCGCAAAGCATATTCATATGTATAATATGAATAAGGATTGAGGCGAAAGGAGCAAACAGAAGAGATGAGCTGAATGTGGAGGATGTGGCAATGACAGAAGTCCTGGCAATTTAAATTGACACTGCCTTGACTATATGACAAAGAATGCTTTTGCTATAAGGCGATGTTTGTTGAATATCATTAAAGTACAAGATAATCAATAATTATTATATTTATCTTTGCTCAAGCGAAAGTTTTAGCTTAATTTAATCAAATTTATTTACTTTGAACCTTGAACGTGACTTGCGTTTAAGCAATGTTTTACGGTTAAGCTGGATTTTTTTGTATTCGAATTTTGCTAATATAAATAGCCAAATCTTAGAACTTAAAATCTTTGATAGGTGCAAAAAATGTTTGCCTAGAAGTATGCAATAGATTTTTGACGCCATTTGGTTAGAAACTTTGATAGCTGAAAAAAGGTTTGCCTAGAAGTATGCAATGGATTTACGCCATTTTGCTAAACGCCTGCTCCATATGAGTGTGAGGCTTGTGTGTGTGTGTGTGCTTACGTGCTGCAAACTTATTTAATCAAAATGCAGCTACAGCATCAAAAACAACAACAACAATAAAAGGGGCGCGCTAAAATAAATAATTAACAGCAAACGAAGTTGCATGTGAAAGCGAGATAGAGAAACAACAAAGCAGCGCACTCACACATACAAACACACAACACACACATACGAAGGCACTTGTAGCCAGTGAAAGACCAATCAGCGCGACAAAACAATGGACACACACACACACACACACACACACACAGAGAGAGATTAGCAAAAGGCAGCAGCAGGAGCAGGAGCAGAGAATGACGACAGCTCCCCAAATGCTTGTTTTAATGCTCAGGTGAAATGCGCGTTGCCTTAATGAATTCCAGTTGCAGCCAAAACAACAACAACAGCAACAACAACAGAACAGAACAGCAGCAACAGCATCAAATTACATAATTAAAAATGGCGGGACAGGAGTGGAGCTTCAACAGCAGCAGCAGCAGCAAGCATTTGGGTTAGAATGGAAAGGGGGTAAGAGGCGGGGCGCTGGCATCTGGCAAAAGACAAAAGGCAAACACGAAATCATTTTCATAATTTCAATGAGACGCTGTCAACGCTGACGTTCATCTCGTTGGTCAACCCTCCTTGCACACACACACAGATATATATATGTATATATGTATAGAGCGTCAGCTGTGCTCGTTTATGATTGGCTTCGGCGCAAAAGAAGCAAATGAAATGAAACAACAAAACACGAACATAATAACAGGCAACAAGCACGTTGTACTGTTGGTGGTATGGGCAGGAGGAGCTGCCGCCACGCCTATGCCTCAGTATTAATAAATAAATATAATTTTAGCGCAAGCGCAGGCAAACACAAGCAAAAACGACAGCAACACACAACAGCAACAACAACAGCAACAACAACAATGCAGCAAGGAAAACAATGCATGCAAATGAGAAAATTACATCCCTTCATTTGTTTGCCAAACACACACACACACACATACAACATACCCACACCCATGTACACGCATATGCATATGCATTGTTGTTGCTGTGCTTCGACTCGGCTGCCAGGTGGCATCAGCTGTGGTGGCAACCTCATTTTTTAAACCGCCTTTACTGTCTATCCCCTTACCCGCAAAAACAACAACACACACGCATTCACTCCCTCTCTCTAGCTTCTACTTGCTATCTCGTTCTCTTCTTCTTTCTCTCTCTATCGTGTGTGTGTGTGTGTGAACGGGGTGTTGCCTTATTGTTTAGCTGCCGACGTTGGTGCTGTTTCGACTGCTGCTAGCAGCATTAAGTGATTTGAATTTTATTATTCACAGGTGCATCTCATACATACATATGTGCATTTGCATGTGTACAATACACAGAGAGCGAGAGAGACAGTGGGAGCGAGTGGTGAACAGTGGCACGAGATCGTGCTAAAAGTATGTGATTTCAATTCAAAACATTTCCGCCAGCTTCAAGTTGCCAAAGTTCGCTTAATTAATTTATGTTTATGTGTTTAGATGTATATAAAAACGAATAGACTTTCCATTATTTACACTAACTAATAGTTTGTTATATATATTGTCAGAATAATCACGGATTAAATGTAAGTTTCAGCCCGCATTAAGTAACAATATAAATCTAAAGTTTATTAGCACCTTGCAGAATGTGCAAGATTTATAGGATGCGAACCTTGTTAATGTATAAAGTTCCTGAAACATATGAAATAATTATATTTTTAAATGGTTTTAATGAAAAACAACAATTTAACAAGCTAATTCCTCTTAATAACCTGTCACCTGGCATATTTTACATTCACAAATAAAATTGCTTACATTTTAGCATGTTGTGTACCACGGTATTTGGCTTTGTAGTCAAAACAAAACTGCCCGCCTCCCGTTTTATAGTACCGTTACAGAAATGTTAAGGCAAAACAGCGCTTATGAGGTTTTTGTGCTTGTGCCGTAATTTAACGAAGTCAAAACGAGAAAACAATAAAAGCCGACGCAAAACAACAACAACAGAAACAGCAACAGAGCATGTTATGTCTGTGTCTGTGTTTTGGTGTTTGTGTGTAAAAGGAGAGTGTGCTCATTAAAAGCCCGAGCACTCAGCGTTGTGTGTGTGTGTGTGATATACGTATATTGTTGTGTGCTATATTTGTTTATGTTTTTACAACGAGCGAATGAGCGAGCGCAAACGAACGGAGGCTGCGCGCGCTCCTTGCCACCTGCTGTTGTAAGTGGTTGCCGTTACGTGAGCGAGACCACGAGGCGGCGAACGGCGAATTCACTGGCAGAGCTAGCTTGAAACCCTGAATGCGAGTGCGAGAGAGTGAGCGAGAGGTGAGCAGAAGATATTAATCATATTTATGTTAACCACACAGCATGCTAATAACACATACATACATACAAATCTTTCTTTGTGCATGTTAATCAACATTTTAAGCTAACGCCTAAATACAAGCAACACTTCTCTTTGTTCTCATATATGAATATTAATCAGCTAAAGTTTTGCCATGGCCATTGTTGTATGTAGTAATTATTATGCCACAAAGCACGAGCATATTCGTACAAACGCAACGAGTCGCAGGCGCAGCCACACACATACACACACACACAAACATGCAAGCAGAGACAGTTAGCCGAGATGCCTGGGATTGCATAAAAGCCAAAGGATGCTGCCTGCACTTCCGCAGTCGCTGGCAAAACGCGCACTTTGAAAGTCATCTTCCTTCTTTTTTTTTTGTTGTTGTTGTGTATGGCTCTTCGGCGCCATCTAGCGTGCGTTGCTTAACAATTGTTCTACGTGTGCTAATATATATATTTTTGTTGTTGTTTGTAATTTGTTCCTGTGCATAAAAAAAACGAAACGGTGAAATTGAAAATTAAAAAAAAATAAAGCAAAAAAAGATTTGCAAATATTGATTTAATGGCGGGTCCATTCATATCGCCACTGCCGGGCGATCTGCTCACGGAGTATATGTTCGGCAGGAGGCGTCAGCGACGCAATCGCACCACATTCACACCACAGCAGCTCCAGGAGCTGGAGGCGCTCTTCCAGAAGACCCACTATCCGGATGTCTTTCTGCGCGAGGAAGTCGCCCTGCGCATCAGCCTAAGCGAGGCACGCGTCCAGGTGAATCACGTGGCACCAAAGCCGCCCCCGCCCCCGCCCCAAGCCCCAGCAGCATGTAAAGCCAGGTGCCGTAGAATCTATCTCAGAACTCGATTCGCGAACACATAATGCAAACTTTTCGTCTCCTGTGAATAGTGAAAACTTTCATTCAATATACAATCCATATGTTTTATAACCTTTGTGTGAAAAGCCAAATTGCAGGAAATATTATTTCATAATATGCTCAAAGAGTCTAACAAGCTTTTCTCTTACATAATGTATATGTAAGTGTTTTGTTTAAGCTCACAATAATAACCACAACTAAATTTAGATTTTATAATATTTTTATATCCAAAAAAAATCTCTAGTTTAATTCTTTGAAAAAGTAAAACAAAAATAATTTTTTACTCACATTTTCATTGAAGCAAAAAACTTTTATTTTGATAGAAAATAAATAATAATAAATAAATAAATTATTGTTCGAAGGTAAAAAAGGTATAAAATCCGTTTATGAAAAACGAAAATCCAATCAAACACAAGCCAAAGCCTTTAAAATTATTCATCAAGATTGAAAAGGCATAAAACATTTTCTTATTTCTTAAAATAAGCTTAACAAATAAAGGATACAATTGATAAGATTTTTTTCAAAACTTCCGTACAAGGAAAACAATATAGTCAACTATAACGAACTTATTAAATCATTAAAATGAATTTTCTCTATAAAAAGTTTATTTTTATATCCTTGAAGTTCTCGATTTGGTAATTAATTTAATTATTTGAACGTTTCATAAATTTTGATGAGAAATCAGTTTGAAAAATGCGAAAAGATGTGTAAAAAACAAATCTGCACTGAAAATACTATATACTATATAATGTTGTTCAGATCTAAGAAATTTCGTCGATGTGAAGTTTAGTTTAGTTTTTTGGTTTTTTTTGTGACTGATTCGATTTCAAAACTGACTTGGACACTTTGTGTTTCCAGGTGTGGTTTCAAAATCGACGAGCCAAGTGGCGCAAACAGGCGCGTCTCCAGCTGCTGCAAGATGCATGGCGGATGCGTTGTCTTAGTCTGGGCACGCCCCCAGTTATAGCCGGAGGCGGTGCGAATAGGCCAAATACAACCAATACAACTGGCAACAATGGTAACAATCAAATGCCAGAAAATCTATCGGCTGGCAGTGCAACAGCTGGCAAGGATGCAATGATCAATGATGGCAACGCTGCCAACGATAATCTTTCATTGGGTGGCAATGGACAAAATGCTGCCAATTTTACAATGATGCATCCAGCTTTCCAGCAGCAACAGCAACAGCAGCAACAGCAGCAACAATCATCGCACCCGCAGTCCGAGCATGAGAAGCTATCAAAAACCTACACAGAACTGAAGCTGTACAAGGAATCTGGCGTTTCGCAACTGGATCTGGGTGGGATGACTACTGCCCTTGGCCATAATTCCGATGAGGGTTCCGATGGCTCTGATTCCGAGGAAATTGATCTAACCTCGGGTGCCTGCATAGATTTCTCACAGAGCACCAAATTGCAACAACAACAGCAGCAGCAGCAGCAACAACAACAGCAGCAGGCACAGACGCAGACCTCAAATGGTGTACATTAGATTGGAGCGTGTATATAAAATTAGCACATACATACATACATGCGTACATAAAATGACGTGACACAATGATTTATGCATGTGATGTGTTAATGTGCATTTTCCTTTATACATTTTTATCTTTTTAGTTTTTGCATTTAGAAATACAGACACAACTTAAACAACATAAACCAAGTCTTAAGCTTCATTATAAAGCGCGCAATTACGTTTGCATTCGCATTTGTATCGATATATGTTGATTAATTGTTCGCCACTGCCACAATCGTTGACTTTATGCTGCTTTTACATTCTGGTCACATTGTTTGCACTTTTTCTTTCGAACATAACGGAACCTGAATGCCCCAGTTGCAATTTTGTGGTTGAGTATACGGAAAATTGCTGGCGACCATTAAAAAGTGTTACATTTCGGTAGTTGTGTATATTGAAAGTGCATAAACCAAAACCGTTTAATCGAACAACATTGTAAGAAAATAAATACTACTATTCACATTTTCCATGAATAATTCGAGCCCGGCTTAGCAACAAGATATCTGACAAAATGGCGCCTATGTATTAACTTTGAGTATTTGCTTTGATCGTCAATTTTTGGTGCGCGAAATAGCAAACAGTTCTCCAGACCTTGTGAATGCAAAAATATTAGTAAAATAAACTGGTAAAAAAGGCCATATTAGCGTCACTTAGTTTTCACATAGCAAGCTCAAAGTGCTCACTTCGGGGCTGTCATCCCAATTTACAGTTATTTTCGTTGTAAAATTTTTACCCAAGATTTGTGTGTATGTGAACGTGAATGTAGAAGCAAAAATCGGTAGAAATAATAAACAGGATTTGTCGCTATATCGAGACTTTTCTGGCAAACGCCTCAACAAAACGTATGAAAGTTCGATAACAATAAAATAAGGTTGATAGATTTTTTGTAAAGCCAGGGATGCTTTGCTTAATAATCGCAAGTCGTCTCTAATGGCAGTGGATCAAACTACTTAGTACAGTTGTTAAGCTCGCTTCAAACAGACCGGACACCAATTTGACTAATACAAGAAGTTTTAATAGAACAATTTTTGTTTTTGAGGTTAAAGTTACAACAAAATTGAAGAGCAGCGTTATACTAAGCTACTAAGCAGTATATTTTTGCCGAAACTGAAACAAGACTATTCGTTAATTGTGCGCGTGTTTGAATTTTGCTGCATTTCAAGACTTTGGGTAAGTAAAGTAATTTCTTGTCGGCCATTTTAAAAGCGCATTCTATTTTTTCATTGCATTACACGAGTTAGAAAGAGACAACTAGTTGCATTAATATGTTGTACTCATTTGATCTTTAAATTAAATATGGCAGCACTAGAAACAGATTTAGCTATTCATCCATTTTATTGCATATCGAATTATTTATAGTTATTAGAATTCTATAAGCATTCTGTTATATATGTTTATAGATATCGAAGGTAAGGTATTCTGTTCTCACAAACATTTTCGTAACCCATTGTATATAAATAAGCAATTTGGCAATATATATGTTGACCTTGGCAGCAACAGCTTCAAACATAATAAAATCAAACTTTTAATTGCAGAGTTTAATTTTTCGATATAATAGAAAAATAAAAATGGAGAGCGGCGAGCCGAAACGTGAAGACAGCATCGAGCCGAACCGTGAAGACGGCCTCGAGCCGAACCCTGAAGAAGGCGTCGAGCCAAATCGTGAAGGCGGCGTCGAGCCGAACCCTGAAGACAACGTCGAGCCGAATCGTGAAGGCGGCGTCGAGCCGAACCGTGAAGACAGCGTCGAGTCGAACTCTGAAGACGGCGTCGAGGCGAACCCTGAAGACGGCGTCGAGCCGAACTCTGAAGACGGCGTCGAGCCAAATCGTGAAGGCGGCGTCGAGCCGAACCCTGAAGACAACGTCGAGCCGAATCGTGAAGGCGGCGTCGAGCCGAACCGTGAAGACAGCGTCGAGCCGAACACTGAAGACGGCGTCGAGTCGAACCCTGAAGACAACGTCGAGCCGAACCCTGAAGACAACGTCGAGCCGAACCCTGAAGACGGCGTCGAGTCGAACTCTGAAGACGGCGTCGAGGCGAACCCTGAAGACAGCGTCGAGCCGAACCCTGAAGACGACGTCGAGCCGAACCCTGAAGACGACGTCGAGCCGAATCGTGAAGGCGGCGTCGAGCCGAACCGTGAAGACAGCGTCGAGTCGAACCCTGAAGACAACGTCGAGCCGAATCGTGAAGGCGGCGTCGAGCCGAACCGTGAAGACAGCGTCGAGTCGAACCCTGAAGACAACGTCGAGCCGAACCCTGAAGACAACGTCGAGCCGAACCCTGAAAACGGCGTCGAGTCGAACTCTGAAGACGGCGTCGAGCCGAACCCTGAAGACGACGTCGAGCCGAACAGTGAAGACGGCGTCGAAAGAGGAACAAAGAATCTAAGGATTGCAAAGGTGACGTGGGTGCCCATTAGGAGAAAGGATTTGTTCACTTTGATAAATGGTAAACGTTGACGAAATGAGAGTAACAATGCCACTAAGTTAATATCACCTTTTAATATATATATGCAGATCGGTATTATGTGGTGAAAGAATCCAATGAGGAAAACTGCTGGCACAGCTTCGACATATTACAAAAAGAGAATTGCTTGATCAGGCAAATAACAGCTACTGTAAATTACTGGTACGATGATGATGAGGATGAGCCATTACCATGTGAAGTTGACGATATACTCAAGGGTAAGTATAGGGTGTTCAGTGTGAAAATAGCTTTATAATATTTGTTCGTTTAGATCGTTATCGTGTGATTGACCTTATAAGCAAGTCAATTATGTCAACTGTCTGGCATGTGTTTGATATTGTCCAACAACGCGAACGAGCCGTTAAAATTTCCACGTGCAGCTCACGTATAGTTTTAAAGGAGGAGATAGCTATGGCAGACATAATAAGAAAGAAGATCACAGATCCCAAATTTTTCAATCTAATACGTGATCGCTTCGATGAGACATTTGTCTCGGGCAGGAGACATTTGTGCTTGGTGATGAAAAAAATGCAGTTCAGCCTTTTATTGTTTCAAAGAAGGTTCCTCGGGAACTGTATGCCGTTGGATATGGTCAAGACAATTGGTACAAAAATATTCGCCGCTCTGGAACATCTACATCAAATTGGAGTTATACACGCTGATATTAAGCCGGAGAATGTCCTAATTACCCATTGCATCCCCACGGACTCGCGTAACTGCCCACACTATAAACGACATTGCGACATTATTCACTTAAAACTGGCTGATTTCGGGAATTCGAAACTTTCTAATGCATACGAGCCTGCTAGGGTAACAACGCTACCATATAGCGGTCCGGAGGCAATCTTTGGCTTAAGGCTGGAGCCTGCTTTTGATATTTGGAGCACTGCCTGTGTGCTTTTTGAGATCGCCACAGATAGAATTCTAATTCAACCTCCACACACTGACAATGAAGATTTACTTGAGTGCCTTCACATTATTACGGAGATTTTCGGTCCAATGCCGCAAGATATATTGCAACGGGTCAGACCACGTACACTTGAAAATTTTTATGATGAGGACGGCAATATAATTAGTGCCGAAAACTTTAGCTTTACCTTCAGTCTGCAGGATTTTTTTGTGGATTTGGAGTGGCCTGAGGAAGTTGCGAAAGATTTTCTTGCGTTCTTGCTACCAATGTTTGCATTGGATCCAAGTAAACGTCCAACCTCTGCAGAGCAGCATCAGCATCCGTGGCTGGCAGCAACAACAACTGGTAAGTTGGTAATTCAAATGTTAATTTAAAGGTAGCTAACTAATGAAATTTTACCTTATTATAGAATGACGTAGCTAATGGCTTTTTACGGTGTCACTTATGTCGATTCAAGTGGAGACAAGGATCAAGGAATGCGATATACAAGTGCTTGTAAACGTTTTCGGCATTCGAGACATTAATCTAACTTTAACATTAACATATTTGAAACACAAAAAAAATAACTTTACTTGTCCAACATTAGCGTTATCACATTATTTTTGAACATAAATTCACATTAAAGATTTTTTTTTTAATACTATTTCTTAGCACAGTTGGATTTATTTCGTTATTATATACTTTATCATCATTTAATGAACTTAAAACAATGAATAAGATAATTGGGTACGGATAAAACACTAGCAGCCGTATCTTAGCCAAATCGAATATTCAGTGCCAAAGGCGTTTGAACACGCGCACATACAGCACGCAAGGGTTGGAATATGTAAGTTTGCAGATGAAATTAGTGATGTGAGCGTTAGCTGTAGTTGCAGCCCTGGCGAAACAGCTGTTTCAATTGGATGGTTGTTTAAGCAATGCGTTGTTTGTTGTCTTGCATGGCTTGCACTTAATAAAGGCATTTAATGGAATATATGCAGGACGAGAAGCAATTACGAGCTAATGTCCTAGAGCAGCTCAAAAAGGTAAGCAAATGTTCCGTTTGATACCCAATTTTACCATACTAGAGTGATAATTGCAATTCACTTGTTGCCGCCGGCATTTTTGTTTTGATTTCTGCAGCGCGAATTGTTTGTGCCGAATGCTGAAAATCTGCCAATGCAACACTTGCAGCACATTTACAACGGATTCATTGTGCCGCATCCGCGTCGGGAGAGACGTGAGCGCCAGCACATTGTGTCAGAAATGCCACCAAAATCCGTGCCTATGATGCCCATGGAAGTGCAACAGATAATGCAATGCATCACAGTTGTCTGTGTGGCCAGCGGTCAGAAACGGCGTCTATCCAGCGAAGCGCAGAAACCTTTGATGTCAAAACGCATTCGAATCGAGCAGCAGCCATGATCTCATTCGCTTATCAGTTCCATGCGGTGACGATAAAAAAATTTATAAAAATAAAATACATTGCAGCAAAACGGAATGAAAGCAGCAACAAAGAGAGAGAGAGAAAGATAGCAACGACAATGCGCCTATCTCACGATGATTGAGAATCAACAGTTCCTTGTTGGCCAAAGAGTATTATTAGCATTTTTATTTTCCATATTATAATTAGTTAAGTGTTAAATAGAATAAAACATAAACATTGCTTAAAGTAATTTATTACATTATCAGACGATGTTATCAAGACTTTTTACAAATGTTTCCAAAGACTAACTTAAATGAGTTTTTTTTTGGTTTTTTTTTTTGTAAAAAATAGAATTTTTTGGCTTGAACTAGGAAACGGAAGTAAGTATCTTAATCAGTTATAACCTAATGAGTCTTTTATTTTGTTATTTTAAGTTTATTCTTGGCCGGTTTAAAATGTTTTTTTTTAGTCTTGATCCAAAAACTCATCGTCATCATCGTTGTCATCGACATCGTCCTCCTCGCGATGATGATGATGCCGGTTCGGTGGTAAGTGACGCATTGGATAATGTGCCGGCTGCTGGTGATGAGTATTTTGTCGTCGATGACCAGTTCTTGCTTCGATGGGTCTGTAGTACATGCTGCAGCTGATAATATCCTCAGCCTGCTCCTCATCGGTGCCAACCATCGATGCGTCAATGGTGCGCGAATAATCCTCGATTTCTTCGTCATACAAATGTGGTGCGCCGTTAGCAAAGCCAGCAAAACGAACCGGATCACGTAACGCACAAATCATTTTCCACTGTTGGCACTGCGTACTATTGACATGTTCACGCAGCTCGCCAAGGGAACGACATGTGGCAGCCACCGAAACCTGATAGTATTCCTCTTGTGTTAGCCAACGACTTTTGGGCGGAAAGCGGCGTTTATAAAAGCGGCGTAGATATTCGAGCTGTGACTCGGGAAAGTAATATGCCACAAAGTTGGCGACCAGCACAACGCCACAGATGCTGCTGTGCCAGCTGCTTAGATATACAATGGCAGCTCCAATCGTTTGTAGCACCCACATGACAATGTTCTGGGATCGTGGATTTTTTGGTGGTCCAATGCGATAGCAAATGAGAAAGGATACCATACCGGTAATGGCCAAATACCAGAGCACATAGTCACGATAGGTAACCAATATAATTTGAATATTGTTCGTCAACTGCTTAATGATATACAGTCCAATGGTCCATCCGCCAATCAGTACGCCATACATCATGGGACGCCGTGGAAAAAGCTTGGATGCGAGCGCAATGAGTACCAGTAATGAGGCACATATGCCAACAACAATGCCGGTCAGATAATAGAATACACTGTTCTTGGCCAATCCTCCTGCGCTCCAAATCATGACCAGTCCCATGGCCATTAGAAACACACGCCCCATATCCAATTGGGTGTGCTCCAGTCGAACCGTGTATGGTTGCTTCGATGCAATGCCAATGCATTGTTGCTCAAACGGTGATAGATAGATTTGCTGTTGCTTCTGCGAGAAGAGCGTGAAGCTAAAGAGTGAACGCTGCTCGTTATAATGCTGAAGCACCTCCTCGGGCGTGCGTCCATCATATTGTGTGTAGTCATCATTGGCGATAGCTAGTAGTAGTTCCACTGTCTCAAACACGCTAAACACCGATCGAGATTTTGACGGGTAGCAAAATGAACGCAACACATTGCTGCCATACGGATTTGCTTGGATATCAATTGATGTGCCCTCCGACAGGTATACAGTGTTGGTTAGGGGTTGAGCGCCGAAAACTGGCGTCACAGAGAGTAAGCCTACACCTAGTATTAGGCATAATAAATCCATTTTTATATCTTACTATTTGTTTGTAGCGCTTTTTTTTTTGTCACGTTGTTTTTTTAGAATTTTTTGTATTTGTCAATCAATTTTAGCACAGAACAGATAATTTGACATGTAGACATATAGACAAATTTTCATAAAAATGTTGCGTCTAATGCATACAGCAAGGAACGGGACGATTTATAAACGATACGATTATAAGCACGGACGCTGAACGTCAAGGAAGTAAATCGATTTGTGACATCGCAAAAAACAGTTTTTAATATTCGGCAATGCGTGTTGCACAGGTAACCAAAAACTATCGAAAGTAAAAGACAGGAAAATAGATCTTCCTCTTCTTCACAGAAAAAGAAGTTCCGCTCTGCAATGTAGCTCCGATTTCCCCCAATTGGATTACTACCCTCCAATGTGAGGCATAAGCAAGCAAATAGAACCAAAAGTCGAATATTTAAAATGTCGACTTCGGTCACCACACAACGGCAAAATGAAGTATAACAACGACCAATCTGCGTCTCTCGCATCGCACACTGTGAGATAAGAATATATACATATTAGATTCATATTGGAGTTGACAAAGCAAAAGTCAAATTCATTTACCCAGGAGCTCCATTTAGAGCGGAAGAAGAGATTTCTAATTTCATCTCTTGTATTATTCAATAGTCTCTGCAGTATGTACAAAAAATTTGTTTATCTTATGTAATAAATACTGTGTTTCTTGACTATTTCATTTACGTTTGAATTATCAAGTTTTATCATTCATTTTGTTTGTGATACGTACAATTTGTTTGTTGCGCTCTAATTGCTGAAGATCATATCGATAGCTGTTGAAGGTCTTTCGATTAAATGCGTCAATCTTGCGTTCAATACTATCGGTGGCTTGTCAGAGCAAATGATATCGATACTGTTGAAACAAATTGCCTATTGTTTGACATCTCTAGACAGCGGCACTGGTTACGAGCTGAACGACAGTTTTCCAAAGTATTCTTTATTTTCGCCACACTCCAATTAAATTAAAGGTAAAGCAATGACTGCGCTAATAAATCTACAATGCAAAAGTTGTGTATATACCTACAATACGTGTGTTTTATAGTGTAAACCGTATCAAGTGTTTGTCACTTGTCTCTCGTAGCCTAACCTACAAAGTTACATAATTTGTATATGTTTAAAGTTAATTGCAGTTAACTGCAGTTTTGTTAACAACTTTCAACAGCAAAACTAACAGTTTGCACTTGCTCTTTACCCCATTTGAATAGAACAAAATGTCGTTCGTCAAGAATGCTCGCATGCTGGCTACGCGCGGCTCTCGCCTAGCCCAGAAACGCTCCTACTCGGACGACATGAAGCTGACCTTCGCTGCTGCCAACAAGACGTTCTACGATGCCGCTGTTGTGCGTCAAATCGATGTGCCCTCCTTCAGCGGTTCTTTCGGTATCTTGGCCAAGCATGTGCCTACACTTGGTAAGTATATATGTACATAGTTATATCACTGGCGTTAATCAATTTGATTTTTCACAGCTGTGCTTAAGCCTGGCGTTGTGCAGGTCGTCGACAATGATGGCAAACTCACAAAGTACTTTGTCTCCAGCGGCTCTGTGACAGTCAACGAGGATTCCTCTGTGCAAGTGCTTGCCGAGGAGGCGCACAATGTCGCCGACATTGATGTCTCTGAGGCCAGACAAGTGTTAGCCAAATATCAGTCTGCCCTCAGCTCGGCTGGCAGCGATAAGGTACAATTTTTGACCATTCAAAACGATTTTTTTTTTGGTTTTGGTTTCAACATCATAATTTTGTTTTGCTTTGCTTTGCTTGCAGGCTAAGGCGGAAGCTGCCATCGCTGTGGAAGTTGCTGAAGCGCTTGTCAAAGCTGCTGAATAAAAAGAAAAAAAACAAAAAAAAAACAACAAAAACAAACTTAAATAACAACTAGCATAATAACAGAAACAACAACATGCAATTGTGTTAAAAACATAACAAATATGAAATCCGTTTGTTATGAAACAATAAAACAAAAAACCGAATATATGTATATGTATATATCGCAATAATAATATCGTGGATCGACAACAACAACAACAAACCAACAACAGCAACCACAGCTTAAACCAATTCATATGTATATAAATACAATGAATTTTGATTTGTTTGACTATTTTTTTCGAGTTTTTTGCCGCGTGTTAAAAAAAAAGAGAAGAAAAATGCATTGAAAAGAAATTTCAAATTCATTATTTATGCAAATCCGTTTACAACATTTTCTCGAAGGTCAAGTTTATGGCAGTGATATAACCGCCCCACCCCCCCTTTTTTTGTTATATTTTTTTTTTGTATGTCGAAAGCTCAGTGAGAGCTTTGTGTTGTGTTGAAGTAGTGCAATAACGGTTAATAATTTTGTTTCTCAATCATTTTCCGTTTTCCGTGTCAACAAAAAATGTTCGTTTGAGATGGCTGACATATTTTGATAGATATAAAACTATATAGTATAGTAGCAGAAATCTGCAGATCATACAGTTAAACATCTCTATAAAGAACTTTCGTACAACCAAATTTTCTATACATTTTCAAAACATTGCATAAAAAACAATCGAGTTTTTCATATAACGAAGTATATATTTACCGATGAAGATAAGCTATATGGAAGATTGACAATTGTTGATCGAAAGATTTTAGATTATAACTAGATAATGAACGTATATAAGAGTTCAAAAATAGTTATATCAGTCCAATGAACTGTATATAACAGTTCTATAATAGTTATATCAGTATAATGAACTGCAGAACAGTTCTAAGATATTTATATCAGAACAATGAACTGTATATAACAGTTCTAAGATAATTATATCAGTCCAATGAACTGTAGAACTGTTCTATGATAATTATATCACAACAATGAACTGTATATAACAGTGCTTTGAACTGTAGAACAGTTCCATAATAATTCCTGTAGTTGAATCAAATTTAGTTTAAAGAACTTTTAAATGCAAAATATGTTTTTTGTTTTTTGTTTTACAGTCGGTTTAATAAACATTATTTTTTTTATCTTTTCTGTTACAAAACAAACAAAATAATATATCTACTATAAAAAAAAAAGAATTAAATTAACTTATGGCATTGCTTAAAAGAGTTTGTTGGAGTGAAAAATAAGGTCGATAAGTCGATAGTTCGATAGGTCGATAAGTCGATGTAGGAAGTAGTCAGAGAGAGTTGTGGAATGTGGACGCCCTCCAGTGTAAGTTGAGTTGTGCATTGGTGCTTTGTGGTTGTTGTTGTATGTGCTTAATATTGGGGTGGACCATAGGTCTGGGCGGGTGCATGACCAATGGGCAGTTGCTGCTCCTCGACGGGCGCCGGCAAGCTTAGAACTGGAGCCTGGCTAAAGGCTGGTGCCGGTGCAGATTCGGGTACGCTGAGCACTGGCGATGGTGCCTGCAATGGTGCACTGTATTGAACCGGTGCGCTATACTGAACCGGTGCAGGAGCAGGTGGAGCACTGTAAACGGGCTGGGGAGCTGGCAGCGAGATGGGAGGACCATAGACGGGTGCGGGTGCCGGAGCTGCAATGGGTGCACTGTAGACCGGAGCCGGAGCATTGTAAACTGGCGCCGGAGCATTGTAGACCGGAGCCGGAGCATTGTAGATGGGAGCTGGAGCCGGAGCACTGTAGATGGGAGCTGGAGCCGGAGCACTGTAGATGGGAGCTGGAGCATTGTAGATGGGAGCTGGAGCCGGAGCACTGTAGATGGGAGCTGGAGCCGCTACGGATGCATGTTCGTGAATGACGCGAACCACTTTGGTAGGAACCTGAACCGAGTGTCCGGAAATATGATGACCATGATCATGATGTTGATGATTCTCGTGCAACACCTTGATGACCTGTGGAGCGCTCTCAACAATGTGCCCGGAGTGATGGTCATGATGGTCGTGATGTTGTGCCTGGTGCAGCACCTTGATCACCTTGACGGCGGCGGGTCCACTGTTGTGGTAGACGGGTGCTGGAGCTTGGTGTGAGATGACCTTCACTTTGTATACCTGTTGACCACCACCATGACCACCATGACCACCACCGTGGCCATAGGAGTAGCCACCGCCATGGGAATGGCCACCCTGCTGATGGATTACTTTGACAACTTGGACGGGTCCATGTCCATGTCCGCCGCCACCTCCACCACCACCACCACCAGACTTGAAGCTGCCACCGCTATCACCGCCGCCGAGCAGTCCCAGAAAACCAGCATTGGTCACAGCAAACAGCGCACACAAACACACAAAGACCTGCAAAATGAGTAGGGTTGGAGGATGCAGTGCATCTGTGCTGTGCTAAAGATCAATTTGATGTATGCCTTACCTTCATGTTGACTACTATTCCAGATTGGGGCTAAAACGACACAACTCTAAATGCCAAAAAACTCGACTGATGTCAATCGAATGGCAACCGCCAGCTTTTATACCCAGCATCCCCAAAAATGCGTTACAGCTGTAACCCACGATCATAATGATGATGTTCCACAATGCAAATTAGCAACGCAACGCATCCGAAAACCTTTTTTTTTTCTTCTCGTTTTTATGTTTTGTTCAACTTATTGCCCAGCCCAAAAAGTGTGTCTCAAAACAAAGGCACTTCATTAACATTTGCAATAGCATCATGATTATGATTATGTTGATGATGATGATGATGAAGATGATGCAAAGTTGTATGTTGTATGTTTTGTATAAACATACATAGAAGTTGCTTTCGTTTTCCATTTGATATGTGTGAAATGCGGCACGCCCAAATAAGTTCTGCATTTCCAGTTTCCAGTTTTCCATAACGTTCATCAATTCAGTTTCCACACATTTCGTAAAGCTCATTTAACGTAACGCATTATAGTTGTTGCTGTTGTTGTTGCCGTATGCATTTCCGAAATTCCGAAAGCGGCCATCTCCTCCTCCTCCAACCTCCTATTTATCTCCATCTAATTAGCATGAAAATGAAGTGACCGTGGCTTTTGCTGCTGCTGCCGCTGATAAGACAACATTAACAAAAGACGACGACAGCAGGTGTTTCTCTCTCACTCACTCTCTCTCCCTCTGGATTGCCTCACACGGCGGCTGACTGTCTAACAACGCTGCCCACTTACACACACACACACACACACATACACTGTCATTGGATAAACATTAACTTGAGATCAGAGCCAAACCCAAAACTCTCTCAATCGTTTTCAAGGTGAATCGGAATTGTTCATTGTTCCCAACCAAAATGTTTGTGTTGTCAACTAAGCAAAACCATCTTGTCATATTAAGCAGCTGATTATGTAAACAAAATTCCAGCCCAACTGCCATTTAATACTACGCATGCATTGTCTTAATTGTTATACATATGAGTTGACCGGCAAACACACACACACATGCATGCAGACACACATACAACGTACAGTATTTACACAATTAGTGTGGGAATCACTGATTTAATACAAATATTTACACACTTCATAGTAATTAAAACTGGTCTTGTAAATAAATAAAGTGCATGGCCAAATATTGTCCAAATTATAACACACAACAAAGTAGATCAAGATCTAATAGATTATCACAGCAATCACAAGAAACTGTGCAAAAAAAAAGATTGCAAGCATTATTCAAGTTCAAATGTTGCTCAATAACGGGATCGCTTAAAGAGGCTCTCTTTAGATGTGTTCTCGCACAAAAGAACAACAAATAAAGTGCGCACATTAAAAGCACTCGTACTCGTGTTATATTTATTGCTATTGTGAAAAAAGCGACATCTTACGCTTTCAATACGCAACTTTTCTGCCTGTGGATCTCTCCAATGATTTCTCCAACGCTCTCTCCGCGCTTTCAGTTCTCTTGTCTTATATTATGCATATTTACCATGTACATGTGTGAGTGTGTAGATAGTAAATTAAACGATACAATGGAATTTTGACATTTCCACCCGCAGCAGCAACAACTACTCGTAAATATGCAGCATTTTTTTTGTTTCTTTGTTTGTTTTGCTTTGCTTTGTGCTATGTTTCTGCTTGATTTTAAGCAAAGTACAAGAATGCAAGTTTCTTTTACATTTTTTACAAGTTTATTATTTATTTAAGAAGACAAAAAAAAAAAAAAATTGTTCAATGTTACAGTAGCAGTCCTAGTTGTTTGATTTGATTTCGAATCGATTACTTCTTCTTGAATATGCCGCCATAGCCGAGGGGCGAATCATAGGCGTGTCCGACATGCACCACACGTGGCGATGAAATGTAGGCGGCATGACGATACGCTGGCACCACAGAGTGCACGACAGGGACAGCAACATTGTGAACGACAGGCACAGAGTCGACAACGTTCACATGTCGCACCACAGGCACCGTACGAACAACGGGCACATGACGGACAACTGGCACTTGTGCGTAGCTTGAGCCATAGATGGCGCTGCTCTGGCCAAGAGCCAAAGTGGCGGCGAACAGCAGACAGGCTAGAAAGAACTGCAAAACAAAAAAAAAGGAGATGATAAAAAATTCCTTCCTTCGTGTAGAGTTAACTTACCTTCATGTTGATTTGATAACTGAATGATTTGTATTGAATGGCTTGGTCAGACGTTGTGCTTATATAGCTGAGCGACTGCCTAGAAACAGAACCTTGTCAAAATATAGATCAGCATTGAACTGGCCCCCAAAAAAAATAACCATAAAATCAAATACCAAATGGAACGTCATTTGAATAAAAAGGCGTTATGCAAATTGTGCACATTTAAGTATAAAGAGAAAGATATTAAGTGGTGTTTGGTATTATTATTTAAAATTGTTCATATTTGTTCGAAATGACGCGTAAAGATGAGAACAATGAGAACTTGTTCCTTCACTCATACACACACACACACACACACATATACACATTATTAGTTGTTGTTGTATCTTTTGCCTTTCCGCTTGTCGCCACATTCCATTTAAAGCGCCTTGATTGATTCTTCTCTTTTGTGACACTTTATCCATCGCTGTTGGTTTTTCCTCATACCTATGACATAAGTATATGTCTGTATGTATGTAAGTAGGTGTGTGTATGTATTTGCCAAACTACACAAATGCAAATCTTTGAACTCTTAGTTAAGCTTCCCCATTCATTAATTCCATTATAGTATTAACAAAAAAAAAAAACAAGACAAACTCAAATGTTTACAAATATCATAAATACAATAAGTTTATGAATAATATTTTTTGCGTGTTTTTTTTTTGGCTTTTGTTCAATTGTTAAACATTTTTTTATGTCATGTACCAATAAAAATGTCAAAAGACACAAATAAAACCGAATATTATGTGATACACGTGTATGAATCTTAAAATTAGAAGTATCTTTAAACAAATTTGGCTTCGCATACAGTGAACATCCAATATAGTGAACATCTAAACATCATCAACAGAAGAAATCAAGTAAGAAGTCTCCAGTTGAAAAGTGCCGACAAGACGATGTGCTTGTAAGTGTGTGTGTGTATGTGTGTGTGAGTACTTGATTTAACTTCAATGTTCCATATCTCCGCTGTTTCTCAACCGATTTCAATACAAATTTCACAGATTGTCAAAATTTTGCTTAAGGTTTCGAATGCCATCTCAAAGTTTTCCAAATTAAAGATTTTGCTGTTATCGATCACATGTGTACATCGCAAACGGGAAGAGTTATCGAAAATCAAAAACAAGCTTGTACTGCCTTGGAATAAGGCGAGCTGATGTTCCAAATCTGGAGTCTCTAGCTCTTATATTCTCTGAGATCGACGCGTTCATACAAACGGACATGGCTTTATCTGATTGCTGATCAAGAATATATATACTTTATGGGGTTGGAGATGTTTCTTTCTGCCTGTTTCATACTGTTGCCAGTATTGCCATTATAATTGCATATTTTTTTAAGTCTTTTGGATTTTCATCTATTTTCCTATAAAAACAATACAATCCAAAACTTGTTGCATTTCCCACAAACACTTAAAAATCTCCGAAAAAAAGTAGACAAAAATAAAATAAAACAATAATTAAAATATTTGAACACTAACTTTATTAGCTTAATTTCTTTTTAATGAATGAATAAAAGATTTATTGCATTTGATAATCGTTTGAGTTTTGAGGAAATTATAATTGCGGAAAGTTTTGAACCTTTTTCATGTTGATTTTTTCGGGTTGAGTTTATTTTTTCATGAATTTCGAGCTCAAATTATGAATGCGGTATTAATCTGGATGTTAAGTCATGACTTTAAAAGTTTTGCATTTCAAAATCGGTTGAGTTATGAGGAAGTTATAACTTCAAAAACTTTTGACCCTTCTTCGAGTTGAATTTTTGGAGTTCAAATTAATGTTATAAACTGAAAATGCAGTATTTTGACATTTTAAGCAATTTTCTAGCAACTTTTTTGTAGAGCATACAAATATGTATATTTTAAAGGTATTCGAACGATGATTCGATTTGTTATTTATTAACTTTTAATACAAGAAGTTGAGTTGCTCTGCGATCGAGTTTATATAAGAAATGAGTTTCACATTGAAGATTTGATTTGATGAAACAAAATACATTTCAACGAAATTCCAAAACACAAATCGACCGACCGACCTACAACAACAAATTTTATGATGTTATCCGAAAATCAATTTGGATTTGGAAGTTACGCCAGCAACCCGAAAAGAAAGAAAGAAAGAAAGAAGATGATGATGATGCTGGTCAAGTTTCACCTTTGCCACACTTGGCAACAACAGCAACAACAGCAACAATTAATTCAAGTGGCAACCGCCTCGTTGCCCCTTATCCCACACACACACACACACACACATACACACACATACTTCTTCCGCTTCAAGGGCATTGAATGAAAGTCGGTCGGTCGTGTGTCATTATGATATAACTTTTCATAGACCAAACAACAAGTTACCCAAATTAGCTCGTTTGTTGCCGTTTAAAATAACAACAAATACAAATACATATATAGATAGATATAGATATAAATGTGTGTATATATATATTTATTAAGAAATAATTTAACAATGATGAAGCGCATGATGCTCCATGATGAATGGGTTTTGTCTAATGACTACTGCAATGATTTCTTTAAGCCTAACAAAAAAAAATACAAAAAAAACAAAAAAAAAACAATTCATTTGGTCTAACTAACTAAGGAGAGAGATGCTCTCTACCAGCCGGCGGGTTGTGGATTGCTCCAACCCGATGAACCACCAGCACTCCAGCCGCCCGATGAGGAACCGCCGCTGCTCCAACCACCACCTCCGCCGCCGCCGCCGCCGCTACCTCCTTTACCACCTTGATGCTTTGACTGCTGCTGTTGATTCTCCTCGACGCGCATCACCTTGAGTGTGCCACGCTGCACCACATGACCGCTGCGAAAGTAGGAGCCCTGCGCCTTGTCGGCACGCATGATAATCGCCTTGCCATGGTGACCATAGGTATCAATAAGCTGTCCATTGATGTCATTTATATTGCCATAACCACCACCGCCGCCGCCGCCATACAGGGAATCCTCTTGCAGCACAAGCTGTATGATCTGTGGCAGAATTGCTTGCAACTGTTGATTCTGATAGGAGGAATCACCACCATGGCCATGACCATGACCATGACCATAGCCATAACCGGAGGCATACGAGGAGGCTCCACTGTTGCCATGATAAGCGATGCCCGATGCTGGTGCTGGATGTTCAATGACCTTGAATACCTGCTCACCATAGCTGGCACCATGAGCGTGTCCGCCAGCGTAGCCGCCGGATGAGCCACCGCTGCTCCAACCACCACCGCCGCCGCCGCCGCCGCCACCACCGCCATAGGCATGGCCACCATCCTGTAGTATGATCTTGATGAGTTGAGCAGAGCCACCACCACCACCGCCTCCACCATGTGAATAGCCATGTCCACCACCACCACCTCCATGTGCATGTCCGTGTCCACCACCACCGCTAGGTGTCGCTATAACATTGTAGGTGGTTTTGGAGCCACTACTTCCACCACCACCTCCACTACCGCCGCCAAGGAACGACAAAAAGGTGGCATTGCAGATGCCCAAAGTGGCCAATAGACAAACGAAGATCTGCGAAAGACCGAAATAAATTCAATTTCAATTTGTTGCTGCTGTGTGTGTTTGTGTATAATCCAAAGGAGCAGCTGTTATCCGTTGAAACTCACCTTCATATCGATTAACTGTTAATTTCTTTCTCTCTCTCCAACAAGTGATCGCTCTCTCTATTTGCGTGTGTGTGATTCGAGCTGTTCCCGGTTAACGATTGATGGCACTTTCGCGCTGCCGTTGAGCTTTTATACAAACTAAGCGACGCAGCTTTTTTTCTTTCGCCTCCAACAGTGGTGTATTCCATAATTCCCGTTAAAGGGCCGTCGGGCCAAAGCTATCTTCGCGTCGCGTCGCTGCTGCTGCTGCTGTTCGTGAGATTCGTAAGAGTTGCAGATGAAGAGCTGTGCGCGATACGCAATGCGAAAAGATCGTTAAGAGAGGGGAAGGGAGGCAGAGCATGCAAATGGTATAATTGGAATACACGCGTATTGCGACGTTTTGGGCATTTGCTTTTGGGCTCTACTTCCTCTTCTTCTTTTTGCATCTCATCCAACTCAACTCTCGTAATTCACTTATAACAAAAACAATATTTGAAAACTATTCAAAAGTTACATGGTGTATTTTGTTATTGTACCCTTACCACTTCTCATCCTACAAATTGACTCCGACAGGGTGTCAATTGTCAATGTTTAGTGCCAAAATAACAAAATTTAATTTTCTTTGTTGATTTCTTTAATTTAATTTGTTAAAAAGGAATATGAAAAGAATTTTCTAATAATTTAATTTCTTCACACTTCAAAATTGTTAGAAAAAAGTAATTTACAATTTAAATAATTTTTTTAATTTTTAAATAAACAAAATAATTTTTGTTTGCAACTAAAAATAAAAATAAATCGATATTAATACTTATATGTATGCATAATTAAAACGAGTAGTACTCTGCATCAATGTGTGTGTGTGCAAGCTGTCGAAAAAGACACCCTGTATATGTTTGGCTTGTCATTCGAATTCCCACAACTGTGCGTATGCAATAACAGTAACACGAGCATTAGCGCATCTCCAAACTAAACGACCCATATCTCCCTCTGACCACACCACCCCCCCGCTTGCCCTATGCTCACCTCTTGGCACAGTTCAACCCCCCACTCCACTGCTCCCTTGCCTAAGCATGCTTCGCGTATCAAAAATTTGACCGGCTTTTTGCATATGATTATCGATTTGAGCGCGGTTCGCTTTGCTTCGCTGTTGTTATGTTTTGATTGTTGTTGCTGTTGTTGTTGTTGTTATGTTGTTGCAACGGAAAACAACTCGAACGCTTGTCGGATTGAGCCAATATCTTTGTAGTCTGAGTCGCGCTGTCGCTGTCGCAGTCGCCGTCGACGTCGCAGTTTGCTTATATCACATATCAATGTATATATATGCAAGAGATTTGAAATTGTTTTTGTTGTTTCTTAGTTTTATGTATGCATTTTTTGTTATTTTTTTTTTTTTATTAATTATTTAATGCGCACATTGTTGTGCATAATTTAAGTCTAACCACAACCTTCCTGAAAACTCTTGCCTCACCTTGCCCCACCTTTCGATAGGCAAAAAAAAACAAATTAATAGCGATTGGCATTTTATCACTTTTTTCGGGTTTTTATAAACACTTTTCAAAGCAAGCAAGCAAGTTGTTGTTGTTGATGATGGGAATGATTCGTATTATTATTATTATTATATATAGACACTTATTTTGTCACCTTCCATTGTATGGCTGGATTACCTTTCCAATTATTGCCCACTTTCCACACTTTTGAGGATGTTCAAAACTTTTTGTTAACTCATCGAAGCCCTTTTTTTTATCGATTTATGACTTCATTAAAGCTGCGATTAGTTATGCAATTGATCGATTGATTAGCTCGAATAGTTCTGACTGACTGCTATCAAAACAAGATAAGACATAACGATCCAAAATGTATTGGGAAACTTCACTAAAAATGCATTTCAATCAAAATTTATCAATAATTGGTTAAAAATTCAGGAATTTCGATTCGATTGCGTATTACAACGTTCGTTTACAGTTCGAATTAATGCTGTTATGTTAATCGTCGTTGTTGCATTTGGCTCAAGTTCATTAATTGCCGCCTTAAACAACTTGAACTCTTAATGCCAGCTTAAAGCAAAGTACATATGTACATATGTATGTGGCCTTAGGGTATGTATAGATAGCTTTGTGATCCATACCGCAGTCTATTAACTCGTATTAAGTTTGCCAACAAGTTTGGCTTTACGCCCATTTCTTTGATTTTTAGGTTTTTGGTGTTTCATATTTCCGCATTTTGACACTTAACATTATTCACACATACATACACACATACATACTTGCATATACTCGTATATCATCGTTACACGCATAATATTAAATGTATGTATGTATTAAGGTGATGCGACATATATGGTTATATCATCCGATTAATCGATTTCATATATCTTACACACACACTTATGTGGATTTTTCTATTTGATTTCTTATTCATAATTATTGGCCAATCGTACGGCAACGCTGCGAGAGAGAGAGAGAGAGGCGCAATTATTTTGCGAACATTTTGCTCTCCCTCAATGTTTGTTTGTATTGAATAAACAAAAATAATTAAGCACGCATTAAATTATAGATTACTAATCAAATTGACAGCAAATTGAACATTATTATTGGATTTAGTTTTAATTGGTTTATCTTCTTGTTTGTTGTGTTTTTTTCTCGATTTTTTTCAGTCAAAGTATTTATTTTAGGTTTTTTGATACTTAAGTTATTTAAGTTCTTTAGTTGGACTTACTTTTTAACTACTTAGAAGGAAAAAAAAATATATAACAAAATATATAAATTATAATTTATTTAATAAAAATCAAAAGCATTTGAAAATTACTCTAAAAACTTAATCCAATATTTAATTGGTAAATTTTAAAGAAAAAAAAACTTAATGAACTTATTTTTAAGCAACTACAAAAATAAAATAAATATTTTTTCTGATCTTTTTCTTTTTATCAAAAAAAAAAAAAAAAAAAAAAACTGGCCACCATAGTACATATATATTAATATATGTATATATTATATATATATACCATTTTTTTCTAGCAGCTGGAAATGCCGTTTCTGAGATTTAAAACATCCAGAAGTTTATACAAAACAAGTAAGAAGGCTCTAGTTGAACGATCGAGTTACAGATTTTCTACTTAATCGGCTTGCTTAAGATGATGATGATAATAATGATGATGATGACGTTGATGATGATATCAAATGGACAAAATGCAACTTGTGCAGCTGTTTTTGGCTAATACAGCTGTCAGAAGTGATTATGGTCAAATGGAATTGGAATAAAAGACGCCTTCAAACAAGAATCGCAAACAGTTTGGATTTGGAAGTTCTCCAAGAAAGAAATGCATCCGAATGATGTGAAACAGTATTTGATATTATTGCGTATATTAGTTTTGAGTTGTTGTTTTGTGCCGGCTTTAAGCTATCTGCCCGATGTCAATATCTTTACCAACTATCGTACTGAGGTCTACAATGGTGAGTATAGAATAGATCCTTGAGGAATCGAAACGATTCTCGATCTCTTTTTACAGGCATACCATCGGATATTGATACAACACCGTTTATACGGATTGGCGATAACTATTACTATATTGAGACGATAAATAAGGTGAATTGGTTTCAGGCAGCCGCCGCGTGTCGCGTTATGAACGCCCATTTGTCCTCCATCGAGGACAAATCGGAGATGGAGGCTTTGATCAAGTATATGAAAACGAAGGGTCTTAAGGGGAACGATTACTTTTGGATATCGGGCAATGATCTCGGCACCGAGGGTGCTTTCTATTGGCTATCGACGGGCCGACCCATGACCTATGCACCCTGGAACGGTCCCAAACAGATGCCCGATAACTATGGCGGCAATGAGAATTGTGTCCATATGTTCGCCAATCGGGAACTCGTCAACGATGCCAACTGCAAGATCCTTATGCAATATGTATGCGAGGCGAGCGATCCAAAGACCTTTAAATTTACCTACATTAAATGGTAAATAAATTAATATAAAATTAGTTTTTCCTTTTTTGTTTTTTGCGTGCACGAGACACTATTTATTTTTTTATTTAACCTCTGCATCGGCTTCGGCATTGTTTCATTGCTCGTTTCATCGTTTATCGATATATATATATATTGATAGGTTTTTGTTTGTTATCTATCGTCTTACGCATTATCTTTTCTAATTATACTTTACACATCAGATTTTTCTTTTTCTTTCTTTTTTTTATATTAATATTACGTTATGCATATACAAAGTACATGTACTAAATACTAAATTTTTGCATTTATCGAATTTATCTTAAATATCTATAAAAATGTTTTCTTCTTTGCATGTATATCAATATCATATACATTCATGTATCGGTTAATAGTATATATATATATGTATATATATATTTGTCGTTGTTAACTCTACAGTCAATATTAAAACAACACCAATAGCTGTAGTCGATAGATATACACCGATATAGATATTCAAAAAAAAAAATAAAAAATATAAATAATGATATCATAATATATATACTATATGTACTTATAAAAAAAAAAAGTTCCGTTACATATTACAACTTACTTGGCTAGGCAAACAGTGATCGGATATTGGAAAAGATTTTTTTTTTAGTTACGACATAACCTCAACACTAACATTAATATCCAACTATTTAGTATGTATGTGTATGTGTGTGTGTGTGAGATTGTGCTACTAACATACATGTATGTACGTGTACGTATGTATGTTTATGTATTTTAGTTAATATGTTTTCTAAACATATACTTAAACCTAACCTAAACTCATTTTTTCGATTGCTTTACACACGCACTCACACCTCAAGTCAAAGTATGTTCTATGTATGTATGTACAAATGTACGTATGGATATTTAGTTTTTTTTTTTATCAATTAGTTCATATTTTTTAACTACACTTAGTACATATATATATATATATATTAATTCAACAGACGAGTGCATAAATTGAAGATTTCTTATTAGTTTCACAAGTTTTTTTCTTTTCTTTTTTTTGTTTACAATGTTTCCGTTACCATTTTGATGTGTAGTATGTATGTATGTGTGTGTGTGTGTGTGCGAGCAGTACTGCATGCATGCGTGTTTGTCTGTGTTCGTGTGTGTTGTTGGTGTAAGGTGGGCTTCAAAGCAACTGTCAAGTTCAGGCTTCTTGTCACAGCTGCTATCGAAAAGCTATCGATAAACGATTGTGCATTGGAGCAATAGGGTCGGGAGGGTGTCTTTGATCTATTGTTTAGTTTTAGACAGTCAAGAACTACGACAGCGCTTAATGTTTCAATGTGGCATGCGGCATGCGACATGTTGCACTACACAATGCACATTATTTCTATATATATATATCCTTATAGAATCCTTAAGTTTTGGTTTTTCTTGTCTCTTACATGGAAAGAACAGCCTAAATGTTATACATGTACAAAGTCTAAATGTTTTTGTTTTGTTTTTTTTTAGTTTTGTTTTTCGTTTTTTAAAAACCTCTCTCAAAATGGCAGTAAGTTTAAGTTTTAATTAAACTAAACAAGGGACAGGAAGGGGGGCGGGTGTAAAAAAAAAAGAAACCTGGAATCAGGAGTGTGTGGGGCGGGGGCATGACAATAAAAAAGCAGCATCAAATATGCTATAAAACTAACTATGCATATTAGTATATATATATAGATAGTATAGATAGATAGATATAGTATGTACACTAATAAATGGCAGGAATTGCATACTATATGCTTATAGTAAGTATATATATATATATATATATATATATGAATAATTTTACACCGATTTGGTTGTTTAGGTTGCTTTTTTTTATGATTTTGCTTGGTTTTTTTTTTATGTGCTTAACAACATTGCAACATTTTGCATTGTTTTTTATGTTGTTTATCATTCACTTGTGCAATGTTTTTTTTGTTTTTCATTTTTACAGTATTTGTTTTTGTTGTTGTTGCTTAGGTGCATAATAATTTGAAATATATGATAATCATAAAAGTAATAATAGTACAGAAATAGTATTGGGATATTCAATAAAATAGTAATAATAATTACAATAATTATAATAATATATATAAAAAACATTTGAGGCATTAATAAAAAAAAAAGGAAGCAGCTTATCAATAGATTAGGATTTGTATCATGGAAATTACATAATGCTTAACGTTCAAGTTTGATTAAAATAATAAAAAAATGTTTACTTAATTGCTATTTTCTGGTTCTTCCTTTTTTTTTGTTTTGTTTTTCGTTAGACGCATAATTTTACTTAATATAATATTTGCGAGCATTTACACATTTTTTTTTCTGCTTGTTTTTTGAATTAATTGTTAGATTGCTTTTACATCTCTTAATTGCATACGTACATCCATATATGTTTATACATATGTATTTCTATATATTTACACACACACATATATATATATATTAGTATATATATATATGCAGAACTTAACCTATAAGCAACATACTACATTTATTTATTTAGATAATAGTTTGCCATTACTTTAATATCTTAAAAACCAAAAAAAAAAAAATATATATATAAAATCGTTAAATAAACGATAACGAAAAAAAAGATAGCCTTATTGCCTAATAGTTATATATATAATTCTAGATATTTCAAATATATATGTACTTCATATTTCGTACTTCACATTTCGCTTCACATAATATCTTATATGACTATACTTTTTTGTTTTTTTTTCCAGTTATTTTCTTTCTTTTTTTCATTGTTATTTTAATGAAATTTTTAATTACACGCAAAGAGTGCAAAGTGTACGGATCGATCTTATACTATATAACTAACTATTAGTATTTTTCTATAGCTATATATATGTATATATATATTTATGAATGTATGTATGCATGTGTATTTTGGTGAGAAAGGCGTAAGCGAGACAGCAATACACGGATTTGAAATCATTATTATGTTAGTTCCCATATGGGAACAATCTGTCTGGGTATATATATATATCCATCCAATCTTAATGTGAGGTTCTTCTTTTTATTTTATTCATTTTAAGTGTGAGATTACATTATGGCGATTATGTTACAGTTAATTTTGCGTGTTGTTTTTGTGAATGTGTTTCTTAATCTTTTTTTGTTTTTGTTTGTGGTTTGTGTAATTATTTTGAATAAACAACACCGAAATGCGAAAATGCTATTAAAATAGAAAGTATCCATATATATATACATACACAAATATAATATATATATACATATACAAATACAATCTATATATAAGTTAATATGTACATACGAATGTATATGCATATTAGTGTATAAATGTTTTCAACATGATATTAAAATGTTAAGGAAAAATAAAAAAATGAACCAAGAAAGAAAAAAAATTAAAACCTCATTGAAATAATTTGTAAAACTTTGTAATCTCCACACACGCAGCTAAGTTTTGTATTTGTTTTTGCTTTTGATTGCTATCTCTTGTTCTTGTTCGTATTGTTGTTGTTGTTGTTGTTTGGTTTAGTTCGCTTTGTCCAGCACTTACATGATTGGCCTTTTGTTACCTGTTGTCTGATCGACACAAACACTTGCGATATATGTATAGGTATATGAATAGATGATGTCAATGGCGCACTGTCCCTCCCAATGAATAGCTCGTTGATACGCTCGCATTTGTACAACACTAAATGGCCAAAGCGTTTGAGGAATTGCGCCATAATATCTTCAGCGATCCTCGCCATGGGCTTGCAGGCCAGATGACGAATCAGCAGATTCACCGCCCGAACCGCAGCGTGGCGAACGTGGCGATGAACTTGAGCTGCCCACGGACGATTCGGACGATATCGATATAATGGAAGATGATGAATTTACAAGGCGTGCGTTACGCATCTGTTGCATACGGCTGTGCCTGCTGCTGCTGCTGCTATTGCTGTTGTTGCTGCTGCTGTAATTGTTGTTGTTGTTGTTTGTGTTGTTGTTGTTGCCACTTGTTGCTGCATTCCTAGCTGTTGTGGGTTGTGGGCCGGTTGATGATGATACTGTTGGCGATCCTGTTGATCTTGAGTGATAACGACGGCGGTGTTGTTGCTGCTGCTGTTGTTGTTGTTGCTGCTGCTGCTGTTGTTGTTGTTGCTGATGCGAATGTTGATGATGATGAGAATGATGGTGATGCGAATGATGATGATGATGATGCGACTGTTGTGGCTGTTGTTGATGATGCGAATGATGATGAGAATGATGCTGTTGTTGCTGCTGTTGGTAGCCACCACCACTGCTATTGTTACCACTATTGTTGCTGCTATTGCTGCTGGACAATCGCAAATGTTGTGGTCGCTGTTGTTGTTGTTGTTGATGATGATGATGTTGTTGTTGTGGCTGTTGTTGTGACTGTTGTTGTGGCTGTTGTTGTGGCTGTTGTTGTGGCTGTTGTTGGTGAGTGCTATAGCTGACACTCTGTTGCGTGTTGGTGGTGGTGGATTTGGTCAATTGTGGTGGTTGCTGTTGCATGTGTGGTGCCACATAAAACTGCTGACGATAGTATGAATTTGTGTGACCTCTTTGCTGCTGCTGCTGCTGTTGTTGTTGTTGCTGGTGAGCATAACTTCGATTGGTTGGGTTGATGCTGCTGCTGCTGCTGATGGTATTGCTGTTAATGGTGGCAGCAGCGGTGGTTTGGGCCTGGGTAGTGTAGACAATTTGGCCACTATTGTTGCTCACTGCTGTTGTTGTTGCTGCTGTTGCTGTTGTTGTTGTAAGGGGATCATCCAGTGTGGCATCTGGTTGTGTGTCATCGCTGAGTTGCTCCAGGTCAGGCTGTTGTAGTTGTGAAGAAGATATACATGTATGTTGGCATGGCTGGGCCTGCTGTGACTGCTTGACTGGAATGCTGGCCGCAGTTGCTGCACCTTGACCGATGCCGCCGTTGGTGCCCAACAAGTGTGCACGCGGCATAACATTACGATTGGGCGCAATTGCGGCCAGCATAACACAGCCGGCGGCCTGCAGCTGCAGCTGCTGCTGCTGTTGCGGCTGCTGCTGCATGAGGCCGGCAGCCAATCATCATGTATCTATGCGTGTAGGTGTGTGCATTACCGACGAGCCCGATAACGAGCTGTTGCTGATGGGTTTGGGTACAATCACATCCAGTCCATTCGGCGGCGAATTCGTGATGTCAATGATCTCCACAATCGGCTGGCCGCCAACAACGTTGATCGCATCGCGTTCACGCTCCCGTTCATTCACCTCACAGTCCTTGCTGTCCTCGGAATCATCGGCCGATGAGGTGCTGCCACGACGATGACGTAGCGCCGTCAGATTCAAGCTGTTCACAAGCTGCGATTGTTGCTGAAGCTGGTGTTGGTGCTGCTGCTGTTGTTGTTGTTGCTGCTGCTGCTGCTGCTGATGATGATGATGATGCTGGTGTTGTTGTGCAGCGGCTGCTGCTGCTGCCGACGCCGCTGCTGCTGCTGCAGCTGCTGCTGTATGATATGGTTGCGCCAATGCTGCTGCATGTGTCTGAAGCACAGCGTGCGGATGATAAATCTGATGCACCGGTGGCATAATAACATATTTTGCACCGCCATTGGTGTAGGCGGGCAGCGGCGAGATCGGATCGACAACGGTTAGATAATCAAAGTTTTCGCGTATCCATTCGCGATAGTCAATGACGTCATCGGTTATGTGTATAATGCGACCTTTACAAAGAAAGAAGAAGTATTAGAAACTTGATACATTGCTATGTGGAGGTTCGCATAGACTTACCTAATATGGAAGTGACACGTGCATCGGTGCCCCAAAGATTGAGCGGACTGACCGCTTGGGTGAGCACACGATAGGCGCATTGGAAGGCCTGCTTGACATGGAGAGCACCATAACTGCTGCGTCCAATGTCATTGCCAGGCGTCAGTGGATCCTCGATGCAGAGCAATGATGGCCGATGGCCATCAACCATATCACGCTGCAGCTCATCCTTTGGCATATAGCGTCCGCCATTCTTAATGGAAATGCCGATTTTCATATAGTTAAAACGACGGCCATACAGCTCAAAGAACTCAAGCAGTAGTACTCCCAGATTTGGTTTGTCTGGGAAAACGCCGCGTGGATGCAATTGCAGGAAGCTGATACACATTAGGATCAGTGAGTACGATGAAATGCCGCCGGTGAACACCTCATTGAGATCGCGCAGCAGTAGGAACTGCTTGAGCACCAACACCAGCTTGCCAAGCACTGGAAAATCGCGTTTAAATTGCTTGATCAGCTCGGCGGACTGAACGCCCGACTGCATATTGAACGATATGTCGACCTTGACCTGAGTTTCGCGATCGGTTAGCTTGATGATCGGCACCGATGCTTTATCGAGGACACGGACCGTACACGCCTCGGCGATGCCGCGTGAAACCAGCTCGAATTCGAGAGTGCGCAGCGGCAGCTTCTCCCAAAGGCCTGTAACGAATTGAAAAAAGAGAAAACCATAGAGACAGAGAGAGAGAGAGGAAGAAAGAGAAAAAGAGGTGGGTGGAAAAAAGAAAAACACAAGGTTCATGAAAACAACTGTCTGGAAACAAAATTATGTACAAAAAAAATAAAACGAATAACAAAATTGATTCCAAAAACGATAATCAAATAAAAAAAAGAACAACTTGCTTGGCAGCCCGACCAAAATTTTTTTCTTAATGTTGTTGGAAATGGAAAATTATAAAAAAAAGGAAAAAAATGTTCAGAGGATAACTGAAAATCGGTGTTTATAATCAGAACATTTGAGTATGAATATTAATCGATTTAACGAATAATATTAAAAAGTGGCTTTCAAATTTAAATGCAAATTGTTCCAAAAAACATGAGAACGAACATTATTTCAAAATATAATTTTGTTGTAAGCATAATAATGTTGTAAAATTTATGGTAAATTGTATTATATATATTGCCGTACTGTGATCGGTTAAAAAACCTATAAAAGACAAATTTAAACTCATTATTAGTTAAGAGAGAGATTATTGAACTTATTATTTTGCATACTCATTATTTCCAACTGTACTTTTCGACTAAGCGTTTCTGTCAAATGTCGAAATGGATATCGAAACGTATCTATATATATAGATATATTTAACAAGAATATTTGGCTTTAATGACAGCTTTTAAAACGGGTCGAAAATCAGTTAGAAACATGGTATAAGATGCGTAACTATTGGTTTTTTTTTGTTCAGTTTGAGATTTGATTATTTTTTGGGAATAGAGAATAGAGAAGACAAGAAAAGAGATTGTTGCCAATTGCATGTTATTAGCTTACCTAGCACAACGAGATCAATGTCGGAGGTGGGTAAAAAGAGGCCGGTACGAAAGGAACCAAATATTTCGACCACCGCCTGCGGCCATATGGAATGGACAACGGCCTCGATGCGTTTAACAACCTCGTTGCGTATGGCATGCTCACAGGGTGTGGGCAACACATACTGATAGAAATGATCGATCTCCTCGTGTAGACCCATAACACCGTCGCCGTATTGATAATCGCGCACACGCCACGGACAACCCTTGTATTTGGCTATCATTTCGGCGTGCTTGTTCAGATTCAAAGTGCTCGATTTGTTGTCAACGACACGTTTCCTGCGCGATGGATTATAATAGGTGTTGGTGCGCTCGTGCAGTGGCACCTTCGACGCGGGATTTGCTACAAAATTGGTTGTGGTGCTGGTTATGACGTTGCTACTGATGCTACTACTGCTATTGGTGGTGCTTGTGGTTGTGGTGGTGTCACCGCTTGCCGTTGCCGTCATGGTTGTGCTGTTTGCAGCAGCTGTAGCTGCTGTAGCGACTGTTGCTGCTGCTGCTACTGTTGTGACTGTTGCGATTGATGTTGTTGTTGTTGTTGCAGCGGCAACGGATGAAGCAGCTGCTGTCGTTGCTGTTGTTGTTGTTACAACGTTAGTGGCGCTTGTTGTTGAAACGTTGTTGCCGGTTGCACTGTTGATACTGCTGCTGCTACTGCTGCTCGCTGGCGAGATATTCTCGATGTTCGATGCTGTCGAATCGATAGATGTATTGCTTGAGCTGCTATTCTCTTGACTGCCAGGCGTTTCGTTTAACTGTTGTAGCAGTGTTTGTAATGATTCGGGATCACGCAGATTAATCGTGGAACCGTTGCCAATTTTATTATTGTTGTTATTGTTGGTGGTTGTGGTAGCGGTTGGTGTTGTGCTGCTGCTACTGCTACTGTTACTGTTGTCGCTCTTGATGTCGCTTTTAATGTCGCCCTTGATGACGCTACTGCTACTGCTGCTGCTGGTGTTTGTGTTGTTATTATTATTATTCTGCTGTAGCTGTTGCTCAAGAAGTGCTCCCATCTCCTGTGCATTCGTTTCCCAAATCTTTAACCATGTGCGCAACGCGGGTCCCTCCTGTTCCTCCTGAAACCAGCCAACACACGGATCCATTCAACTAGGGAGCTTTGCTGTGTGCTGGTCAGCGAAAACGCCTCCTAATTTCACTTCTTACTCTCTCTCTCTCTCTCCGGTCGCTCTCGCTCTCTATGTATTGGAGCGTCAAATGCTAGGATCTCTTAGCAGTTATCTCTCTCTCTCTCTGGTTGGTTATTACCAATGCTGTTTTGTTGTTAAAACGTGTCCGTCTTATTCCGGTTGATAGTTCCAAAATACGCAACTACTCACTTTTATTTTTCAAGCAGAGCGTTTTTTTATGCGATCGCACCTGAAAATATAACAAATTCAATGAAAAAACTATGTTAAGTCTGACAATAATTGCTTGACGCTAGCTTTAGATATAACACAAACTAAATTTTCGCACTAACAAGCCGACACAGCGTTGCCACCATGCTGACCAATAATTATTGCAAATGACAAGCTGCTGACATGTATCGCATCACATAAAATCTCCTCTCTATCTCACTCTTGCGACGCTGTCATTCTGCGCATCAATGAGCAAAAAAAAAAAAAAAGAGATCAGCAAAAGTATGCGCGTGTCGATGTCTTTATGGACGGTTGTTCGTGACGTCAGGAATGCGCGTTCTCATTGTACCATGACAAATACTTACATACATACATACACATAAATATGTAAGTCGCAAACGATCGCATGTGTTATCAAAAGTGGATTTTTACTAAATAGAAAGCGCAAACAATTGCATTGCAAATTATGCGCTATTTTTCTACAAATAGAAATTGCAAAAAAAAAATGCGACGTCGACGTCAAAGATGCAGCTGAAGCGGAGAGAGCAATGCCGGCGGCGCCTTAGCTTTGCAAATATTCCGTTTTTTTTTTGATGTTTTTTTTTTTTATACCACTTATACAAATGTGCTTAGCAATAGCCGAAAAAAAAGAAGCAGAGTAAAATGGGCCAAAGCAGACAATCAAATAGTATATACATACAAACATGCATATATTTTTATATTTTTTTGTATGTAGCTAATGCTTTCGTTATCGCATTGGCAAGTGAGCAGTGCTCACGAGACTACCGCAAATCACTTCGTCTAGTTGTGTATGTATGGATGTGTGCGTGTTTGCTTGAGCGTTCGTATGTGTATGCGCGCGCAAGGGCGTACAGGTGGCTAATGGCGTGGGTGCCGGGAGCGCGGGCAATGCACATAACGACGCGCACATGTACATTGGAAATGTCGATTATGCAAAAACTGCTAATTGTGCGTATTTATTTAACCAATTTTGTCAACGCGCACATATTCAGCTGCGTTATCAAGTTCAAAACTTAACTTTCAATAATTGTACACAAACTCATATATAGACACACGCGATTTCGTATAACCAGGCAAGATATATCTTACCTGTGCAGCTGCATTAATGTTTAGTTGCACGAACACAAACAACACATGTATGTATGTTGTAGTTGCATGTATATTTGCACATACATACATTCATATGTAGAGAAATTTTACAAATTAACACTTTCGGCTTTTTTTTTTATGTACGGCAAGAGATAGAAAACACGATACTCAAGAACCTGTTTGTCGGTTTGATTGTAATAGACAAAAATCACAATGTGCGTTGGGCTACTGCACTATAAGCACAAATATTATACGATTCAATTCAATTTGTTAAATACTTTTCTCTCCACTACTGACTACTGTCAGAGTTAATAGTTACTGCTTCGCTCCAGCGTTGTCGCATGCAGGGATGTGTCATGTTTATCGTAATTATCGATAAAAACACGTTTCATCGAACATTTGGATTAACTCCAGCGGCAAATTTGAATGAACTTTCAACGGTGCATATTTCAACTAAATGTTAGTTAATTCGTTGATAAGACCAACACTTTACATTAAATATAAATATATGAATTGCAGCAAGTTGCAATGCAACTAGGCCTAAGACAATACTTTTTATCATATACACATTAATGTGCAACAAAAATAGTTTTCATGTTCATTTCAGGCCTGGCAAATGCTCTCGAAAGCAGAGAAAATGTTGCCGTTGTTAAATGTAGGTCGGCGTTGCCACCTGATCTAAAATCGTTTTGCAGCACTGTGCAAGGGCGACAGCGAACAAGCATGTAAACATTGTATTTATGCAACTATCTACATAAACTGATCATAAAGAAATAACACGATTACTTTCACTAAAATCATATGAATATAAAATTTACGCCTGCAATATATCACATAATGTGCAATGTAATGGATTGGATTTTGCGTGTTATAACAATGACAAACAGCCACCCATTTGCCTCCGCCCAACACTACAACTACAATCGCAAAAAGTAACTTGCATATACAATTATACACATACACATAATTAATACGCAATACGCAATCGACGTCACACAAACATACATGCATACATGCAAAGAGAATCTGATTTAGATTCTTTCCTGTCTCCGATTTGATTCTCGCGTAATTCCGATGGAATTTTTCACACATTTTTTTTTTTACCTTGACGAGTTTATTCTCGTTGCGTTTGCGTTGTATTTCAAGTTTAGCACATACACACACACTCATATATATGCACATGTGCTATACTAAAAAGAAGATTCAGTGCGACTATTCGTATTTTTTTCTACCCTGTTGAGAAAATGATTGCCTAAATTTGGCTACATAAAACAATACAAAAAACATAAGAATCTGCCTTACGATCCATTTGTCATCATTAACGAGCTTGAGATGATTGCAGCGCTTGCAACAATTATGGCAGTCCTTATAAGCACAATTTAGTATTCTCGTTCACTTTCGTTGCTTGGGAAATGTCCGCTTGTCTGGTTGCTATGCCTTTTATGCACATACACACACACATGCACACAAATACGAACTACGTACATATGAATACACGCACAAATTAGTTTTTTTTTTTCCATAAACTTTTTATGAATTATTACCGATTGGTTGCAAGTACGAACGTAGCTTGGTATTACAGTTGTTTTTAAATAATGCGCTGTTTTTACAGCTTTTAACGACTTGTATTATAAGCGTTTTTTACTTTAAAAAAAAACGACAGCAAAATTGCAATTTATCTACGAACACGCGACGGCTACGCTGTTTCAGTGATGAACAAGTTCATAAATTATTCCACATTGGCCCTATCGATAGCAAACGAAAACAACGCAAACTATCGTTATTTGTTAGAGACTGTGCGCAAACATTGCCGATAGAAAATCGACAGCCGAAGATTTGAATAAAACATTTGGACTTTACTTTGAATTATAAGTGATTCGTTTTGGAAATCTTTACACATATTATTATTAAATATAACAATTACTTACGATGTTGTACCGGTTGTTTGTCAAGTTAAAATTCAGTTTTTCATTTATTTTTAATACACACAAAAATTTCATGTTTATTTATTGTTTCAATTTTCTTATCTTGTTAGCTGGTTGCTTGTGTGTTCAACAATTGTTGGTACAAGCAAACACTTATAAGCATTTCAAAATACACACTAAGTACATACAGATCGGATTCAATTTCGTATCTTTGGTGTTGTCTTGAAACCAAATAGCTTCGTTTTGCATGTCATTGAATGAAATGACAACTTAAAGTGTTTCCATTTAGTATATTTGGTCTTTTACTTGTGGGTTATGCAGTAGTATTTTTCGATTTTTTCTTTCTACCCTATGGAAATAAGTTTGGTTTGTTCATTAGCATCATCATGTTTTTTTAAATGTTTGTTTCAGTTGTTGTTGCACTTGACAAATACATTAAATACGTATCGATTATTTATGGATTATGTTCTTAAACATATATGCTTGTATGTATGAAATACATAAGTATGTCATTTGTTAGTTTATACGTATATTAATTTTTTGTTTTTCTTTAAATAGCTTTTTTTTGTTTTTTGTTTTGTTTTAAACATTCATAAATATGTATTTCAATTTTCTATGTTTTTTTTTTTCATTCATTTTAGGTTAAACATTTATTAAGAGCTGTATACTCAACAATTAAGTACATACAGATATACAGATTGAGTTTTTGGGTTTTATTTTTATTTTTATTTTTTATGCATTTAGTTAGGACTTTAATAAATCTTTTCTAACTCACTTTAAACTGCCTGCCTCATGCGTACAACATTTAAAGCTTGACTATTATTTATTTTTTTTTGGATTTTCCATAATTTCTGGGTTCTCTTTTTCTCAACACTAGCCGCACATGCTAGTTACTCTACAATAAAATTTTGCCACTTTGAGGGGCTTATTGACGCAACATTTAACACCTATTTATGTATGTAAGTATGTTGTGGTTGTTATTATTATTATTAATATTTTTTGGATTTTTTTATGTATGCCTATTCAAATATTGTTGCTCTTCATTTGACAAAAAACCTAGTTAATGTTAAAAAAAAATACTTTTTTTTTTAAAAAAAATTCTTAATTTTTTTTAGGTTGTTTTTATCTTTAGCACACATACTGATCTCGTAATATTTATTATTATTATTTGGCTTAGCGCAACAATGTTGCACATATTATTTATTAAATCTTGTTAATGTTTGGAGGACACTAATTTAGTTGGGTTGCTTAGCTGATGTTTTGCATCTCTAAAATTTTCAATGAATTTAAAACGCAACCATTTTGTTATACCCTGTACTATGTGCCAATCAATGTGTTGGTTGGTTTTATACAGGGTGTTACATAATAATTTTTTTTTTTTTTTGCTTTTATTTGCTATCGAGTTTGTTAAGTTTTCTTTTTTAGCATTTTTTTTGTGCTTGGAATTTTTTGTTGTTGTTGTTGTTTTTAAGTTAAGCTACGTTCAAATTGTTGTTAGCATTTAAAACATTTTTAATGGTTCATAAATTAATTTAGTGTTTTTTGCTGTTTAAAATGTAATTATTATAATATATATAAAAAAAAAACGTTCAGTCAAATATATATACTATATATATCATTTTTTGTTTTACACACACATATATATATATGTATATGTGTATACATTTATATATAATGCCTGTTAACATATTCGTACTAGTTATGGATCTAAACAAATCTATAACACAGAACACATACATACATACATAAATCAACAATTATGTGACCTAAAACAATGAATCTTTGTATACATATATATTTTCTACTTGGTATATATATGTATGTTATTTACTACTAGTTTTTCTTTTAAGGTTTCAATATATGCTAATATAGTTTTTTGTTTTTTTTTCTTGATGTTGTTTTTTTTTTTAGCATATATATGTATTTGTTATGGAAATGTTCTCCCCTACGATTCTTTTCAAATAATGTCGATACATTTGATGTTGTTGTTGTTGTTGACCTTCGTCCCATCGTGCTATGACAAGCAATGTTTTATCCTTTTTCTCGTTTGTTTGGTTTTCATTATGTAATACACAATAATATGTTAATAATCAGTCGCATAAATGAATCACCTCGCTTTTGCGTTTTTTTCCGCTATAAACTGCTATGCACACACACACACGCACGCACACACACACACACACGCACACACACACACCCATTCACACCCATTCACACATACCCAATGAAAATAGTACACAGCAAAAAAAAAACCAATCAAAAAAAGTTTTCAAATGCAAATTTAGTAACATTCATAAATTTTATCAATCAACCACTTTCACTCGCACACACACATACAACTCCCACTCACACCACATACATACTCTCGCTCTCTCTGTCACGCACACACTCTAGTTCTACTGTTGAAGGATGCGCATCTTTTTAGCCAGCGTCGTCTCGGTTTGTTGAAGCTTACGCTTGTTGCTGTAATTGCATAGCTTATTGGAGACTTTGCTTAGTGTCATTGCCGATGAGGTCATAAGGTCGAGGGCCTGCAAGCTATTATCCAGCTCGTCCAGGGCTGAGAGAGCCGTTGTTGTTGCCGTTGTTTGATTGTAACGCTCACCGGGATCGCCGTCGATGTCGATGAGCTGATTGGCCAACGGATCCTCATCATAAGGATCGTAGGGGGGTCTTAATTATTGTTTAAACACAAATAGACCCGTGGGGTCCCACTCGTTATCGTCGACGGGGCCGAAGCACTCATCGAAATACCATTCCATTGTCTTGTACACATGACTGAGAGAACGCACAATGCCATGATCCTCATCGGGATATACCTGATGTCGGAACTTAACCTGTTGATCGACCAGTGCACGTACCAGCATCAACGTATGCTCCTGATGCACCAACGTATCCGCCGTACCATGCATCAACATCAGATTACGATTCTTAATGTTGCCCGCTTTCATGGAGAGATCAGCTTCTTGCAATGCACGCAAATAGTCGCCCCTCAATGGTATATAGCGTTCCGTGAAGAACGAATCTGTGAGAGATAGAAAATGTTAACATCTAACATCTCAACAAGTACAGTGAATACTTACAATGATAGCCAAAGCTAACAATAGGATTGATGGCGATGGCGCATTGCAATATCTGTTGGGAATCATCGACAAGCATCATGGATGATGCATAGCCGCCATATCCCCAGCCAAAAGCACAAATCCGCAATGGATCTATAAACTTGAGATTATCCCGCAAGTAGCTGAAAGACAATCACAATCACAACATTGATATCCGACCCTTTGGATCTATTCGAGCTACTTACATGAGAACACCGAGTTGATCCTCAACCTCAACGGTGCCCAACTTGCCATGGACTTGGGTGCGCAACAGTTCACCCTGATAGCCACTGCCACGTCCATCAATCTGGGCAACAATAAAACTGCGCTGACTGCACAAATACCAGTTCCAGTCGACATGGAAACGTTCCGTAACCAATTGAGAGCCCGGCGACGCATCACTATGTTAATTATACCCATTATATATATATATGGTATTATGTAACACAATTGTACTTACACATGGAGTATCAAGGGAAAAGCAACCTCCTCTTCCTCACGCATGCCCGGTGGCAAAAAGAGCCGGACCTGGGCATGAAAGCCATGTCGTATCTCAACGCTAAAGGTGCGCATCTGTGGTATGGCCAACTGGGAGAGACGATGTCGCAGCACATCACCAGCATTGAGCACAAAGATCTTCTCATTGGTGGCCGTCTGTACCAGATAGACACTGGGCGCCTCGGGTCCCAAACACTCCTGCACATAGTAGCTATAGTCGCGACTGAATTGTACACGATTGTAGAGACAATTCTTGGGTATATCGTAGATACAGTCATCCGGCTCGAGGCGAGCAACAATTTCTTCCCAGCGACCACCACGTTGCCATTCGGCGGCATTGATGTTCCGGGCGCGATGTAGACGGTATGTCGACTCCGTATTGTCGCACGTAAGGCAGGTTGGCTGTGTCGATGTGATGTAGGTGCGATTCGTTTCGGTGACGTTTAGTTTAAGGCTGATCTTGTAGAGGTGGCGTTCACCCGGCCGCTTCTCAGGAGCAGCCATAAAGTAAACAATCTCATGCGCCTCATCCCAACCAACAATTTCGGTTACCTCGAACCGACCCATGGTCAATGGTACTGGTCGTCGGTCCAGTGATGATATGAACACAACATGACGATAATGACCATGTTCGCCATCTCGCACTGGCAGACGCTTTAGCAGATAGCCACCATTGGATATCTCATAGGTTGTCTGTCCATTCGTTACATTTGCCTGACTCTCATCATTCGTTATGCTGTAAGTGGCGCTAGCATCCGTAGCACCATCACTGCCCATCACTGTCTCCTGCAGATGGATCTGACGCAACAGACTGCCACGCAGCTGGGCAGCGATGCGAGCGGAGAAGATTGGACGTTCGGCTGGTAGCACCCAGCCGTCATTGATGGTCACCTCGGTGTGCACCACCTGACAGTGGAAATGTGGTGCACGGCAAATGACCGTCGTTGCCTTGGTCTGGTCACGACTCGTCACCGTCACGGACAGATCAATGGGTGAGGCCCAGGTCAGGCCACCCACGTAGCTACCATTGCCAAGCTCGGCGGGCAGCTTGATCTGTGTCGGAAAGATGTACTTGATCACCGACAGATTGACCACATTCACTGTCACATTCGGATTGCGTGCACCAGCCTTTGGATAACGTTGACTTAGCACTGCCGGATATTTAATATTATCGCCCATCCATGTGTATCTGTCGAGAAGGTAGCTATGATTAGTATTACAATAACAACAACAACAACAAGTTTGAGATGTGGAAGAAAGTGAGATACCCATTACTCTAGTCGTTCACGTCTCGGATGTGCACGTTAATCGATAAATATCGATTAAAGAGTATCGATAAATATCGATTTATAGGAAAACCTATCCTCAAAATGATTGATATATATTTCAAAACAAATAATCGATAAATATCGATTAAAATATATCGATAAATATCGATTAATAGGAAAAGCTTTTCTCAAAGTGTTTGATATATTTTTCACAACCAAACAAAAGATATATTTAAATATACTTTACTACTCAGTAAAATAATCCATGCACTACTCACTTGTATTCATTGACTTCGCTATCGTTGAAACTGAGAAATGCCAGAAAGAGGGCGTCGGGTGAGAAGGAAATGCTGCTCCGTTTGCTCTCCAGCTCCGGCACATTCTCATAGGTCCAATCGGGCACACCATTGTAGAAGATGCCAGCGGCGCCAGTTTGTGTTATGCGGCAGACAAGCTCCCCTTGCACCTTGGGCTTGTAGTAGATATCGTTGTGGTGCACAAAGGCGATGGCCTGATTCAATGAATATAATGGCTTTGTGGCGCCACCAAAGCCACCATTCGCCTGACCATTCGATGAGCCACTTGCAGCACCTGGTCCAGTTTGGGGCGTCGGCTTGCCAACACCACCAGACGCAGCACCTGCCAGACTATTGAGTATAATGCTGCCACTGGGCAGCGGTGACATTGTGGACTGCGCAGCAGCTGTTGCAGCCGTGGGAGTTGGCATAGTGGGTGGGGTTGGTGGTGGATTGATGGGTGCCCAGACCACATGTTGTAGATGTGGCGCCTCAGCAATATTCTCTGTTGGTCCCAGTGGAAATGTGTTGGCCGTTTGCACCTCATAAACATGGTGTCTAACGGGGGTAAAGGGGTAGCAATCGTATCGGATTCAAATATTACAACAAAATTATTATATTTTATTATTATTTGTACTCACCTTGAGCCTTCGGCATTGCTGTCTGATTGAAGCAATACGTATTTTTGATCCGGTGCCACCAAAAATGATTCTGCGTTTAGTTGGCGCTGTATAATAGAGAACGATAAACAGATTTAGACAACGATATAGAATATATTACATTCAAGGAATAAGATAGTATAAAACATAAAGAATGAAGTATAGAGTATAAAGAGTATATAGTATAGAGTATAGACAATAGAGAGTATAGAGTATAGAAAGTTCAATGAAGTACCTAAGTAAAGAATAAAGTTTTCAAGTAAAGTTTTTTTTAACTCTACTACTTACAAATGTGGAATTTGTCATCAGAATACGAGTTGTGTAATCCGTCATATTAAGTATGGACAGACCGCCCGTCGGATCGCGATAAACTAGCTCGTGATCTGGAATATACAAAGAAACATTAAATAATTATACAAAATTTCAATAAATCGATATTAGAAACAGTAGCTTTTGACCATATTGCTTTGCATATGGATTTGTTACTGTTAACCTACACGATCTTTATGTTATCATTAAGATATAGGGATAAAGATTAGCTCACCATTGCTCCAAGTGCCATTAAATGGCTTCCATTGCAAGTTTTTGCTGAGAATATCATTTGGCAACATACGTCGACCACGGATGCGTAAGCCCTCATCCTCAGGGGATAGCAGGAATATAGAAAAGATGATCAAACTAAAGACGGCGGCGATAACCAGCAGGGCAATAAAGATGCCACGCCAATTGCGACGCTCCGGCGATATTGCCACCAGTTCCTGCAACAAACAAAACAACAAACATTTAAATAGTTAACATCTGCTCAAAGCCAGCATAAGTTTGAAACCTGTTAATGAGAAGTCTTTAAACGATTGTTTTATATGCTTAATTAATTTTGTAATTTGTTGATTGCCAGCATTTTGAGTGGGTGTGTCCAGGACAAATGTTTTCATAGCCCTTTTTCGTACACTTTCTCATTTTGCCAATTTGAGTTCAGCTGCACCTTGTTCTAATTACTAATTATGCTAAAAAGTTTTACGCTTTCATTTTCATATTATTATTACTATTTTGTTGCCATTGGAGTTTTATAATTAATCAAGTTGTAGTTGACAACTTGAAGAAGGGTTATGCCAAAAATATACCCTGTGAAAAGTCGGAAGAACAATAACAATTATTGATAAACAAAATAAAAAGAAGATTTTTGGCGTGTGTAGAAAATTCTTAAAGTTAAGTTTAAAGTTTCAACCAAGCAAATTCTTTCACTATGTTTTTTTTTTTCCTTGAACGATGACAAAATCGAATAAAATAATATTTCATTTTGTTTTTTGTTTAACGTCAGGAGATTTCTGTTTGCTGTTGACGAAAACTCGTCGATAAGCTTCCTGTTGGTTGACTTACATTTATATATGTATATATATATGTGTATAGTTTTATGATTGATTGCCATTGAGTGGAAGGGGAATAACGATAAATTGTTGATTATAATGATGATGATGTTGTTTACAGTTCTTCTTCTTCGTCTTTCATTTGTTTTTTCTTATCAAATTTTCCTTTGTGTTTTATTAACTGCAAAAAATTCTTATTGTCATTGTTGGTTAGTTGAGTTTTGTAAAGAGGGATGCAGGGGAAAGCATTTACTGAATTACTTTTCTTATATATATTTTTTTTGTTTTTTGTTTTATTTTCAGCTATCAGCTATCAAGCAGTTAAGTGAACCAAATAGGCCAATAGCCAGCCGAAACACTGGAACTCAAATGAAATTGCCAATCAAATGTGAACGGGTCATGTTCATAAGAGGCAGGCGAAAAGGGCAAAGCACTTGAACACACATACTATACATGGCCAAGACAAGAGAGGCAATCAATGCTGCTTGCTGCTGCCTGGCAACAGCTGGCAAGTTGAAGCTGAAGCTTTTAGCGCGAATCGCAATTGCAATTGCATTCTGTTCAGGGCAACACGGAGTGGGCAGAGTGGGCGGCATTTTGGGTGGTGTGGTGTGACATGGTACATGGTAACAAACGTCCTTGATGCTTCCTTAATTGACAAGCGAATGGCATGAACATTTTCCACACTAAATTTATCACACATGCAACATTTTCAGCAAGGGCCAGTTCTATATGAATATTTAGTTTTAGAGTTGCCACCATCTCTTTTTCGCCTCCTTCTGCTGCAGGCGATGCCACGCCTTTCCATGTTCAAGGGTTATTTTGTTATTTGGCTTAACACATTTGCGAGCAGTTTGTTCTATTTTTGTTTATGTTTTGTGCTTAAATTGAATTAAAAATTTATTTGCTTTTTCATGTCCAACTTTGGCAATGGAGTAAATGGACTGGTTGGTTGGTTAGGGTGGCACTGTAATACGATTTGTTTTAACAGCAGTCGTAGTTGTTGTGTTGTTGTGCATAAAAAACGTAAAGTTGCTAATTGAAATTATTTACTAGTTGTAATTGGCTCCCATGGCCTTGGGCCATCTTGGGGTTGCGAGAATTTCAATTACAATTAAACTAGAAATCAACAAGCGGGCTAAACGTTGACTAAATGATACTCTGTTGTTGATTATATAGTTGATAATGGTTTGAGTATCATCTTTTGGTCATTTAGTGTTAAGTTAAGAATGATATTCTTTAACCAATTCTTTGGAGAGGAAGCAATTTTTGTTAAACTTCATTTATTGTTATTTGTTAAACAGCACAAAAAAATCGATATCTGCTTAGTACTAGCTTTCCAAGTTGCAAAGTATAGTAAATTATGCTACTTATACTTTTTATAAGCAACCAGATACTTAAATTTTAAGTAGCTGCTATATATAATCTTTACAACAGTTTACAACAGTGCTTGCAATCTTTCAAGTATCTACCAAAAAGTTGTTTAATATTGAATTAAGTTTACGTTGCACATCCTCAAAAAACAGCTATCAAAATCTTGTTTAACAATTTATTAAAAGGCCAAAAGAAACTTTTTTTCGCGGAAAAGTTTTCTTCATTCTTAACGAATGACCAAATGTAAGATACCCTGTGCAAAATCCGCTCAACAATCATATTTTTAAAAGACTTCTTTTCCAAACCCATTTGTTTGAATAAAGTTCTGCTTATTGTATAAAATATAAATATAAGTATAAAATACAAAGTTTATAAGGTCTTCAAAAAATTGAAACCAGTGTTGGTCAACACTGCAAATGAGATTTAAAGTGCAACTTTTCAGGCACAAGTGTTGTTTGTGGTTTTGTGGCGCCTCGCACCCAAACCAATGGAATATCTCTCTACCTGTACACACAAATATTTTCTTGTCCCAATGACTGGGGCATGCACCTGGAAAAATACTTCAAGCTCGTAACGAATGCTTATGGAAAACACGTTTACGTTTGGATAAATATATGTACATATGCAATGGGAAAAAGATAGATACCTTTGCTCCTTGCAACTGACAAGCTGTATCAACTATGTACATATATATGTGCAAGTGTGTGTGTGGTAAGTGGGGCAAGCGTGCAGTTGAAGCAATACAAACGGTCAGAAAGGAGTTGTTTTTGTTGTTGCTGCAAGCAAAACCGTGATTGCATTTTTAGACTTTCTGTGGCTTTGCTTGGTGCTAACCGCTTGAGGTGAGTTCCAAGTATGGAATTTGATGTGATGTACGTTTTTGTGTGCACTGTGAGAAATTAAACTTTGTGGGTAAACTTATCTGTGAAAGAGAATCAGGCGTAAAAATGCTTTTTACCCATTGTGCAAAATTCTTCCATGAGTCAATTCAGAAAAGTGTTTTCTTTATTGACTCGACTTCTGCAACTTTAAGTTTGAGTTTAAGCACATTTGTGCGTGCGCAGTGTTGGCTAAGTGCTCAACAATTTTGAAGTTCTTTGCAGAATTCAATTCGAACATTAAGTGCAGTTCGTTGCTGCAACACAATTTAGACAATTTTATGAACGCACAACTTAAGATTTTCTCTTAAGCAATTCCACACAGATGAAAAGAAATTTATCAGTCGAAAAACAATTGCGCTTTGGTCTTTATTTCTTCTAAGTCGTATGTGTGTGTGTGTGTGTGGGTTGAGTATTTAATTGGATTTTGGCTCTCTTTGAACAGCCTCAGGCTTTCATAGATGTTGCTTTGGCGTTCTCTCTCTTTCTCCCCGTTTTCGTTTTTATTTGGCTCTCTGTGGTTGTGGTAGCTGCCGTTGAAGCCGCTGAAGCTGCTGAAACTGATGCCAACTAATGGCTGTGAGTTTGCGATAAGTTTTCCAATATTTCAATTGTCTGCCACACACACACACACGAACGAACGAACAAACAAACAAACACACACACACGCACATGCTTTAGTTTAATTTGTATTTTTACTCTGCGAAAAAAAAACCAATTAAAAGTTGAATTCGAATTCGTTCAACCAAACGATTTTCGTGTGAAACGCTTTTATGGTTTCAATTTGAAGTCTGTTTATTTCTTTACACTGATGAACATCAACATTGTATGTATGTATGTATGTATGTGTGTATGTGCGAGTACTTCAAGTGAAACGTTTCGAGTACAACCTGAAGTTAAATGCAATTTCCGAGCTGTTGGAAGTGCAGCTATTAACTATTGAACACAAAGGACCATTGAGAGTCTCTGTAGTACTTAAGTTATGTAACTAACTTTCAAAGCACAAAGCTAAAGTGGTTTTGACACGTTATCAAATGTAAAGGGCGGAGGGGGAGGGAAGGAAGTGCTGCTGCTTACCAAGCCTCAACTCAATGCCAATGCCAATGCAAATTGCAAATGCGGTTGCCATCGATTTGCAATAGCTGCAACTAGATGTGAAAATAAAAGCAAATATTCTAGAGCTCAAAAAAAAAGAATAGAAAATGCATTATTTAGCAACTTCAACAACTTTACAGCAGCATCCGTGGTAAGTAAGAGAACCAACAACAAAAGTCTTTTCAGCCTGCATTTAATGAGCTGTAAATACATTCGCAAGGCTTTTGCCAAAAGCCGCCAAAAACAACAACAGCCATAGCCACAATTGCATTCGAATAAATATATTCGAACTGCTTTATACCCTAAAAAAGTTAAAAGAAAAATATATCTTAAGTTGTAAAACTGTAGAAAAAGTCGGAAGTTTGATAACGAATCCTGCATTGGAAAGTTTGAGAGGATTTTGTGATTTTAGAAAATGAAAATACAAAAGAACTGCTTTATACTCGAAAAACTTCCAATACTAGCCTGTAGAAAAAACCATCGTACATTGTTAAATTATCGAAAAAATCGAAACGTTTTAAAGTAAGTTTTCTTTTTTTAAAATTTTAATCAGTGAAAATATAAAACAAAACTGTTTTAAGATTATCAATACAACTATCTACTTTAAAAGTAGTCGTAACTCTAGCCTTAAAATGTTGTAAGGAATAAAAAAAATTGGTTTTTTTTTGCTTTATATGGTTTGTAGAGCAATTTAAGATTCGATTTGCATTTAAAGATGTTATCGATTCAACGCAATCCAAATTTGCTCAATATACTTTTAGTTACTCTAAGTAAAAAGTTGCTTGACAAGACAAACATAACACTAAACTAATATACTCTATCTACAGCTCTTTATTATACACAAACTTTAACCATAAATTGTCGCTATTACATACATATATACTATACTATATATTGTATATATAAATAGCGCGCACAATTTTTCGCAGTTGTTCGCTTTTGTACATTTTTTCGGGCCATGACAATAGTCACACCTTATTTTATTGGAGCGAGTCGCATTAAATGGCTAATGAAGGCTGGCAGCATGAACAGTGGCAGCAGCAGCAGCAGCAGTCACAATGGTCACAATAAGTGGACAGACAATTCACAATTGTTGTCACTTAATCGTGCTTTTCATACACTTTATGTGAGTATGCGTGTGTTTGTGTGTGTGTGAGTAAATTTATGATGTGTCCGCTACAGCAAAAGTTTCGTTTTCTGTTCTTTTTTTTGGCCATGTTCTGACGGGCCTGCAACTTACAATTGTTATGTATGTATGTACTCTTGGTCGATTTCCACAACACACAGACAAACACGCACACACACACATATATACAAATATTACATAGCTGTATATATATAGGTATATATAGTCATAGCAATTATTTTCGTTTTATTATCGAGGACGTAATTTTTTCCAGAAACGGAAAACTCAATTGCCATAATATAATAGACAAAATAAATATGTACATATGTATGTAATTGGTATAAGCGCCAAGTTTAACGAATTATTGTCAATTTACTGGCCCCAATATTCCACTTTGTTGTACATTTAAATGGAATTTCCACACGGTCAAAGCAAAAATATTTATGCACGAAAATTACACTTAACTAACTTGCCGCTGGCCATATGCGTATTACAAAGTTGTTATTAGCCCTACACTGTGCGAAAAAATGTAGTGCTGAGTGTTCGAAGAAAATATACTTTAAAATTAGTGAAATATTTTTAATTTAAATGAATAATTGCTTAAACTTTAGTAAATGTAAAGTTTTAAATAACTTTGCTTTCTTTTTTTTTTCGGTACAAAACGACAAACAACTTGAAATTGATTGTTTTTTGCCGCATTTGGCATGGGAAATTGAATTTGATTGTGAACAGAAAACGCTTGCAAGTGTTTCAATGAAATTTGAAAATGTTTTATTCCTAGCCAAATATCGTTGGTCAGTTCGAAGGCTGGGAGGTGGGAGGTCGAAATTGAGAGCAAAAGAGCAAGAGCAAGCAAATGACAAGGGTCAACTGAAAATGGCCCTAAAGCGGCTGTTGCAGCAAAATCATTTGCAATATTGATGAGCGGGCGGGAATGGTGTCAACAAACACACAAAGAGAGCGAGTGAGAGAGCAAGAGAAATGTTACAAAGTTTGAACACTGACAACTTATGTCATTATGATGGTCTCGGGTCTCTCAGATCATTTATAAAGTGGCCACACCTAGGTAACAAAACAAGGCTCCCAACATGCCTAAAAGTACTCCGCTCCCCCCCTTGCTACATTAGCGTACACGTGTGCGGCAATTATTAATGAAAAAGGCTAACAACAGGAATAAAGCTCGCTTTGCCTCTAGCTGAAACTTCAAAGCAAACTGGTAGATTACGATAGAATATGTTATTTTTATACCCTGAACCCAAACCCTGAAGAAAATGGTTAAAAAGGGTATAATGGTTTTGTGCAGTAGTTTGTAACTGGCAAAAGTAGCCATCTCCGACCCCATAAAGTATATATATTCTTGATCAGCCGAGTCGATATAGCCATGTCCGTCTGTCTGTCCGTCCTTATGTATGAACGCGTGTATCTCAGAGACTTTAAGAGCTAGAGACTTTAGATTTGGAACATGAGCTCGCCCAATCCCTAGGCAGTACAAGTACGTTAAGGATTCAGGGTATCGTCTAGTCGGGATTACTCGATTAGAGCCTTCTTACTTGATTTCCTACTGTTTCAGTTGCAGATACATCACAAACAATTCTTTGGAAAAGCAAAAACATTGCTGATTAAAGCATGATTATCTTACTTTAAGTACAGATATTATTGGAATGAAGTATAAAAGCAGTTCGGCTTTTTACACACTTAATCTATAGATGTTGCAAGGCATACTATGAAATATTATTAGGAATTGGTTTCTTTAGTATTCCATTTAAATAAAAAATAAAATAAAAAATACACAAATAAAATTAAAAGAAAAGTTTATTAAAGCTGAAAATGAAGCTTGTTTGATAGTGTTGCTTAATGTTCCACTTGAATCAAACACAATTAAAGCTTATTGCCATTTATTGCAGCAAAAATTTAAGCAAACGATGCTTAAGATTTTTGTATTACAATATTACCAAATACTTGGGCCAAACTATGCTTGAACTAAAATTATTTATGTTAAACGTACTGGAACAAACAATTTACAGATGTAGCTTTTCTATTAGCTTTTGCTTATGACTTTTTCGTCTTTGTTTTGTTTCCTTTCCATTTGCAAATTTATTGCCTACTTGTCAATGTATTGAACCATTCTTTCCGCTTGCTTTCTTTCGAACTTTCTTGTTGCCATCTTAGCCAGTTTCTTGGATAACAACAGCTAAGTCTGTTCAGCTTAAATTTAACTTAAAGAAAGTTCTTTCTTCTTAACAGAAGTATGGATGGCAACGTTTGATCTTGATTAACCATAAAAAACATAATCAGTACTTGTTTCAAGTTTTTTATTTACTTCAAATAGCTCGTTAAGGATGCTTAACTGATTCATGCATAGTCATGCAGCCAATCTAATGGCCTGAAAGTCCAAAACTTGTTACCAAGTTTAAAATCGACAAAATATATCCACAGCCAAAAGTGTTAAGCACACAATTTCCTCTCCGGTCCGAGCGCGGATGTGGGCGTGGCGTGACTTTTGTCATTAGCTGAATGATAAATGCGGAAGGTCGGCTGCGGCTGTGTGTGATGCGGCGCATTCTACATTACACTCAAAGAAATACGGGCTATTGTATTAAGCAAAAAAAAAAAAATATTGCCAAGAACATAATTTTTTTGTTTCAAAAAGCACAAAAAAACTTTTTTGTATGTCAAGTTTATTTTATTTTTTGGATTTTCTTTTGTTGAAGTGTAGTTGACACAAATTGCGCTTCATCACAAAAATTATGATAATTAAAAGGAAATCAGTGCAGTTGCTGTTGGCTTAGAGGAAATCCTCTTTCGGCGCTCAATCAAATAACTTTTTGCCAAGTTTAATTTCAGATTTTAACATTGCTTTTTATGTTTTTTTGACGAGCATGATGACAGACACATTGTCATAAAGGCGTGGCACGGAGCAGCAGCAGCAGCACGGCGGAATGTGAGAATAATAATAATAATAAAAATAATAGTAATAATAAAAAGTATTTGGCAATTACGTTTGGCTAACAAATTAAATTTCATTTCAAAACATATAATAAAAAAAAAGAATTATGAGTGTCGTTAAACTTTTTGGCAGGACTGCTCAATTATTTTTCACCCGCTTTGCTGAGTTGGCTCTATAAATTTTTCTATACATATATATACGTGTATTTATTTATTTTTGCCCATCTTGAGCTTGCGCCAGGCAGCCAAACAACTTTTTAAAGGTAATAAAATTGGTGCCCAATGGCTGTCGAGCAGCCAGGAGAAATCGAGCGGCAGAGCGAAGGTTTATTTATGGCCTAAAGATTTGCAAGAAACTTTTGCGTCCGCTACCAACCCCCCCTCGTCGTCGTCGTCATCGTCTTCATCTATGGAAACGTGTCGAGGCGGACAGCCTGTTTTTGATAGCGTTGCCCAGGGGCATAAATGTGAACGTGGGGTTTGGGGGTGATAGGGGTACGGGGCGGTTTTGGTAACCCAAGCAATAGGCAATCGATATGGCAAATGGAGTTTATTTATGGCACGTACCATAATGAAATGCCAATCGAAAGTTGTTACGCCTTTAGCGAGTTTATAATTTGCATTTATAAACTGAGAAATCTGTGCGACGAGCGCGTTTATCAAGTACTAAGTACCCAATGACACGCAAAGTGGGGTATACTTAACGCAGTGTACGAAAACGTATACTTAATATTGGCAATATTGCTGGGTAACTATAGCGCTTGGCATAACCATACCAGATACCAAATTGGCAGCAATCTAAGCATAGCTCTTGCCTTGTTTATGAATTTTGCAAATGAGCTGCGACAACCATAAAGCGTGAGTGAGCAGAGCAAGAGCAAAGACATCAAGATAAAGACAAAGACAACAATGATTTTCTATTTGTAATTTTATGCTTCGCTTTAGTTGTGTGTGTGTGTGTGTGTGTGGAGGTGTGTTTGTGTGCGAGCTGTATATTAACTTTTTTGCCAGATACATACAAAGATATTTTTGGGGCAGCACTTGTTCAACAATCGCGCATAAAACCAATTAAATGAGCCTAGAAAAAGGACTCCACTTAATCCTTTTTATGTATAGCCCAAGTCAAAGCCAAAGCTGAAGCTAAAGCCAAAGGCGGCAGCAACAAAGGACAAACACAACCAGACAAAAACATTTGCATACTTAATTAACTTGTCCTCCAACAAACTTCCTCAATCTCTCTGCCAACGTTGCCTGTCAAGGACATAGTTGCCAATCGGCGAATCTTTTGATGTAGATGCCACTTAAAGGTAATATATCTATGAGAAAAGTCTGGTCTTAAATGAGACTCAAACTCATAACTTTATAACAGAGTATGAAGATGTGTGAAGCTGCGAAATCGATTATCTCGATAACTGCAAGTCGATAACACCACATATTTGCCACAATTAGAGCCTAAAGTCACCAAAAGTAGTTCTTTAAGTAACTGCAGTGAAAACTTTTGCAAAATACAGCTAAAAATCTCAAGAACCAAAATGATTTTTTGGAAATTTCTTTTTGTCTTTGAGACTTGAGAACAGGTCAAAAGATTGTGTCTTCATATAATTAACACAGGCACTTAACGGCACACTTAGATGTTAATTATATCGGATTAGTTGAATTAATCGCATTAACATTTTGTCAAAGTTGTCAAAATATTTCAAAAGCAACAACGAAGAAGAAGCAACGAAAAGAAAAGTGGAAAAGACAACAATATTGAAAGCAATGTCTGGCCACAAAATTTATGCAAATTGCTTAAAATGGCCAACGGAAAAGCAAAATCAAGAGCACATAAAAGAACAAAAAGGCACATTATGCAGCGCATTATAATGTAATTACAACTAACAAGCAACAAAACGATGGCAAGCTTCCTGCCTTTTCCGTGAACTCACCTCATCCTTGGGTACCAGGGTCACCTTCTTGATGGTTGGTGCACTATTGTTAACCACAACTGTTTCGCGTTTTAGCGATTGCCGCTTAAGGGCCGAATGCGGCTTTTGTATTTCCACCATAATCGTTGAGCCGTTTGTATGTTCTTCTTTTTTGTTGTTGTTAATGATGATGATGACGTTGATGATAATGCTTGATTAGTTTGTAACTTAAATTGTTGCCAAGTTGTTGACAAGCTCTTGCTGTTGCCCCTTTACTTTAACACTTTTACACTTTGACACATTTCATATTCACATTTAGCTTTCAGCTTGCTTAATTTCGGCCAAGTAAAATGGCTCATTAATCACAAAATGCCGCCATTACACACGCATTGCAAATTAACATAAAAACATGGCCAACAACGAGAACTGCACTCAAAAAAAAACAAAGAAAAAAAAAAATCTTTCTTACTGAAAGCGAAACGAGCTTAGCCAAGAACAAGTAATTGAAAGTTTTGAACTATAAAAAACTCCACATTCAAATCAATTGCACTTGAATTAAGACAATTGTAAAATATGATCTTTATCAATGTGCTTTTACTCAGTAAACTTAAATAACTATAAACAGAACGCGGCTAACCTCCCATCCATTGATATCATTTGTAAGTCAAAAATTAGTTTTCTTTTGTATTAGCAAAAAAGATATAAAAATCTCTTGAATGAACTAACTTGAACTAAGAGAAAACATTTTTAAGACTTGAACAGAACTTTTTACTTTTTTTCCTTAGTGTAAGAACTGTGACCATGTCGGGCGTTGAGGCGTGGCACTAACTGAATTAGACGTGCCACAGATTTTCCTTCTTTTTTTTTTTTTTGTTTGGTGGCATTTAATGAGCTGTTTATGCAATGCATACGAGACGAACATGTTCTCGCAATAAATTTTCAAATGAAATTTGCATAATCGCACATAACCAACACCGCAAGACCAGCCCAACCCCCCTTTTGCCCACTATTTCTCCCCTTTTTGCGGGCCTGCCCTGATCTCTGTCTGTATCTGACTTAACCTCAACGTGAGCGGCGGCGGGCAAAAGGATGACAGCAAAAGCGACAATGACAGACAATCATAATGATGATGATGATCCCACTAATGATGATGATGAGGTTGAGCTTTGGCTTTTGGGCTGGTTACTGATTCAATTTGGCTGGCAAGTTTTTTGGTACAGTGTTTTGCCACAGATAAACGACTTAGTGAAAATGCCAAAAATTGAATTAGCCAATATATATATAAATATATATATATGTGTGTGTGTGTGGCAAGGTATTAGCATAAGAAGAGCACATAAAAGCCAACTGTTGGCAGACAGCTGAGTAAAAGTTTTGCTGGATTACACACACACACATACACATCAAATACTCGACTAGTAAGTCAACCCTGCCCACCCGAAAAGTCAACACTGACAAGCTATGTAAGGCATTACAATTTGCATATTGTTCGGGCGGAAACACGCTGCAGGCGTATGGAGGCGGTGGGTGGGGCATGAAGCAGTTGGTCAAGTGCTGCGGCTTACATTAGCTCTCAACACACATACATACACGTACACGCACACGCACACACACATACATATGGCCTATGCAAATGTTTGGATCGCACAACAGTGCGTATGATTGATGTGCTCGAAAAGGGCTATGCTCAAGTTATTGTGGTTAGTTGGCTAGCTGCTTGTTTACATAGGTCCCGTCCAGATCGAAACGAATTGCTCTTAGGCAAAGTTCTCAAGAATTTTCTAGTGGACCACCCCCGCCCCCCCAATGATATTGACTAAAAGCAGTCAGTAAATGGATTTCTAACCAAAAAAGAACAGCAATTTTGGAAGAATAAATCGCTAAGACCACTCAAGAGTGTGTGTGTGTGTGTGTTGCCATTTGATTGATGGCATGGAGTAGTTTTTATGTTTTATAAATTATTCGCCTATGCTAATGCCTTTTTTTTGCTATTCACTTTAACTGCCATTTCATCACCTTTTGGTTAGTCGATTGTGATTATAATTGAGTTTTTTTTCTTCTTTTTTTTTTTGTTGAAGATAGAAAATTTTTGCATTTTACTGGATTCTTATTTCTAAGTTTAATTTCATGTTAAGTAGAAGGAGAAGATAACAAAGATATCTGCGTCCAAAAAAGTAAAATTAAAGCAAGTTCATTGTAAAAAAAAAATTATATTAATATATATAAATCTTATTTCTAAGTTTTATTTCATGTTAAGTAGAAGGAGAAGATAACAAAGATATCTGCGTCCAAAAAAGTAAAACTAAAGTAAGTTCATTGTAAAAAAAAAAATTAAACTGAATTTCTTCATTTTATTTTATATCCGAAATCAAAAGACGAAAAGAACTATGAAAGTTTCCAAAAAAAAGTAAAACTAAAGCAAGTTCATTGTAAAAAAAAAATTATATTATATAAATCTTATTTCTAAGTTTAATTTCATGTTAAGTAGAAGGAGAAGATAACAAAGATATCTGCGTCCAAAAAAGTAAAACTAAAAGAAGTTCATTGTAAAAAAAATGATATTATATAAATCTTATTTCTAAGTTTAATTTCATGTTAAGTAGAAGGAGAAGATAACAAAGATATCTGCGTCCAAAAAAGTAAAACTAAAGCAAGTTCATTGTAAAAAAAAAACAAATTAAACTGAATTTCTTCATTGTATTTTATATACGAAATCAAAAGACGAAAAGAACTATGAAAGTTTCCAAAAAAAAGTAAAATTAGAGCAAGTTCATTGTAAAAAAAAATTATATTATATTAATCTTATTTCTAAGTTTAATTTCATGTTAAGTAGAAGGAGAAGATAACAAAGATATCTGCGTCCAAAAAAGTAAAACTAAAGCAAGTTCATTGTAAAAAAAAAATTAAACTGAATTTCTTCATTTTATTTTATAGCCGAAATCAAAAGACGAAAAGAACTATGAAAGTTTCCAAAAAAAAGTAAAATTAGAGCAAGTTCATTATAAAAAAAAAAATTATATTATATAAATCTTATTTCTAAGTTTAATTTCGTGTTAAGTAGAAGGAGAAGATAACAAAGATATCTGCGCCCAAAAAAGTAAAACTAAAGTAAGTTCATTGTAAAAAAAAAATTAAGCTGAATTTCTTCATTTTATTTTGTATCCCAAATTCCACCGAGGTAAAATTAATGAAATGCCCAAAAAAAAAAAGAAATTAAAGGAAGTTCATTTTAAAAAAAAATTAAACTATATAACATAATACCTAACAAATGGTTATTTCTCTGAAAATTCAACTAGTCAGAAGGTGCCTTTAAGCCATTGTATTTAAGTTGTTCTTTAGTGAAGCCACTCTTGACAAAAACAACAATTGCTTTGAAACAAATTACACAAGTGGCATGCTCAAAGCTCAAAGGATCAATTCAAAACGAATTGAATGTTTCATATTTCAGGATGAATAGAACAGCTCTATGTTGTGCTTATGGAATCGATGACAGACAATGGCAATGTGCAATGTTGCTATACTATATATCAATTTCTTGCCACATTCAATATATATATATATATATATACATAATGCAAGCAAGTAACAACACATGCATCTCTCTGTGTGTGTGTCAGCCTGAAGCTGTGTGTAAACAAACGCAGGCTGAGCAGGCAGAGTCCTTCTCGAGAGCTGGCCATAAAGAATGGCTTGAACAACAGCAACGGTTGGCAACTCTTTGTGGGCCACACAAACAACATAGTTGTCTTTTTTTTTTGTTGTTTTTTGTACAAAAGGATATAGAAACTATATATATTTATATTGACAGGCAGCCTACACATACATACATACATGTATGTATATATTAAACGTTTGACACAATTTGCAGTCTTTGTTGTTTGATGCTCGCTTTCTTCGTCTTTGGACGGTAATTAAAAATGTCTTCATAGATTTATGTTAGACCTAACGCACACACACACAAGCCGTTCACGAACACACATGTCTGGTTGTTCTTAATAATGTGTTGTCCCTGGGCAATGGTTCCATTGTTTTTTTTTTGTTAGTTTCAAAGAAGGCGGCATAAATGGCGTAACACTCACACACATACAACACACATGCACGCACAACCATAATAGTAATAACACTAACGGTAACCGTTTCAAGCAACAACAACAGCTGTTCAACATTGCTCGGCAGCAGGTAAATGAGCATTTTATTTAGTCCACCTTTCCCCGCCTTTCCCACCCCACACCCCCTTCACTTTCGCGCCAACAACAATTGTGTTGATGTCGTTGTTATATTTTGAACGTTTTGCCACCTTTTTTTTTGTTTTTTTAGTTTGTTTTTCTTTTTGGCTTGAGTTCACTTATACATATATATATATCCCGAGAGCCTTTTTGTTTTTTTTCCTTTTTTAGGTCGATGGTTATGGAAATTTCCTTGTCAACAAACTTGAATCTTTTTTTTATGATATACAGATGATATATGTATATATATTTTGTGTGTTTCTTATACGAAATAACTTATGCACCGTAAATACAAAACACAAACAAAATATAAATAACAAACAGAACGTGAAGATGGAGAGTAAGTAGTGCGTATTGTTGATTTTTGTTTGAGATAGAGATAGAGGAGAACGCAACGAACGCTTCCGTGCGGAAGTCAAGCGACGACTGAAAGTGAAACTGAATGAACCACGCTTTAACTGGAAATCTGCGTCTGCGTGTATGTGTGTGTTTGTGTGTGTTTGTGTGTGTGTGTGGGAATTGCCTACAATGTGTATATGTATACACACGGTGTCTTTGTGGGTCGGTTGCCGGCGGTCGGCGGATTGTTGGCAAAGTTAGTAACTAGGGACGCTATTCGTTGCCATCTTTGTTGTTATTGTTTACGTTTACACACACACACACATTTCACACCACTGACTTCTCCTCTCTGAGCCTTAAGATTTGGCCGCGTGTGAAAGAGACACAAACATATGCAATAATAATCAGCTGTTTGGTTCTTAAAATATAAGCTTTTGAGTAGCTTTTGATTAAAAGCACAGCTTTGCGGCATTAGCTTTTATTGAGGTTTAAGTTTGCGTTAAAAGTCTTAACAAGTGAATTAATGATTTAAATTATTTAAAGGTTAAGCCGAATCCTGGATTCTGTTAAATTTAATTGTATTAGTAGAAATATCTTAAATATTATTTATAATATAATTTAAAAAAAAAAAAAATGTATATATAAAGTTTATTTCAAAGCTTATGACTAAAATATTGTTAAAGCTTAAGAGTGCTTTATTTAAGCTTCTTTCAGCTCGATTGTCCTTACTTAAGCTTAAAGCTTTTTGAAGTAGACAAGCTAAGTTTCTATGCACAATGCTTTCAAGATGCCAAAGCTTTGAGGATTGCAAGTTCTAAGACAGCTTTTGTTAGCGAGTTCTACGTTTAAAGTGCTGCCCAAAGATTTAAGCAAACTTCTCACAATTTAGCCAGATGTCAAATGCAGAAGCCACAACAAGAATGAATTGTTGAAGGCGGAATGGGAATTGAAATGACAGAAACTCATCTATATCCGCAACCGCAACAAGAACCACAATGACAATTCATACGGAAAGTGAGGTAAAATCAGTCATGCGAATTTAAAGTGACGCACAAGTTCGCAAGTATTTTCTCCGACCAATCGTTTGTCAATTGCATACACAATATATATATATATATATATATATATATAAATTATTCTACCACAAGTCGAGTGCTAAGTCAGTAGCTTATAACTGTTTTACACTCAAGAAAAATATGCAGTACAAATGCCAAAGATTAAAAGGCATCTGGGAACAAGATATATATTTATTTTGCATGCCGTATTCTTTGCACTTTAATATTTGTGAGCCGCTTTGTGTTTGTTGTTGGGCGTGCGAGTGTTGTTGTAACTGTCAATGCCACATCGGCGTTAAAATGCTGCAAAATAAATGTGGCACAACCAAACCAACCCAAAGGCTAAGACAACACACACAAACAATTCTGCTTGGTTTTATTTCTATTTGTCTCCCTTTTTATTTTACTTCTTTTTTTTTTTGTTGAAGGTACATTTTGGTTACGGCTAACAGCTGCTTTCGGTTGATTTACTATAATTGTAATCGACAGTCGACTTTACAACAACGACAACAAAAAGCCACAACAAAGCATTGGAGAAAGGCAAACGAATGAGAAATACCATCTGCAATTCTTAAATCATCTGTTTGGCTGGCTAGCATATGCTTTAAACAGGGTGTTGCGTTCCCCTTTATGACTTAAAATTAAACTGAAAATGTTGCCGGAGTGCGAAAAGCAAAGAAACATATCAGTAATGTGAACCTTTTGAATTTTCAAAAAGTAAAATCTCCCAAAAGAATAAGATTGTCGGAAGCAAATCCAATCTGACTTAACTTTTGTTATATTAATTGAATAATACAAAAAAAAAAAAATTATAATGTTATTAAAAAAAAAAAAAAAAATTTTCAAGAATATATATTCATTAAAAAATATTTCATTAAAAAAAAAGGAAACAAAGAGTTATGCTCGAGTGCGGAAATAAAAAATTCCTCTCAGCAATATGTTGTATTTTTAAAAAGTAAAAATTCCACACCGGAATAAGGTTGTCGGAATCGAATGCAATAATCGCAAACGAAAGTTTAAATCGGTGACTTAACTTTTGTTGTATTATTGAAAAATGAAATAAATAACCCTGTATCCAGCTGACAGGTGTGTCTTTGTGTCTGTATGGAGCACAGCATTAAGATTCAGGTACACACACAGCTATAGAGGTAACCGTAACTGACCCACTGGGAGAATGCTTATTCGTATTTATGTTTATCGATGAGCACGTGCATGTGTGCGTGTGTTTGCATTTGCAATGTGAAGGCAGACGAAGGACGAGAGCTGCTGTTGCGGCGGCGGCGGCGGTTGCTGAGTTTATTAAAAATGTATATGGCATAAAAATTGCGTTTCATATGCGAGAAATGTTCTTGCGCAGCTTTAAACGAGCCTTTGATATGCATGTGTGTGTTTGTTTGTGTGTGCATGGTCGTCGTAAACAGGAAACGGAAATCAGCATGCAGGCACACGCACTGGCAGCATCAACAGCCCAAAACAATGGCTAACAACAACATTGCTATTGTTTTTAGACATATCCCCTTTTGGCCATAAAATATGTCATAAATCAAGTTTAGCTTCAAATTGTACAAGTTTTTTTCAACTTTTCGATAAGGAAAGACTCAAACAGTAAACCTTTTTACTACATGCTTGAAACAATAATATCCGTTGAGTAACTCTTAAACGCCTTTGGGCTCATAATATTTTAGACCCGATTTTTTATATGCCCGCAGCCTTGTTTTAAACCTTGCCACACATAACACGTGTTAAACACAAAAACCCAATTCAATAGCAAAACAGAGCCGAAGAGGGGGAAAAAATATTTACCCTAATAAAATTGTGGCTCAAACACATGATTATGTTCATACTTATATGCATTTAGGGTAAATTATGCGTTGCAACTTAATTAATCCCGCTAAGACCCTTTCACAATCCGACTCCAATAGATTTTTGCATGCATAGAAACGCTTTCTGTACTCCTTTGGCAGTGGCAGTATATGTTAAGATGCTTTTCAATAATATCAATCTTTTTCCTTTTGAATCATTTAAGATTGGAATCATAAAAAGTCATGGATATATATTCAACTGATTGCTTTGAAAGCGCTCATAAAAGTTTCTTCATAAAAGAAAAATGGATTTCCAACTTTATGAGAATGGTATGTGTATCTTGGCTTTGAGTATTCGTGATATATTTATTAAAAACCGCAAGTTTATGTTTTTCCTCATTTGCCATTGAAGTTTATATTGCCGCCAATTCATTTCCTTTCTAGCTTTAACCAACGGCAGGCATTTGTGCCTGACTGCGTTTAAAAGCAAAGCCTTATTGGTTTTATAGAGTAACCTATGATTTTCCGTGGTACAGTAAGACTCAATATAAAACAGATAGTAAAAATATATTATAAAAAAAAGTTTTGCTCAAAAGCGAAGCTTTATTGCTCTCATAGAGTAACCTATGATTTTCCGTGGTACAGTAAGACTCAATATAAAACAGATATATATTGAAAATAAAACAGTAAAATTATTTTTAAAAAAAAACTTCCGGCTTCATTTTAAAAGGCCATCAAATGATATTGCCCAAAAAAAAAATATATTAAAAAAAAATTTTAAAAATACAAAAAAAAAGTCTTATATCATATTAAAAAAAAAAAAAACCGTCAGCAAGAACACCAACAATTGGGGGTAAGGGCTATTTAATGTCTGACCCAACCCAACATGAAGAGATTTTCACGTGGCATGTCTATGCGGGCAAGCTAGAACCACTTGGGAATTTTAAGAACGTCAAAATTAAGTACACATGTCCCTGAACGTATGACAACATTTTTTTTTTTTACTGACATGTAACGGAATTTTGAAAACAGCGCGCTTGTGTTAAATCAGATAGAACTAAATACAACTGTATTAGTATACAAATATATTTTATTTTATTATATATATATATATATTTTTATTATGTATATATATATATATATGTTTGTTCATTGCTCATTAGTATCACGTCACTTACCAGTCATTTTTATATTAAATGAAAACCTGCACTTCATATATCGAAGTAGTATTATTACTTACCATTTTTAAGAACAGGCAAAAAAGTTAAGTTTTGTTATGAGTTGATGCTTGTTCTTAACTTAAAGCTTTAATGTGTGTGCATCATGAATGAAACCAGTGTCAATACATTTACAGTTAACACAAGCGCACACACACATACACACACACACAGAAACATATATATATTTGTGGTTGTATATTAATGCCTTGGCCGCCTTTTCAGCGAAGCAAAAAAGTTTTACCACCTGCGTTCGTTTTTTTTTTTTTCATTTACATGAACAAGTTTGCACATTTAACGGGAACACAGAAATATGAAAATGAAAAGCAAAATTATGCCTTTGCCTTGAGTTGTTTTGCCTTTGTGAGCCTAACATGCTGAATGCCTGCTTGCTTTGTGCCCAGAGAGACGGACGGTTCGCAATGTACACTCGGTCTTAAAGTTTTTGTTCAAAACAGCAAAAAAAAAAATGTAAACACAAAACAAACAACAAAATCAAGAATGTGCTTAACTTTGTGAGTAAGTATTTTTGCAAAATTTTTAGCAATGTTTCTTAGTCTCTTTTATATATATATAAATATATTTTTGTGTTTTTCATTTGCTCGAAGCATTGATGTGCACGTGATTTTAAATGCTCAATGTTCAATGAAAGATATTGTAGAATTATTAATAACAGGATTTTTATAAAGTTTAACATACATAAAAATGTAATTATGATTTCAATGAAATGGACAAACAACAATAATCAATTATAAATCTGTTTTGCAATTGAAATTCCGTGAAAATTAATGTATTTATAGCACTATTCAATTAAGGGATAAGCCAATTGCAAACAAGATTTATTTACACAACCAATATTCAATAATCAATGCGTAATCCAGGCAATTATGGAATTTTATTGTCATTGCGTTATTGTTTTAGTACCAAGAATTGCGAAATTAAAAAGTGTAGTGGAATTGTTGGAATTTCAAAAGCACCTCCGTTCGAAGAAGAAAGAAAACTTTATATTCATCTTTAACATCACAAGAAATTTACCTTTTTCCATCAAAAATCAACTTTAACAAGCAGCTCACACTTTAAACAACTTGTTTCATTATGAAAAACATTGTTTAAAATGTTGGCTCACACACACACACACACTTATATTAACACACGCTAACATCACTGGCCAAGTTATCATGTCTAAAGCACATAACATAAGCTAAATACATAAGCGGCAGTTGATAAGGCAAAAACCCAAGCTGCCAACATGGCTGCCACTCCACGTGCTCCAAAACAATCGGCTGACTGGCTGGAACATGCGTGAGGAGCCCGCGGCGTCAAAAGGCACACCACCAAGCCTAATATACCAGCGTTTCCGTTCTCTCCCACCCAGTCTGTTTATTAACTTAACAAAAATGCTTCATTTCTTTATGTTGACGTTTGGGGCACCTGCAACGTAGCGGAAGACGCAGCTGGCGGCGCACTTGAATAATAAGCGTCTATTATCAAGTGCCAGGTTGCGTAACGAGCCTAGACAGATTTATATATATTGTATATGTACATACATAGTAGTAGTATATATCTTTTTGCCCAGCTGGCAGAGTTTTTTTTTTGTTTTGTTTTGTTTTTGCTGGCGGCTTTTAATACTTATTTGATTTTGTTTTTGCGCAATCTCTCTATCTCGCATATTTTATTCATTATTATGATTATGGCCAAATTGTTATTGTTGCTGTTGTTGCTGTTGCCTCCGGCAAAATTATCCGGAATTTGAATTTTTTTTAACTACTGAAATAGCTCTGTTGTCAAATATGCAGCACAACAGCAGCAGAGAAAGGGAGGGGAGGGCGAGCTGCCATTAAAGGGTATTATGAATTAATTATGAATTGTTTTTGCCTCAACGATCAAATGTGGAGCATAGTTTAATTGAGTTTCATAATTTAAATTTGTTTGTTTTGCTTTTTTTTCTGTTTTGCTTTTCTCGATGCGCCTGTCGTTATGGAATTCTTTTTCTACTGCTTCCGTTTGCAACATGTTGAAAAAATGGAATTAAAGGAAAGGAAAAAGAACATTAACGTTTTAAACGTATTTAAGTTTTTGTTTGTTAATATTGAAGTTTCGAACAAATTTCATAGCGAACAATTTTTCTTGACGCTTCTGTGCATCAATTTACATAAAGCTTTTGGATATGCTTAAGTTCACGAAACTTCAAATTGCAATCCAATTGAAAAGTTTGCACTGAGTGACAGCAACGCACACACAAACATAGAGCACTCATACGCACACTCACACATACTCTTACACACATACACACACATGAAATTCAATTAGAGCTTTCTGTTCCTTTGCCTTTTGCAACTTGATTCAGCACCCATTAAACTTTCCATCCATGTCCTTCTCCGCCTTAGTTCAGCCATCATCTACATCCCCAGCTCGTAACTAGAACTCATAATCGTGCTTGTCCCCATGCTCATTTTGGTCTTGGCTATTTGCTTTCATTTGCCTCGCACACATCTAACATACTTCAAACAAAAAAAGAAGAAGCTTGGGGCGCGCACACAGCGTGAAATTGTTTTAGGCTGCTAGGGTGAAGGGATATGGTGTTGAAGGTAAGAGAAAAGGGACACTCTGAATGCTTACCTTTAAGAAACGATACACTAACGAGAAAGACAGAGAGAGCGAGATGAACGGAGCATACGAGTTTAATTTATTGTATTTTTGTTGCGTTTCTCTCGTTTCTTGCGTGTTCTAGTTAGAAACATAAAGCCAAATTAATCATGACAGGTCGTCATAAAAATAAACAGCGAATGGCATTTTTGTCTTATTCTTCCTGCTAATAAATTCCAATATGTAATGAAATCACGTTTGTACTTGTGTCAAGAAATATATATACGTAAATATATATATATTTAATAGTGATATGAATTCAGAGATTTTAAGGTAAGTTATCTGTAACAAGATGTTACTATAAAAAAATATATAAATGTATTTTAAGCATTTAAAAATAATAATAAAAAAATAAAATATTTGTGGAAATAGTAAACACGGAATATTTATTATTCTGACTGTTAAGATATAGTTGAAGTTAACTTTAAACCCATTGTTGATCAGTTTTCAAGATACTAGATACTAGATTAGCTGAATTTCAAATCAAAATTATTATTTGCAATGCATACAAATCTGAGTATAGTATATTATTAACTTATATAATGCAATTTTCATGCCCACTTTGCAAACAAGCTCAAGTGTCTAAGGTGCTTCGGCTTCGGCTGCTGCTGTTGTCAGATAAGCAACTCTGCCTTGGGCGCAACACAAGACGCAAGATAGAGAAGGAGACACGACCACACGGGCACCACTTGGGCCGCATGACGGGCGTTAATAGACAGCAAGCCGAGCAGAATGCATAGTAGAGAGAACGCAGCAGACACTCGACTGGGGAGATAGCGCGCTGACATGTGGCCTTGCATTGGTCAGGTCCGAGTAGTTGCTCAAGTTGTTGGTGGTGGTGAGATAGACGGCAATTGGTTCACATCGTGGAGCATCCACGACTAAATCGCACGCTGTGCTTACTTTTACTTTGCTATGTCTATGCTGACAGTTGCACTAATTGCGAAATGCTGTTTGCTTGTCTGGCATTGTCATTTTGTCTTTGGCATAGTTTTAGGCTATTTGCATATTTCGTTAAGCAGCAACAGCCGCAACAGACGACAGCCTTACTCAACTCTCAACATGCTCGCCCTGTTGTTGTTGGGCCCTGAACTTGTTTATCCATTTAGTCAAGCTGCGTTTTGTTGCCCTTGCAATTTAATTGTGTTTAGTTCTTTTTCGTCTCGTTTCGTTTTTCATGTTTTCTTTTTGCTCTTCTGTTTCGGAAACACGAAGAAGACGAGTCAAATAATATGTTAATGATTTTGCTTTTATTTATGTTGCTGTTGAATATTTAATCGAGTGCCCAACGCTTTCAATTCACTCAACTAATTGACAGTTTGATTAATTGATTGCTGCCATTAAGCCCCACGTCGCGTATACACAATATTTGCACACCAACTTAATCTATAGCATCTCATTGACCTTTTTCATTTTTGAATTTCTATTCTATTTAATTGACAGCTCGTTATAGAGCTGGAGTATAGTTCCGATTCCAACGATTTAGATATACGTAATGCATTTTGATGTGAGTAATTTTCATTGCAATTAATTAAATGCATTTTAAAGTGTCAATAAATATTTGCATTTCAAAGAAGACTTTCAACTAAAAGTGGTTTGACACAATAAGGAATTAAATTGAAAAAAAAAATCGTTTATAATTGAATTGCCTTGAATTTTAATTACTTTCAAAAGGATTACAGTTTTTGCTTCATCCTCAACAAATTGCATTCGATTTGAAAGACCTAATCGCATCATCAAGATTATCGTCAACAATTTATAAGCGCATTAAACATTTATAGTTAATGACAAACAGCTTAAGAATTTGCTTTTGCATGCGCAAAAATTGTTGCACATCAGATAACAAATGCCAATCAATTTGAACAAACATTCCTATTTGATGTTTGTTTGAAACGTTTCGCATGCCGCAACGACGATTGCAGTTTGGTTTAATTATACCCTGGGTAAAAAGGGTATAATGGTTTTGTGCGAAAGTATGTAACAGACAGAAGGAAGCCTCTCCGGAGAAGCTTTCGGGGTCGAAGAGACTTCCTTCATTTTTTTCTGATTGTGTTTCTCACTGAAATTGCCAGATCATAAATCGACATCCGATATCTCAATTAAAGCATCTCCCCCAACAGCTAAAATCCATATGCTGCAAAGTGTGCTTGCAATTGGTGCATGTGTATTGTGTATGTATGAAAGGGTGTGTGTGTGTGTGAGTGCATTTTTTATGGTGGTAACTGTGGTAAAAAATCTCAGTGGACGTGACTGCATCACGCTTCAAGCCATAAATGTTATCTCAGTGTCTGCATGTGTGTGTGTGTGTGAATGAATATGCCATAAATCCGAGAATAAGTACATTATTCAGTTATCATTTTCTTTCGCGTAAGAGCTTTAAATTGATTCAAGTACAGAGTATAAAGATATGCTTCCGAGTCACTTTTGAATTCTTAGAAAGCGTTAGAGTTTCATTTTAAATTATTAAGTATACGCCTAGATGCTGTTTCAGATTTTTTTCCGCTCTGATTGGCAGCCAAATAGCATGAAACTAATAAACAAACTACATTGGTGTGTGTGTGTGTGTGTGTTTGTGTTTAAGTGTTTAATTAATTTTTAATGACTTGCCATTTGGGCATATTAAGTGCTTGGCGCGAGGTTCGATCAAATATCTTTGTCTTGTATATGTTATTAGTTGTTGTTCTGTTGCCTACAGCAATAAGCCACATACACACACACACACGTATGTACAAAATGCAATTAATTCTGCGACAGCTGCAGCAAACAACAACAACGACAACGACAACATCATCATTATGTACGCCGTCCGCAAACGACCATCATAATAATCATGTTTGGCTGTCGATTTGGCCTGTGCCCTATGGCAACCTATTATGCCAAGCCACTTGGCAAAACCAAACTCGTTGCGGTTTTCGTTAACTCGCGCTTAAACTTAATTGTCAAGCAAACATAAACACACACACACACACACACGCACACACAGCCTCAGTGCATGCAATAAAATTTAATGAGCGAGAAAATTATTTTTATTGACGCGCGCTTTCTGCAATGCATTGATAAATAAAAGATTAGCAACATAATGATGAAAAACTGTAGGCTTAACGTTTGGTCAATGCCTGCCACGCCCACAAAACTGTATCGACTTCGTCATATACAAAGCATCGTCCAACGATATTATCAGAGTACTCATAGTAAGTAGTAAGAGGTAGTTATTCACGAGAGAGATTTGTTTGTTTGTCTTAGCTGGCAGCTCTGACATCACCCAAGGACATGGATGTCCCTGACAAATGTTTCAGATTGAATACACGTGTGCGTTAGTTACAGTGGTTCTAAAACAAACATTCGTTCCTACTGGTTATCATAATTGTCTTGAGATCCAACGAAATATCAAAATTAAGTTCAAATTCATTCAAAAATTCATTTGAGAACATTTTTTATTTAATTACAAATTATTATCTAGTGCCACTGTGCGGCGCCGTGGCATAAATAATTGCATTTGACTAGTGGTAGAGATGTGTCAACAATGCGCATACGCCATGTGGTTGCAGTTTATCATTCAACAAATGCTTGACACTTGTCATCGTGTATCTCCTGTATCTGTGATCTGTATCTGATTAGCTGCTTCTTTGACTCATTAGATGGATGTTTTCCAAAGCAAAAAGAAAAAAGGTAGGCAAGGACATTAGTTAGAACTTGTTATGCCCAGCCCTAACTTTGTTACTACAAGTTTGTGTGTGTGTGTGCTTGAAACTATGTAAACGAAGCATGGAACGTGATGCAGCACACGGGCACACCCAACGCCCAACGCCCAGGTTCTTATAAATAGCGACGTGAAGCCTTGACTCGAATGTTGTTGTCGTTGTCTGCTGGAAGGTGCGTCTTATATGGCTCCATTCGGCGCGTGACAACATTGTAAGTAGCAATGATACTTTTCAGTTTTGTTGCACGCTCACCGCGTTAAGCTTGTCTTGAAAAATGATCCCAAATGTTCAAAAGTTCTTCACTTACTCTTTAACTTGGAAAGTATACAATAACCATATGCACCTATATATATATATATATTTATACTACTTGAACTGTATCAATATACTTTGTGGTTTTTCAAGTACCATGAGAGTACCTTGAGGCTTCAATGAAACCCATCTGAACCGGAACTATACCAATTTGGAGTTCGTTTAGCGATGATGAAACTGTTCCGTCAGTTGAAAACATTTTAGCTACCGAATATTTTTGCCCGAGGATGAAGAATAAATGTAAGTGTAAATTTGGGTCACGCTCGGAGCGCTCAGGCTCATGGTCGTCTGCGTGTGCTGCGTGTTCTGAATTATTTTGTCCTGTCGTCCAATTTATCAAGTCTACTCCGCTAAAAGATTCGACCAACTGCCGTGTGGCAAGTGGGAAATGCGAGGCATGCTGCTCTGTTGCGTGGGAATGCCAGTTGAGGAGAATGCATGTCGTGGTTAAGGTTCTCTATAAAAGTTTCCGGTTGTTGAACTGTTGGCTTTTGGCGGCACGAAATGAAATTTTTGCCACATCCAAAAACGCTTCGTGCAACATGCCTGCCGCTAAGTAGTTAACACCAACAATTTGTGCTACAAACAATTTTATGCACTTGCCTTTTGTGATTTAAGCAATAAAAAAAATAGAAAGCCAAAAGTTGAAAGTTTGCAGCACCTGCCGCAAATTGGTTGCCGCAATCAATTGGCAAAAAATGTTCAGCGCGTTGTCACGTTTCAAAATGTTTCGCAATATTCCAAACAGCACTTTCGTTAGCTCCTTCTCTCTTGCTCACTGATTGCTCAGTTTGAGTTTCCTGTTTTCGTTTCCTTAGTTCGTGTTTTTTTTTTTGCGTGTGTGCTTGTCACACGACACTCTTCTAATTTATGAGCCAAGGAAGGCTTGACTTACTTCAAAATGTTCAAGCATCGCGACGCTCCAACACTCAACGATATCATTTTCATGAAAGAGAGAGATAGGGAGCTGCCAATTATGCAAGCTGGAATTTGTATGTACTATATATAGTTTAAAAGGACACTTTAACTATATCGTGCAGCGCTTACTTTCAACACACACACACACACACACACATACACATAGACATAGATATAGGCTTGAACTTAAACCGTGCTTGCCAAAGCATGTCAAATGGCATTGCAAATGAGAAGCACGCTGAGATGGGGGAAGCGAAAGCTACGGCAGATATTCCCCAAAGTATGCCATAAAGTATTTCACTTTGCAAGCCGAGCGAACCAGAGAGACAGAGATAGAAAGAGGGGGAGCAAGTGCATGGAAATAAAATTAAAGCGAGAGAGGCAGAAACTTGAAAACAGGAAGCATGAGATAGAAAAAGCGAATATGAAATTGGGTCGGATGCGAATTGCGAGCAAGGCTAAAGTAAAAAACAAAAACAATATTAAAAAATAGAAACAAAAACCTTCATAAATGGTCCGTGAGGCAAACCAATAAATTAGGCCAAATGTGGACAGTTAAAGTGCCTGTTGGCCTATGCAAAAATAGAAACGATGCAAAGTTAAAGCCAGCAAAACACTAGGGGCGAAAGCGAGAGATTAAAAAGAAACCAAACCAAGAAGGGGAGAAACAACAACATGAAAAGCTTATAAGAAGTGAAATTACACAAAAGGCAATGCAAAGAGAATTTTAATTAATTTTATTTATTATGCTCTCTTATTAATATAAAATGTGAAAAAGTGTTGCGGCAAAGTTGTTTAATAGCAATTAACTTAAGTTGCCTAAACTAATAACTAAATAACTATATAGTTAATATCGCAGTTAGCAGATTAAAACCCGAATAAACTTCTTTCTTGAGAAGAAGAAAAAGGGACAAAGTTGACATTACGCATAGTTTATAATGCGAGCAGCATCTCATTATTTGTGGGCAAGTTTCCTCAAACACACACACACTCACACTCAAGCATATGGATATTAACATTTACATATACATAACCATTGTTGTTGTTGTTATATTCATAATGCTCTCTAAGTATACGAGGCTGGCTGTGATTTTATGCGCATCGCATGGATGCCCCATTATGGTTTTTATGATCGAGTGTCGGGTATGGTGCGGGGCGTGTCACTCATTAATTGAAGCACTCCACAAAACACACACACACACACATACACACACATATGTGCCTGACGCCTCGCAGTCGCCAGATGATGACCCTCTCCTCCTTCACGAAGTAGGCCATAGCATCGTCTTTACATTTTCAGTTGATTTTAACAAAATTTATTCAAATCTTTTATAGAATGGCCATGCAAATTGACTACTCCGCCATTATGTTTGAGTGCGTATGTCTGTGTGTGTGGGGGAGCTTAATATTTGTGTGTGTGCGTGCTAAAGTTGAGTGTGTGCTAATGGAATCGCCCAGCCCAGCTCCCTAATGGCAGGTTCGCTAAGTGAATACGAAATGTGCCATCGCAAAAAGTGCAACAATGAAAATGCAATAAATTTCAATAATCGTGTGTGATATTAAATGCTTTTTAGTTGATTTATAGTCCATTCAAAAATGCCATTTAGAAAGATATTGTTAAATGTTTTGCTTCTTTTGCAATTTCAATCGAGACAAAGAACGACAAGCAGAAGCAAAGTAAATTTATGTATGGATGGATGTTTGTCTTCCATTTAAACATTTAGATAACTTAATCAATTCAGCTGCCTAGGTGGTGATAAGCGATCCGGACCCGCCCCGCCCGACACAACGAAAGACGCCATCATGTCTGTCACGCACGCGACAGACAACAAAAAAGCAATCAACAGCTTCAGAGAGTAAATCCAAACCCAAACCCAAACCCAGCAAGCCACTGGTCAATGGTAAACGACAGCTGGCCAAAAGTTGTACAGTTCAAAGTGGCAACGAGTGCCGGACAAGTTTAAGTCCGGCGCCCAAAAAGCTCAGATAATGTATGTGTCTATGGCTGTGTGTGTGTGTTTGTGGTTGGATATACTCATAGCCCCGATGCGTATCTGTCAAATTTGTATGGAAATGTGTATAATAAATTGGTCTGACAGTTTTCTTCTTTTGCCACAGAAACGTGTAGCGAATTTTATATATATCCATATACATATATGCATATATATGTATGTCGAATATTTAACCACATATGCAAATCGATGTATACTATGCATACGAACATATAGTATATCGCTTTGTTTGGGGCACGTGCCGGTCATTTGGCACGTAGATAAAATGAGAGAGAGAGAGTGTAAGAGAGAGAGCAGCTTGGGCAGTCAGCCTCAATTGATGCCATTTAATGACCGAATAATTGAAAACACACAAAATATAAGTGACTGAAATTCAAAATGGTCGACCAACACTGAAATACGAATTCCAAATGCTCTTCTAACATAAAACGATCTTTTAGTTTACAGCCATCAAAAAACAACAGTACCCAACGAGCATCGTCTGTTACTTCGTTTAATATCATTTGATTTAAGTACGCTTACGCTAAAAAAAATTATCAAAAAAAACTAAAGAAGAAATTTTATGCAGCCATCAAGAATTTTCTTTCTCACTTTCGCCATTAAATTTTAAATATATCTTTTAGTTTAAAGTATGAAAATGATTTCCTGACTTGGATTAAATTGTTCCTCACTTGCATAGGATTGCATAAGATTTTTGACTTCAATTAAGTGAAACGTATTAAACATTTTTGGCTTCACTCCAATCTTTTAGGTGTATATGTTAACGAATTGCGACCAATTGACCTTATCACTAACTTTATTTGTTTGAATATTCGTGTATTCGATAACGCCAGGTTGAAAGCAATTAAAACGTTGTAGTGAATGCAACTTGTCGAATATTTTCTTTTTGCCTGTAAATATGCTGTAAAAGCAAAGTTCGTTGAGTGTAACCAATTTGTGTTGGTTAAGTTTTTGCGGGAATAACGTATGGCCACCGAATGATGCGAATGAGTGAAGCGAGTTTACGCTTCTGTAATTTTAAGTGCAATTAAATGTAAAGTGCGAATGATGAAGCATAGCAGGCAGAACAGACGGTTGAGTGCTTGACGCATCAGCTGGTTTTAGCTGGCTCAGCTGTCATTGCGCCCCAGACTAACCACGGCCATGGCCATGGCCACGGGCCAATGCCCAATTTACTGGTTGCAAGAATTTTCCTCTCTCTTACTTTGGCAACAAAATCAATCACTTTAACAGCATAGCAGTACAGCTGCCAAACACAAAATGCTTTGTCATTTGTACAGCTAACAGTTTGTCAGCGATGCGTTGCACACCATTGGCAGACAGACTAACTTTTCTGGCATAAACAAGTATTAGTTTTTGAAAATTAATTCGAAAAATTAGTTTTTTTGTAATCTATCTTCAAGCTGATTTTGTTTTGTGTAGAGTTTTATTTTTTTTATTATGAATTTCGAGTGAAAATTATTTTATAAGCCGAAAAGGTAATATTAATCTAGATGCCATGGCTACTAAGGTATTGCATATGATAATCGGTTGAGTTTTGTGGGAGTTATGACTTCGAAATGTCTCCATGTATATGAAGTAAGGATGTGAGAGAGAAGATTTCAAGTTATGCTCTATAATAGTTGTACCGACTTTGACTAACCTTGATTTTAATATTTTTTTTCATACCGACTATTCCCATAGAAAGTTTGGCTTATCTCAAAAATGATTTTGATAAGATTTTATTCTATCTTCAACTCTAACTTTTAGTGAGTCATAAAACTTGTTTCAATTAAACTAAATATTCAATGTGAACATCTTTTGTGTCAGTTAAAGAATATTTCAATAACAAAACACACTTTCGATATGATTTTCATATAGCGAAATGTTTTCTTAGTGCATTTATCCAGTGAATATATACATTTTCATCCGAAAATGTGGCATTATTACCTACAGTGCAAAGTGAAAAGCAAAAGAAAAATCGGCAAAAGCAGCAATAACACTTCGGCAGCGTTGAAGCCACAAGCTTGATGGCCATTGGATCAATCAAATGCCGGCACGCTCGAGCGATTGTTGAAAATTGTCGGACATGTACAATAATGTTTATCAAATGGCATCTCCTTATGTGACGATACATAATGCAGGGGCGTGACGATGTCTCTTGCTTCCTTGCCTCACTTGCTTTCTCTATCTGTGTATCTCTCCTGCTTGCCATTGTTGTTGTTGCTGTTGGTGGTGTTGGTTGTGGTCGTACTAAGTACATAGATACGTGGCATATGTGGCATACCTTTGGGCGCGAATAAGGAATTTTGCTGTTGTGATCTGGCATTGATTTGAAGAGTCAGAGTCAACGAGATAAAGATAACAAGCGCACACAAAAAAAGCAAAAGACATATCAACAACTATAGTATAAGCTGCCACATCGCGTTGCAAGAATAAAGAAAGAAGCATGTATGTATTAATCTGATGATGATATAGAAGCTGGTAGAAACGGTAACATTGAAGCGTCAAAGTGCATTTGTAATGGCTTGAAATACAGGAATGATAAAAAGTAGCTGAGAAAGCAAGGCAAAGTGAAAAGTGTATTTTGATTTATGTTAACGATTTTTCGGCTTAAAATTGCTGACGTTAGCTGGCAAACAAAGTTTTTACAGCTTCTCAGCAAAAGTTTTAAGCCAACTGCTTGGATAAATTGTTAATGGCTTGGTAAATTGCTAAATTGTATAAAATGTGTTTGTCATTGGTATTTTGTACGAGGCAGGTCACTTTGTGTCCCTTCAAAATAAGTTTGTCTTTTTGCCCGGGATAAGCATGAAATAAACAAACCGCACGATGACCAAGTTTATTGTCCTGAAGGTTGCGACATTTCATTTTAGTTTATTTTTTATTCATTTAATTAAATACATTGAAAACTAATTTACCAAAGAGCAGAAACAAAAGTCAATTGTTAAATTTTTACCAAGTGTGCAAAAAGTTAAAGAAAATCATTCGCAATTTGAAGTTTTCCCCTTATGACCCAAGCAAGTGCTTAACCAATTTGTGTAGCAATTTCCAATGCACATATGCTAATAATTGAATCAAAATACCAAGGATAAATCGCAGAGGCAATAGACTACAGCGCCTTCGTTGGCCTGGAATCTGAGCTACTTTGTTCTAAATTTGATTAGATTTAAAGCGACTCGTCGGCTGAATGGAGAATAGAGATGGAAGGAGGCTGAAGGATATGGCAATGACGCCTGACGTTGGCGCCACTTGGGCGACTGCCACTTGACTTTGGCGCCCGTCCGAATGCCGCTTATTGAGTGTAGGGCAACACAGATAATAATGGATAATATAGAGTGGAATCGGGCGTAGCATGGCGGGGCGGTGCGGAGCGGTCTCTATATGCTGCAGGTGGATGAGCTCTTACCACATAAGCTACACTTTTGGCTTCGATTCAAGCGTCGTCGTCGTCGTCGTCATCTTGCCCTGCGCTGTGTTTGCGCTTGTGCTGTGGACCGCACTTCATTGCGTTTGCTTATTTGATAAGAGCGCTTGAGTGTGTTTGGCAAAGGCACGTCGTCTTACCAATCCATGAGACGAGCTGAGTACACAACTTAGCTCAAATATTGACTGGCAATGTCTTCCACTGACTGGCATTAAAGCCAATTTCTTATATATCGTTGCACAGCATTAAATATGCACAACGCAATGTGCCAAGTGCCACACTAACAAAGATGCCACAAATTTAAGTGACGATTTTGGTGCACGACAACGACAACGACGACGACGTTTGCTTTTCAGCCAGCATCGTTTTCAATTAACTGTTTCAGAGAGTTTGCACCCTTTCAATTAATTCAATTGCAGCGTCCTTTGGATAACACACACATTTATATACGTACATATGTGTTTGCAAGTGCGTGTGCGAGTGTGTGTGTGTGTCTCTTGACTGTGTAGCGACAATTCACTGTTGAAAAACTTGTCTCTCAAACTCAAGTGTACATCAGCACAAAGTGGCTTAAAATGGATTTCTAGCTGTGTGTATAGTTTTTTTGTGTCAATATTCAAAGCGCAAGTTTTTAAAGAAAACTTTTCGTTTTGTTACTAAAAAAAGAAATAGTTCACTGCGCTTGCAACAAAATATGTTGCATGCGTTGGTTCAAAATCGAACCACTTGGCCCCACTGTGCAAGTAAAACTTGCATAAGGCGAGAAGTCTCAACAAAGCACTTAAATTTCAGATGCTCTGTGCGTCAGTTGCAACACACTCACACACACGCACACACATACACAGAATGATGCCCTCAGGCGTGTAACGTTTCGTATACGTGTTAATTTGTATGTGCACCTGGCATGCAATGAATTTCAGCAACATTGCTTAACTTGTCTGTTGTTAACTGAATTGGCAAGTTGCTGATAACGTAAAACTTCACAACGTCCTTACTTCGTCAAGTGTGCGCGTGTGTGTATGTGTGTGTTTGAGTAGCTCTTTAAAATTGCTCAAATATGCATACTTCAATTATTTTTTTAAGGGCACAAGAACTAACAAAGTTTCTTCATCGCTTAAGCTTAAACCAACTCCACGCACGCTATAAAACTGATACATAGTATAGAAAACAAATTGCAATTGGATTATAAAATACGATTAGATTTTGAATGTAAAAAGTTTAAATAAATAACATTTGCAACATGGAAAAGCAACACCTTAAAACAAGTAAACAAATTGATTACATATAATCGGTTTCATTAAATGAAATATAAATGAAAATTAAATCGAACAATATTTAAACAAGGCTGAAAGTGAGGTATGAGATATTGATGAACAGTTTCTAAAGACTTGAACTTTATTTAAAGTAGCTTTTAAGCCAGCTTAGAATTGCATACATTGCCTGAATAAGGGATTAAGAACTTTTAACTTGAGCACCAACGCATGTTAAATGCATTCCAATGTTTATTGACTTGAATTTGAAATTGCTAAACTTTGACTTTAGTTCAATACACGCAACTATGTAAGCTTGCATGCCACATGCAACAAACTGTACAAATTGTAAACTCACATATTCACATACATATATACATATATATATCTATCATCTCACACTCGTTTGTTAGACACTTGCAGCCTGCTCAATGTCCTGAAGACTATGGTGTGAAACTCGAAGCTGTCAGGCTAACGAAGCATCACATGACACAACAAGCAGACGACGCACACACATCAACACACATGCAAACATTTGGGTTGCAAGTTCGACAATGTGTGAGCTCTGAAAATCTGTTAGCACTTTAACGCATTTTACTCTTTCGCCTGCATTTTTGGCAACATTTTTTCGTTATTTGGTTTTTTGTTTTTGTTTTAAGCAACACAGCAATAGCTGTTTGATGCTAGCACATAAATCATGCATCAATCACTCATCATCAATCATGGGACAGGCAGCGTGAATGAGAAAGAAAGAGAGTGAGCGAGTTTAGAAAGTATTCACTTCGTATATATATATATACTCACTAACCAGTACGGCAAAGCTCGTTACATGATATTTACGTGTAATTTGAATGCCATGTCACGCTGATGCCTGTTTCTAATCCTAACGTGCGGTATGTGCGGTATGTTACATAAGGCCGTTTCCTTAATGTGTGTGTGTGTGCGAAAGTGTTGCAGACTCCTGATGAGCCTTCAGCACCAGCCTGTTGCCATAAATAGCGAACACACACACACACACACACACAACGCACACATCATATGGCTTTCAGTTTTGAGCGCTAAGCATTTTCCCTTTTCTTTCCCTAACAATGATTACCGGCAAACCCAACGCAATTCGAAGCTGTTACCCCAATGCCATAACCATCGCCATTGACATGCCAAAATTCACACATCTTTCTTACACATCATCGTTAGCATTATTCGCAACCATTGTTAGGTGGACGGGGGGGAGTTGTGTGTCTTGGGCGAACTGCTAAGTGCATAATAAAATTTTATTATTTTTTAGCTTGAAGCGGAAATAAATGTCGTGAAGTAAATGTGCAGCACACACACACACACACACACGAACAATGAAGGCACATTAGTGATGTACATAATTGCGTTAAGTGTGACAAGTTTTTTATGGCTTCTCTGGCGTTATTAAACGTTTTATCATCCGCTTTTATTTGTTCCATCTCTAAACTTACACACACACACACACATGAGTTTCAGTTGCGTTTTGCAAATTGCACTTTGATCACATTGTTGTGCACAACCTAATTGGGCAAAGATCATGTGCAAGGTTAAACTGAAGACATATTAAGGATATCATTGTGTTGTGTCTTTAACATTTAACCAGCCATAAGTTGTGTCTCTAAGATTGAATGTCAATATGGAACTACAAGTGCCGAGTTAATGTTTAAGGGTTGATACACAAACACCCACACACCAACACACACACACACATTCACACTTAAACACACACATATACATAACAATTGATTTATTTTGCTTTCACAACATTTGCCTGGGCAAACGAAACACTCTTAAAGATTGTGCTGTGATACGTTTAAGCACTTAAGTACTTGAGTTGTTAATGTGCTTTGTGAAACTGATACGGATGCAAATACATTTTGTACCACACACATACACATATATTTACTCAATCAAAGCTTTTTTTGCTATGAGGAAACTTGTTGTTATAATAGTTTATGCTGTATGTTGAATCTGAAGCTGATATTTAACAAGCATTTCCATTTGTACTAAGCTCCCAGCTTAAAACCATACAAAAATCAAAAGAAGCAAAATTAAAATGAGTTTTTCAGGCATACAGCTCAATCTCTCCCTCACTCTCTCTATACACACATGTGTAAATAGGGATTATCTTTATGTTCCTGTCAGTTGTGGGTGGTTTTTAGTCTGTGAAAAATCTAACGCTAATTGGACTTTGTGCTCGCAGCATCCTTAGGCAAACGAAATTCGTTTGCTGCCAGTTTTAAAAACTAACGCAAAAAGATATATATATCATACCATATATATATGTATATATACATGCTGCGCAGTAATTCAACGAATACGCTCGCATTGCAGTGACAGCAAATGCAGATTAGTTTTACCTCCTTGCATTGCCCATTTGCAATGAAGCACGTTGCGTATACGACGCGTTGTAAGCGTTTTGCGCGTTTTGACATTTTAATTTATAACTAAAGCAAGTGCGCTTACACACACACACAGACACATACATACACACAAAAATACGAGTGCGTTGTGAAAGGTTAAAGCTGAATATGCAAAAATGGGCAAAGCCCCTAAAAAAAAATAAGCAGATAAAAAATATTTTTTTAAGTCGGACGGTACTGGTTTAGATGCCTGGCACAGCTACAATCGTATCTCGGCCAAACCAATTTTTAGACCATCCTGCCCGACCCCTTGCCCCTGCCACTTCTCATATATGTACATCCGGTATAGAGCACCCATCAGATGCTTTCTAAATGCTGTTTCTTTTATTATTTCTTTTTTTTTGGGGTGCTGGGGGGTATAAAAGAAATACGTATACAACAAAAAGTTGGCCGCAGCATTTTTTTTTTCTCTATGCCAGATCTAGATGTAGGTGGTGTGTTAGGGGTGACGTTTAGGGGTGAAGGTTTGGTGTTAGAGCAACATAGCCTTCCAAACGGATTTGTTAGATTTTATTTTGGCGCTGGCTTTATATAAGCCACCAAGCCATGTCTTTCTGGCTACACTCGCAAAAAAATGAAGAAATTTAATAATAATTAAATTAGAAAGTCTAAAAATAAAAATATATATTGATAATATAAGAAAGAATAGTCCAAAACACATTCACTTTGTTATTTAGCTTAAAGTTTTTGGACTTAAAAAAAAATTATTATCAGAAAATAAATCGATCTCAATTAATCCAAAACCAATCCTTGAAGATTGTCTGTAGTATTTTGTCTTCACTTCTTTTATTTAGAGTGTAGCGTCTAACTGCTGCTGGGGGCAGGGGTTGATTTAGGATGCTGCTGCTGCTGCTTCTGCTTCTGGTTACGTGTGCGCTGCCAGAGATTAGCTAAGCAAAATTGACGGCCAAAGCGTGGAGTCAAGTCTCAATGTGTGTGTGTGTGTGCGAGTGTGTGTGTGTGTGTGGCTGGATTGACAGTTGTGTTAAGCGCAATGCTGCGGACAGACGAAAATGTTGCAGATCGTTTGGCTGGCCTGCTGCTGGACATGGAATTAGCCTCGTTAATAAAAAAAAAGGCCAACGGAATTCGGAATGCCAAAGTGGCATTTAGGGGACTTTTATGGCCGCACTGTCTTGGCCAACACCAAAAACTTTGGCTCGTTAAAATAAATTTCGCTTTGTTTTCGGTTTTCGCCCTGCCATTGGTCTCTTTCTTTCTTTCTTTTCGTTGCGCGTTAATTTTGGTTTTAGCGCTTCTCGCAATTTTCGCCATTTTTCGAGTTGAGCGAAACTTACGCGCTTTGTCGCTTTTTATAGCGCATTTGGGGGCACAATCATTATGTGTGTGTATGTGTGTGTGTGTGTGTTCGTTCCGCTATCTTTTTACTTATGCCTCTGTGCTATGTTTCTTGCTGAGCTCAGCTGAGTTCAGCTGAGCTGAGCAGCTAACTGAGTTACTGTACCAAGTTGCTGGGCAAGTTTTTTTCTGGCCGCTGTTCGCGCAATTAAATGCCAGTCAAGTTTGCTATGTACTGCAATTTGTTGTTGTTGTTTTTTGTTGGGAGAAAACAATGCACGCTGATTGAGTTGTACTTGCGTTGCAAGTTGCTTTCAGCAGAATGTGGTACCCAACAACATGAACAGCAACGTTGCAGCTACAGATGCTGCAACGCTCGCTGGTCTAGAAGTTTTTTACTTTTTAATGCAACGCTCGTTGGGAGCTGGAAGCTCTGCTTGTGAAACTTTTAAATTGTTTTTATTATTATCAGCGGCGTTCTTTAGTTGTACTCTTGGCGAGAACACTTAATTCTTTTTTATGTCTCCGCACATCAGCGGCACGTTTGCCCTTTTTTTCTGTTTTTTTTTCGACTTTTTGCTTATGGTACATGAACATTAAAATGCTAATAGCTTTAAGCTTTATATCCACCAAGCTTACTCCGGTCAAACTGCAACGATTTTCATTGCGTAAAAAAACTTTTCCCTTTTTTTTTATTTACTTTTGTGTTGTAGACAGATTTGCATCAAAGTTTCAATTGAGTTTCGGGGTCTTAAAGTAGTTTTTATGCTTTGCTTACAACTTATCAAGATATGAAATGTTATGCACAGAATCTTTTGAGTTTTCCATTTGCACCGCAAGCAATCAGTCAATCGAAAGCTTTAGCTTTTGTCCTTTTTGGATTTTTGGTAACTTTTAATTTTATTGTAATGCTACTATGACATCAAATATGAACTCTTGCCCTCAGCAGTTGTCAAAACAGTAATTGGCTTACTTGCAACTTGCTGTCAGCAAAACGGATACAAATAAATGCCTCAACTGCAAACCACACTTGCCTTACCACAAGACCCACTAACATGTGGCACGTCATATTTGAAATCTTTCAATCCATTTTCACTTTAGTTTTCATATATATTTAATTTAGATGCTTCAAAGAAATATATGTATTTAAAAAAATAATTAAAATAAAATTTTTCTCAATATTCGTGTCTTTAATAATTTTTGGAAGTTTAATTTAATTTTCAACCACATGGATTAATTCTTTATGGCTTCCCAAATGGTTGCTTCTTCCTTTTTTTTAAGGTTTTCATACTCTGATAAAGGAAACAAACGAGTTTTTTGGCTTTGTGCAAAGTTTGTCTTCTTGTCTCTTCCAATTCTTAACGACACCCTTAGGGGGACGCTGGATAATCGAAAAATAATGTAGCTAAAAGTCATCAAAACCTATTTATATATATTTTTTTCACTTCATTGCAGCTAAAGTGTGTCAAACTTCGAGGCCAAGTTGGATGAAGTTGTACCCCGAATTATGCTTTCAACACTTTATGAAAGATCATCCCAGCTAAACCCAACGAACTTTTTGCAAATAAACTTGGAGCAGAGTGCTCAGCAGTCGGTTGCTTTTCGCTTGTTTATTTGAAGATTTTGGCTGCGTTGCCGGGCAAATAAATTCAAATTAAAATAAAATAAATTACAAAAATGCGCTTTGCATACTCGAAGAGGGTGGCATTGAGATAGGTGCCTGGCAGCGGGTGCGGTGTGGGTGTGGGTGGGTGTATGGGTTGTGGATGTGAATTCTGTTGAGAATGTAGCGTGTCAAAAAGCAACGTTAGTCACGTACAACAATCGCTGTGCGACGTCAGCGTTGGCATTTTTACATCTTTTGTTTTAAACATAAATCGTCGGCAAGTCCAGTGACAACAATGTTTGCTGCTCCTCCTCCTCCTCCCCCCCTTCCACAACCCACCCTAAAGTACCACCCCTTAAGTGCCACAGTTTGTGTGTGTGTGTGTGTCTTAGGCTTTTTAGAAACAGTCTCAGTATCTCTCTGTCAGTGTCACACGACTGCGGCACTGCGAGCGTATTTCACAATAAATTCAACGGCAAACGCCAGCATTTTACATTAATTTTGCATTTCGGTTGCCTTTTGTTTTGCCTCCGCTGATAAGACGGAAGTGCGACAGTCGAAATGGGCAGCCCACAGAGAGAAAGACGATGCGCAACAACAACAACAATTGATGACAGATGAAGCCACCGAGCGAATGACACACCGACACACAGACAGTTAGACAGTTAGACAGTCAGACAGTCAGACAGACCGACTGTCAAACGTCAAGTTGAGTGCGATGCTCGTTTAGTTAACATTTCGCTAGGGAGACCATCAGCTGCGATAGGCGGCGAGACCAAAATTTTAATGCCTTGTTCCGGCTGACCACATTTGAATACACTTTGCACACAATGGTCAGTAAATTGTTTCTTTATGATCATTTCATTTGTGGTTTGAGCTATTATTGTAATTTTTTTTTTGTTTGCTTGGTAATAATATTGTTCCAAGCCCTTGATAAATTGTGCACATAGAACTTACGAATTGAATGTTTAAGGTATGGCAAATAGTTTGTGAATAGGTAGAGAAAACGTGGAAAAGGGGGGGAACGTGATCGTGGTAAGTGGTAGAAACTTGTGTAACTGGCAGAAGTTTCCATATGCAGCAATTTGAAGCTGCTGCTTGGTTTGCCATTGAGGTATAAATAATTGAAGTTGGCTTCGAAATTGAAATTGAATAGGATTTGTTCTCAAAAGTCACGACAATACAATATACGCAACTCAACTGTAGAACTTTACGATAACAAAACTGAAAACAAGAAGCGAAGTGAACGGAAGTCTGGCTAAAAAAAGACGAAAGTGAAAACATAAATACAATCTTTCAGTTTAAGCTCTTTATTTTAATCGCTTAAAACTTTTTAAGGCAAACTATTTGGCATTCGCTGGCTTTGTTGTAACTTCATACAAGTTGTTAAAGTATTTGTATTTGCTAACCATGCTGGACGCATATATGTCCCAATCTTGTTGGTCATTCACGTCTGACCCAACAAAATTTCAAAATTTAATTCAATTAGTTGCCATTTTGTGTCTTCTCTTTTGCCCGTGTTGTTGTTGTGTGGTCAAGGCAAATAACATTTATGAGCTTGGCAAATATTTAGTGGTACATTCTAAGGGCGTTTTGTTGCAAAAAAAAAGAAAGAAAAGGAAACAGACATAAAGAAACAGGGACAGCATAAAAAACGAACGAAACACGAACGCCAAGCACGTAAAGGGAAATTTAACATGTGTTTGCCTGCAGATTGCAGGAAGGAAAAAAACCTTGGACATATCTTGACAAGCTCATCTTGTGCCTTTTAAGTGCTCGCCTCTCTGGCCTGTTGGACTTGGGACTCGAAAACCCAACATCCCAACATCCCATCTCCCATCTTCCAGACCCATCCATTTTGTGTCCTTTCACATTTTTTTGTTGCCATTTTTTTGATGTTGTATAATGTCTTGTTCTGTTGGCGTCCGTTTCTTTTTCTCTCTTTGCTTGTTGTAAATTTTTTGGTGATTTAACAATATTGATGGCTCGCTTGTGGCATGACTCGACGCTTTTGACGCTGTTGACAAAGCAGCCAAGAGCCAACTTGACAAGTTGTATTCAAAATGCATAGATGCTTTGATTTGCGAAAAGGCTTACGCAAAACGCGAACGACATTTGCAAATGCAAAACGTTGAGATCTATATCATCAACCCAGCAGACACAAGTACCATAAATAATAGCCAGGATTTGAGATGAGTTCAGTTGAGTTGAGTTGAGCGAAAGCTGCCATCATTTTTTTTATGGTACGTGCCGAAATAATATTTATTGCACACATAAACATTTGGCATTGAGGTAAATCTTTCGATTGAAGTGAATGTTATAAATGTTAGCTATTAAAGCTCTGTGTATCTAAGTCATATTTTATTTGAATATTTCACACATTTATCGAATCGAACACGTAGTTCTCGGATTTGTACTAGAACAGCTAGAATAACAACAAATGATGTGAGAAACTATATTAAGCATTAACACATAAATGATTAAGCTCAAAGTGGCCTGCAACAAAGTCTTCTTCACTTGGATTATTATATCAACACAAAAAGTCAACAAAATTCAATATAATACCCATCCATCCAACTGACTTAATCTCTGTCGTACTGAAAAAGGAATCTTATGCAGAAGTCAGTGAAATTTGAGTGCTAATTAAAGCAGCTTGCTATTCGGCTGCATCTGCAAACCAAATGAAATTAAAATGAGTAACAGGACAAAGCTTCAGGTTCGGGCTCAACGTCTCCATTTTTGGCCCAAGGCTAATGGAATGCCATCGTCTATCGTCAATGCGAATGCGAATGCCTCAACGACCCTTGTTGCCACTGCGAAAACGGAAATTAGCTTGCAGCTCGAAAGCGACACTTTGATTGCAAACACAATGATGGATGCCGAATTGTGGGTAAGCTTCTATTTATACATGCATACATACATACATATTGCCCATTCAGAAATTGGATTGCGTAATGAATGAATACTACAGTCCATCGATGGACGGACAGGTGTCCTATTGCCCTTTAACCATGCACTAGTTTTGGTCGTGAGATATAATTAGCTGGCTTAACGTTTTCTCATTTGGGCTTTGTATATCCATGGACCAAACAACTGTGCCGTTCAGACCAAGCAGAAAAATAATTTCAGAGCATCTTAAAGGTTTTTGCTTAAACATCTTTTGCTTTTTAGCAAGCATTTAACATCACATTACAGCAAAATATTTAATGCAAGAAAACGTTGCAAAGACTGATAAAGCCAAGAGCTGTGTAGAACAGAGATAGAGAGAGAGAGGGAGAGAGAGAGGGAGAGAGAGGAAGAGAGAAAGAACTGGATGTAGGTGAGGACTGTCACAGCTTGGGCCACGCAACACATGGCGTATGGGCAACTTGAAAAATCGGTGTCATGCTAATGACCGATTAGCGCTGCGTGCGTTGCCCTCAAGAAATAGGTGTGCGCTTAAGAGCCAAATTCTTGCCTCATAGCATGTGGCATGGTGTGTCACAGAGTGATGAAACCTTTTAACCAAACTATTCAAAATAGAAATAAAAATCAAGTAAGAAGGCTCTAGTCGAGAAATCCCGAACAGACGATACCCTGAACCCTATACTTAATGCATACAGTCAATGCTTGCAAATATGTGTGTATATCGGAAAAGGGAGGAGTTATCATTTTATGAAATATTTACTGTTTAGTTTTGATGAAAAAGTTAGCAAAATAACATAAAATCTGTCGGAGGCAGCAGCAGCTAACAAACAATTTAAACATGCAAATTATAAACCTAATTTATAACGTAACTTATAACGTAACTTATTCGCATCACTAGTTGTCGTCTTTGCCTTGCACTAATTGTCCTCTTTGCCTAACACTTCGTCTGGCTGCTTGGCATCGCTCAACTAGTTCTCTCGGTCAGACTCTTTTATACATTCGATCGGTACAGTTCGCTACAAAAGCTAAGCTTAAACTACCACTAAAAACCACCGATCTAATTGTGCAAATATCAATAAACACCAGAAAGAAATTATTGTAAAGCTATCGTGTTTTTCAATATAGTAAAATTGACCACAAACATTTAAATTTCGAACATAGGTGAACACAAAATAGTGTCTCCTCTAAACAAAATCTAATAGTTCTCTGCCAGCGCCTAAAACTGCAACTTTTCTAAATAAATTCTGCTCTTTGAACGTGACAATTTGGAATGAAAACGAAAATTGGCAGTAGAAGTTCTGGAAACCTTTAATCTTAAACACACCCCAAAAATGTTATGCTCGTCATTCTGCTGGCCATATATGGCGTTATTCTTAGCATTGGCGCATAACAAATTAAATTGTGGCACGCAAAATACTTTGGTTTGAAACTGCGGCAAAGTGAGCCAGCGTGGACACTGACGGCGACCGACTCCACTTAAAAGGGGCGTGTCATGGCGATTAAGTCAATGCCATTTTGGATCATAAATGGAATTTCACCTTTGCCGCAAACCAACACACGCGGCTCGAATGTATGTGTGGGGTGTGTGTGTGTGCGTGTGTGGGTGTGTATGTGTGTGTGTGTGTGCGTGCGTGCGCATAGCTGCAAATTGGATTTCGCTTTATGCAAATTTTTGCGCACAGATTGACTGACATTAATGGATGATGAAGTCGACGTCAACGTCAACGTCGCCTGCGAACGAAAGCAGAACGAAAATCTTTTGGGGTTTTCAGCCAGTGAATTGAGCATTTTAACAATCCACCTGTATATGATGTCTGCATTCAGCCAAACTCAGCTCAGCTGCATTGGAAATTAAACGAATTGCAAAGGACACACAAAGGACACGAGCAGCCGGAGCAACACAACTTAATTGGGGATCCCGCAGAAGCGGGCGGGCAGTTTGGGGGGAGAACAAGTCCAGCATTGAGTCATTTTGTTGACATGCTTGCTAACTTTTGCTTTTTTCGCTTGGCTTGCCTGACTTGCCTTGCACCCCTCGCACCCTCACCACAGCTCCTACCTTGGCTCAGAGTCTGCTCATTACAGGTGCTTGTGTTTTTATAGCCATTTAAAACATTTATGGCCAACCATTTAAAATGGCAGGCGAGAGGGCTGTACATGACCTTGCTCATTATGCTGTTGTTGCTGTTGTTCTTCCCGTCTGTCTTCTCCGCGTCTCTTCCTGTTTCGGGTGCAGACTTCCCAATCTTTATAAGTGCGTGCGAGCTTTGTTATTTCTCTTTTTTTTTTGTTTTCTTTTTAATTGTCTGCATGCAAGCGAACTTTGGGTTAAAGTAATCAATTTTTTGCTCACTTTTGCAGTTGATTTTCAATTGAGTTGCAAAACTATAAGTTTTTCTTATATATATATTAAATATATAACATTAAAAAACATTGTTTAATCAGTTTTCACAACTTTTATTTATAGCCCCATGATAATTTTGAAAAGAAAACAATATATATACTTTTTATTCACAAAAGTTTAATTTTTACCCAAATTTGGGTAATTTACCCAGGTTCCCCGACCGCTGCCTTAAACTTTTAGATTATGTCGTTAAAGTTGAGGTTTTGTTCCATAGTCCAGTGTAGACAGCTCGCCTGTTGGATTGTTGGATTGTTGTATACCTTAATTGTCACTTTGGGCAATTTATAAGGCAAGCTTTAACACAATTTTTACAGCAGAATTTTTTTTTGCCAGTTGTTTTATGTTGTTGTTGCTTTTGAACATGGCATTTGTTTAGTTTGGTTTTATTTGTTTTTTGTTGTTGTTTTTTTGCTTCTTCAAATTTAATTAATACACACACATTTGTTGTTGTTCTTGTTGTCGATGGCCTCTCATTAGGAGCCTACTCCGAACCGAACCGCACCAACCAAAGAGCCCAAGGCAATGAAATTATATTGGCCCCTTGTTGAATTGTTTGAAAAGTGCTTGAAAGCACAATTAGCCTTAAAATAGGCAGTTCACTTCATTACTTTTTTTTGTTCTTTTTTTGTTATTTGAGTTCTGTTCCCATTTTTATTGTCAACTGGCTAAATGCGATTCCTTTGGTCTTTTCAAGTTCTTGCTTTCCATTCTTCTATTCTTAATGATTTACTTACACTTCTTTTGTCCACAAATCAGCTTAAAAATGGTTTGTCCTTTTTTTATACTTCAATTGCTTTGACTTATGATATTTCAGATTCAACCTTAGGCTTTAATTGAGTTTCATTTCTTTTCCGGATTTTTACACAGATAAATAAGATTGCTAAACGTTTAATTTATTGTGCAAAATTAAATAGCTAAAAATCGAAAAAAAAGATATTTCGAACAAAACGAGTAAAAACTTATCAACACTGAAATCTGTCAATGTCACCTTTATTTTAAATCAGCATTCACATTTCTACAATCATTCTTCAAGTATTTATACAATTTTTTTTTAAATTTTCTAAATTCCGCAAAATCAAAAGAGTTAAACCATTCAACTTAAAACTATTTTAAATTAAACATAAGACTTAAAATGGGTGAATCTTTCGACTTAAACGCAAACACACCCTACCAGAGTACTTGCCTGCTTTTGATGCCTCCGATTGTATTCGGTGTTATGGCGCTGGCAATAATATACATAATTGTGAATTGGTTGATGGATGTCATCAATTCGATGAAATTCCATTGCAAGCTAAGCCTCCATGTTAAAACAAGGAAGGTAAGTACTCGCTACCATATTTGACTACCATAAGTATCAGATTGTAACGAGTTGTAACTCATAGAACTTGGCGATCACGGACTTATCCGCTGTTAGACTGTTCGAAACAGCATCTGGTGTTGACACCATTAGCTATAGAAATGGAAATAGAAATAGAAATAATCGCGATCCGTTGTTAACGGCTATTGAATCGAATCGGCCTGCGGCTATCATGCAGGGTTCAGCAAATCCTCAACTGACTGTTATGAATCGCAGACAAATTTCCATGACAAGCAGTTCGATGACTGAAACTGCAACTGAAACTGAGCAGCGAGCGACAACCGTTGAAACTAATCGTCCAAAATCGAATTCAACACGTAACCAACCAAAGAAACCAACCAACCATGAGAACAAAAAATTGTAAGGATATAACGCATTTGAAATATATGCATACAAATATTTTAACATAATATTGAAAATTTGTTCACTGTTGTTCAATGGGTATCTTCTAAGAAAAACGCGACAACAATTACTGGAACTAGATGTTCCATTTATAGCTTGAGTATTTTTAATTTAATTTTGAAATTGAATATTTTACGAATTGCGCGAGTTGATTTGGTTTTCGGTTCCCGTTGAATTTCTACCTTACTTAGCAGCTAATCGCGTAGGTTCATTTTGAATTTGTGCCCCCTCATTAAGTAGCCTCTGCACGTCCCGCTTGCATTATCAACAACAACAAGCAATTCATTTACAAATGGCGACGCTCGCTTTATCGTTGTGGCGACAACAACAACCAACCTCACAAGGTATCCCCCGCACTCTCCCTGTTCCCATCATATCGGCTGGCCTATAAAAATTATTTCAAGAGAAAGTCTCTAAAAAAAGGAAGAAAAAAACTGGACTCTGGTCGTCATCAAAGTAACTCACCAAGAATAAACATATATATATATATATGTGTATACACCTATACATACACACACACATACACACATACATACACACATACATACTTAGGGAAACGTGCACTTTAAATTTAATATAATTACCTCCATTTGGGAGCCCTTCTTGCCCATGGAGCCGCCACCCGTGTGGCCGCCGCTCTGTGCGGCATTCATCGTTGTTGTTGTTGTTGTGGTTCCTGTTGTTGTTGTTGTTCGTCTGTATCTGTTGCTCTTTGCCTCCGGTGCCTGTAAATGATCTTTCTCTTCCACTGGGTAGGCGTCTGGGTTTGGGCTTTAGGTTCGGGGGCAACTGCTTTTATTAACAGCTCCGGCACAGACGAGGCAATTGTTAATTATTGCTGTTGATGTTGTTATTTCAGTTGTTGCTGTTGTTGTTGTTGTTTATGTTATCGTTGTTATTGCAGCAGCCGGCTGAGTCACAAATTATAGCCAACACGCGAACCGACCAATAAATCCTAGCGGTCTTCGTTCGCGTTCCTCTCCTCTCCTTTTTTGCCAACTCACAGTGCTTTCTGCCTTCTATTTTAATTTATGTGCTGTTCAATGTTTAACACAGTTGTTGTTGTTGTTTTTTTTTTGTCTTATATATTTTGATAATATTTTGTTTTTATTTTGTCTGTATTTTTGTGTAATACCATGTTTAAGTTTTCATTTATAATTTAGGTCACTTAAGAACTTAATATATCTATACATTTATATGTATGTTTATATATTCCTTTATATGTATTTATTTATATATATGTGTGTGGGATTGAAGGGGTAGTGGCATTAACTTTTATATTCGTCGCTGTTTTTTGCACTTTGGCACGCGCCTAAATTCAATTTGCAATTTCAAGTTGCAATTCGCGTTTGGCATATACGAAACCAACGCTAAGCAACAGGGACACAAAGAGACACAGAGGGGGAGAGAGAGAGAGAGAGAGGGTGGGGCTGCTCAGAGCGTTGACACCAGCACTTGAGCATGATCTGTAATAACAATGGGCATGGGAATGTGGCATGAGGAATGAGGATTGAAAAACCAGCAGCAGCTCGAGTGACAATCGCCTGGCAGGCTGAGTAGCAGAAGGACGGGGGATGGATGGACAAAGTGAAAGTGACAGTGACAGCGACAGCGACAGAGACAGCGAAAGAGACAGAAACAGAAGTTGAAACTTAAATAAGGCAACATCAACAAGAGCAACAATAACAATAACAACAGTTAGCACAATAGGAGTCTGTTTTTCAGATAATGTAACTATATACCGAGGGTGGGCTCTTGATGTTGCCAAGTGGAATGGGCCTGAAACTTATCAAAAGATGGAGGATGACATTGGCAACACTGAATGGTTGTGTTTTTGTTGTTGTTGTGTGGTTGTGTTTGCGACAATTGCTTGGTGCCTTAATTGATATGGCCCGAAACGATTCGAAAGCCTTCTGCTTATACCCTAAACCAGGGTTTTGTGCTTAAGTTTGTAACAGGCAGAAGGAAGCTTCTCCGATCCCATAAAGTATATTCTTGTACAGCATCAACGGCCGAGTCGATATAGCCATGTCCGTCTGTCCATCCGTTTGTGTGTAGGTATAAACGCGTCGATCTCAAAGACTATATGATCTAGAGACTCCCTAATCCCTAGGCAGAACAAGTTTGTTTTAGATATTCGATAACTCTTCCCGTTTCCGATATACTCATGTGATGGATAACAACAAAATCTTGAATCTGCAAAACTTTGAGAGGAAATAATGTCAGTCTGTAAAATTTTTTATTGAAATCGGTTGAGAAACACCGGAGATAAGGAACATTGAAGTTAAGTCGAGTATGCAGTATGCGCTTACACACACACACACACACATACTTGCAAGCACTGACTGTACGCATAAAGTGTAGGGGTTGAGGGTATGGTCTAGTCGGGATTTCTGGTTTTTGTATTTGTATTTAAAATATGAAATTTGTTCACTTCAACTTCGCACAAGAAGAAAAGTTCTAAGACAAATGTCATGCGAGATGACATCAAATATTAAGTAACTCAACTTCTTCTGCTGTTCATGGGTGTGTGTAAATGTGTATATGTGTGCGTATGTGTGCTCTTAACAGTTGCCTGCATACAAATGTGAATTGGGAATGGGGGCTAAAATAAAAGGATGAACACATTTGCACGTAGCATTTTAAGTTGAATCGAAATTGAGTTTATAATCATGCTAAGCAGAAGACAGATAAAGTGAAAGGGTTACAGGGTGGCAGGGGAAAGACACAACGAGGAGGAGAAGGAAATTAATGCATTGAGAACATGAGAACATAACGGCCAAGCAAAGTGAAATATGATGAAGGCAATTTGTTTGGGTTGATTCAAGCCTTTGATAAGAATAAGAATAAGAATAAGAAAATACACAAAGCACAAATCTCGCCACGCCATATGTATGTTTGTCTGTGTGTGTGTGTGTGTGTGGAAATGGGTTCAGTTAGCTTGGTCAGGGTCAAAGTTCAGGAAGTCTGGCCATCTGAGAGTCTGATTGCTGTTGAAGTTGCTTTTGCTTTTGCTTAGCTGCCAATTTGACTAAAAGTTTCCACACAGAGATTTAATACGCTTTTTTTGGTCTCAAAAGTGGTCAAGAAATTGAAGCAAGCAAAAGAAAGGTCTGACTAAAAGGGGCAAATTTGGTAATCAAGAAGAAAAGAGAACTAAATGTTGAATGGTGAATGTTGTTTTTTTGTTTTTATGCATTTGCTACGTGATTTAATTAGTTTGGCTCGTCATCGTCGTCGTCGTCGTTGGTAATTAGAGGCGCCTGCCAACGGCATTTGTCTATGGCTAATTACCGACATTATTAACATATTGCAGCTCGCAAACAGACAATGGCCCACAAGCGTTAACAGAAAAACAAAAACAAAATCAAAAACCGACTCGCACGTACAAACACAAGAACAAGAACAACAAAACAGAAGCCGAGACGATAAGCACAACATCATCGCTGTCTGCTTCTCACTGTGATAATATACGAGGACAAAGATAAAAACAAAAGACAAATAAAGAGAAGGCTCAAAATGTATCCAGCTTAAGCATTCACAGTTGTGATTATTATCAAATTAAATGCAAAAGTTCTGCATTGAAATAATTAAGAATTGACAAAGAAAGGGGAATAAAGTCTATTAGTTGAAAAGGACAAGAGAGACGTGGCTTGTGGGGTATGCATATACCCGCTTGAAAGAGCAGCCTGCTGCTGAGCATCTGAAATGCCGCAGCACGCAAAAAAGAACCAACAACAAAGAAAGATAACTTTGCAGTAGCACACACACACACTCACAAACACACGCACAAAAGTAAGAATGAAAGAAATGTAACAGATTTCAAAACTGGATTTCGGGCAAGACAATCCCAAATAAATAAGGTAAGAAATCAGCATGCAAACGGCGAACTGCGTACTTGATAGCGACGAAGCACACTGAAGAATGAGTGTTTGGCTGGGGTTCCGATTCTTTTCGTTTCGTTTTGTTTTAGTGCCTGACAGCAAATAAATACAAAAAAAATAAAATATCAAAAATCCGTGCAGCAGCTGCGGGACTCGGATTTGGTTTGGGGAATCTGAAAGCGAACGGAGGCGGATTTGGCTCTGGCAATCAGCAAGCAGACAGACAGACCGACAGAGAGACCAAGCCAGAAACCAAAAGTAAAGATTTGCTTGGCTTTTCCACAGTAAAGGCAAAAAAAAAAAAAAATAGAAGACAAAAAAATTCTGTATAAAATCAGATAAAAATCAAAACAAAATACGAAAATTACTAAAGAAGAGGGCAATTTGCAACATTTATTTAAACAATCTGTGGCAACAGGCAGGCCAAAGGCAACCATTTTTTATTAGGGCATTCTTTGTCTTTTTTTCTTTTGGCAAATGGATCAGATGGCGATTTGATTTTGATTGCAAAGCGGCTAAAGATACGAAGGGATACAGTTTCACACCAGGTCTTGATTTGAATAGCTTTCAGTGGCAATCTGCTGCAAAGCCAGTTTTTATCCACTTTATGGTTGGCGGCAAGCCTGGTTGTATACTTGATATACTTATTGCCTGCAAATTGAAACTGGCCAATTAGCAGAAATAAACGCAATCAAAGGCTTTTCACAAGTTTCTTTTTCTGTATTGCATATATATAAATATAACTGGAATATATATACATATATATGTGTAGATTTTTTCGCAAGTTGGTTTTTTATATTTAAATAAATGTGTATTCAGTTAAAATATCTTTTTAAAGTGTGTACTCATTTTAATAAATATTTATTTTGTGGCCAAAAGTATTTGACCTTAAAAAAGAAAAAATGCTTTTGAAATAATCAGCTAAATAAGTTTGATTTTTTTAAACATTATACATCGTATAAAAATTATTAAAGGTTTATTTTTTTGATAAAATATATTCTTTATCACAAAAACCGCGTCATTGTGTTTATTTTTTTAAGTATAGATAAAATTGCAAAAATTAATAAAATAAAATAATTTTAAATCAAAAGAATTCTTATCATATCTAAAATGTATTTCACAAATTTATTTATATTATCTAGATTATTATTTTATTATTGATCACAAATGTATTTATAATATATTTTATAAGGTTCATTTGCATAATGAAAATATTTGCTTTAGGTTTGATTTTAATTTATTTCAACTTTAAACATATTTGAACATTGTCTTATCTTGTTTTCAGCACATTTTCTCACATATTTATTTATTTGAAATTCGTCAGCAAACAAATGCATTTAATTTGCAGTCTTATTTGCGTTTTGCTGCTGTCACTTCAAAGGTACAAAAAGAAAAAAAAACATTTCGAAAAAAAACCGCATTGTGCTGGACGTGTGTTAAGTGAACACACAAACACACAGAAAAAATGAATGAACTGATTGGAATTGCCAAATTGAATTAACAGTTACTATTTTTGGTCAGAGCGCGCAAATATTCAAATGGCCAGCCGATCGTAAACGAGAACGAAGGCTTACTATTTCAACTACATCGCGTCGTCGTATATTTGCAAAGGACTTCGAAACAGTCACGCGAAATCGTAATCGTAATCGTAATATCGTAAAGTGTGCGTCTGTGCGGCACTGCGACTGCAGCAGTTGGCGTTGTGAGCAGAACTGAGAGACCGCCAGACGAACGCACATGTCGCATGGCAAGTGGACTTGGCGGACGGAACGCCCAGTGTGGCATGCCAGTGTTATCACACAGCATGCGACAAGCACAAGCGCAAGCACAAGCAGCAACAGCGGCAAGTATTCAAGCAGTCAAGCAGGCACGCAGGCTCTTGTGGCAGCAGCTTTGGCAAACATCTGCATGGAAGCTTTTGGATTTTGTGTGATGTGGCATGCAAGCTTTATCGGAAAAGTTTGCCATCACGTGGCAAAACTTCGCGACACCAAATGCGGCGACCAAAACAAAACAGTTGGCACACAAAAAAAAAAACTTCAAAACTAAACTTTTGGCACACACACGCACACATACGCAATGCCGCATGCCACGTGCCACCTGTCACATGTCAAGATTGGATCTCAGCCTTGCACACACATTCTTGTGTCCCAAATATTTGTTATAGTTAAACGAGCTGTTGATCAAAATGCTCGCATTGCGCATACGCCGCGTTCACCCTTGCCCTTGAAGGAATGTGTGTGTGTGTGTGTTCTGAGCCAATGACCACACCTCCAAACCTCGAAATATGTAAATGAAAAGAAGTCAATGCGAAAACCCTCTTTTATGCAAAACTGAATGAACAACCTAACCAAACTGGCTTGAATGCAAGCTATAAATATGAATGTTACCAGAAGGCATTAATTTAACATTTTCTCGCTGGACTTCTTTGTTGTTGTTGTTGTAGTCATGCTTGATAAGCAGTTTTTCCTTACAGCTAGTCGCTGTGTCAACACTTTTCCCCAAGTCAATTGAAAACATTTTTAACACAAAAGACACACGCAAAAGTTTTCCAAGTTTCTCAACAAAACTTTCAACTAAGTGCATAGCTCTCCAAATTTATGTCAGCAACAGGCCAACTCCATAAATTCGTTTGTTGCGAAGCTCTACTATTATTATTTCTTATATTTTCTTGCAGCAGCTGACAAAAGTTTTAAGTACTATTTTTGGCTTAGTCCTGCGGTGCAACACGGCGTATGTTTAACGCTCTGCAATTTTCAGAACAAATGATTTATGTGCTCCTAAGGACGCTAAGGCAATGACACTCACACACACGCACACACACAAAGCTGTTGATGTTAATATTTATATTTTTTGTATTCTATTTGATTGCGACAAAAGCCGTTGAAAGCTTTGGATGTGGATTGCATTGCGAGCTTGAAAGTTCCTTACAGCTTTCGGTGTGTCACTTTGGCAAGTTAGCCTTAGCTTTTCTTTCCCTTAAGCTTTCGCAACTTTAAGCTTTCCATGTGGCTAACTGTGCTTTCAAAATTGCTAAGGTTGCAGTAACAGATAATTTGTCTACAATTGAAAGTGTTCGATTCATGCTTTATTTTAAATTTAAAGTCCTAGCTCCGAACACCTTTTAATTAATTGTTTTTTTAAGCTTAAAATCGTACTCTCTGCAATTATAAATAATAATAATAAATTAATAAATTATAAATAAAGCCTAACCATTTCGTACGTTATAATGCATAGTTTCTCTCAATTACTTTAGTATTTTTTTCTGCATATAAATTCTTTGTATAATAAAAGTATACAAAGAAATATGTATAATATATATTTATAAATATATATTTCAAATATTGGTTACATTCGTTTTAAACATTTTAGGGCTTTATTTCATTGCATTTTGCTGAGGCGCTTTGTTGCCCATTCATTTGTCAATCCCTTGTTGCTAACTATTTTGACGGCACGTCTCAAGCAGAAAGACGTTGAAAATTTCAGTTATTATGGTATATTTGTTGTTGTTGTTGCTACTTTTGTGCAAGAAGGGAAATTCCCTTAAGGTGCAACAAGGAAATGAATTCTCAGAATTGTGATACAAGGCGTTTGCGGTTTTCTGTGGATTCTGCAACTGTAGTTATAATTGTATTAAGGTGGGTGTGTGTGTGTGCTGGTGTGTGCTGGTGTGTAATTCTGTACGCGACTTTATGGTTATGTAGGGCAGGAGATTGATGGCAGTTCCTGTACTGCGACTAACGAATTCATCAACACAGCACAAAAGATGAAGAAAATTGCAAAAACTAGAGGCCAAGGTGCTCCGATAATAGTAATTCAACTGGCAGCAATCGTACGCAACGAAAGCGAGCGAGAGAAAGAGACAGAGAGAGTGGGGGGGGGGATACGGATGGGTGAAAACGGACGTGTTGACGTCGACACGGCGTTGGCGTTTTCCATGAAACTTATTGCAAATGCATTTGTTGTGTGCAACAAGCTTTCTGAGAATAGACGTTCTGCCCCTCACCATACCCCCCTTAACATGCGACCACCACAAATGTCACGTCCAAGTTAAGTGAAAACCCACGTATTCAAATGTTGCCCATCATCTATCTCTCTGTCTATCTTTGTTCATAGCTTTATGCCTTGTATGTATTATAGTTATGGATAAATCGAATTTTATGGTATCCTCTAAACATTTAAACAACATGCAAACAATAAATTAATGCTTGCAAAACTTGCTTTATGCTTTGGATTACAACCACAACCTTTATGGTAACGAAATGCTGCAGTGTGGTGGACTTATGGCCAGGCTTAAATGTAATCGATGTGAAAGCAACACTGCAATGTGTGTTGCAAGCAAGTCGAGCTACGATTAGGGCGAGATTTCAACATGGCAATCGTAGTAGCACATTCGACTGTTTTCAAAACTGCTAGCAAAAGTAAATATGTGTGTGTTGTTTTGTGTACGACTGGAACTAATGTGGCAGTGAACAAAACAAGAAAATATCCATGGCAAAACAATTGATGAGAGCGTTGCCAAGCATTTTTTGCCTCTACCTCTGCCTTAGCCACTGTTTGGCATTTAGTTCGTCAGTGAACTGGCGAGATGATGAGGATGAGAATGAGGATCGGCTTTATTCACCTCATGCGTTGATGCTCGAACCGAATCGTGAGATGGACTCCTCCTGTATAGTGCCAGATAGAGCCGCATTAAGGACATTGAGTAGTGGGAGACAGATGAAAATGAAACTGAAATTTCATCCGCAAATGCAAGATGGCATAACAACAGCCAAAGGCAGTGAACAAAACTGGCTAAGGAATTTTTTTGACACAGTTCACATATTTGTTCTGGACAGAGCAATGAGAAGAAAAACGCAACACAGACAACGCCTAAATATGATGACTATGATGATAGTGAAAATCAATCTGATCCAGCTGAATATGTCGACTCTGATGACGACAAAGATAAAGAAAAAGACAATGAGAAAGACAAAGACAAAGACAGCGACAGCGACAGAGACGATAAAGATAAGGATATGGAACAGGATAAGCATAAGCATAAGGATAAGAATAAGGATAAGGATGATGAGAATGATAACGATGATGACGATGACGATGACGATGATGTTGATGATGACAATGATGACGATATTGATGATGAAGATGAAGGAAAGGATTTTACGGCTCGTGTAACATGTATACTTAGCACGATAAACGATAACATCAAATCACTGGCTGCTGATCTGAATGCTTTGAATGTGGGCTTCTCGGAAATCAAATCATCAGGCTTGCCTCTTGATGATGAAACAATTTGTAAGCCACAGGATCTGACGATGACGACGACGACTACGACGACGACGACGACACCCACGACGACGCCCACACCAACATCGACAACAATAACAACAACACCAAGCAGTAATGAAGATGTCAAAAAGGATAATAGCTTTGATGATGATTACGATGAGCTGGATTCGGAGCAAGAACACGTTCATATGCAGGATATAGTTGCGGATCAGGCTTGCCTCAATTCACTAACTACGCCACTTTCGGCGGAACCGGATCGTTTAGAGATACCACCGTTAATACAAATGCTAACCCATCGATCTCCCTTGCAATTGTCTTTCAAGAAACTTAAAAATCAAAGAAGTCAAGGCTATCTGAATGCCTTCAATGATATGCGTCTGTCCAGGGCGGTGCAGGCGGCATCTGCAGCATCTGCGGCATCTGCGGCTCGTTGCCGTCAGGAAAAGACCAACATTGATCACTTCAAAGAGAATCTTCGACGCATTATCGCCAATCGGGCTAATATCGAGAGCCGCATTTCGAGCTTACTTGCTAGTCTCAGTCATATGGATGAATCAACTTAACATTTTCAACTATAAATTATATATTTTTATTAGTTTATGTTCAATTTGTAAGAAACTTATACAAAGCATAAACAAAATATCGTGAACATAATTCATAGTTGAGTTATTTAGTTTCAGTGTTTTTTTTTCTTTCTGTTTTGTTTCAGGTGATCTCGATTCCGTCAATATGGTGGTACGCCCGTGTTGTTCCAAATATGATACTCAATATCCTCTGCGTCAAGAGTACAGAAAATGGGTTGTCTCTTACCAATAAGGCCTATTTCGATGCTTTCGGCTTCCAATTCCTTCGGCGACACAGCACTCATCAAGGCACGAACGGCAAACCCAATGACCCACGGCTGGGCCATATCATGTTTGTAGTAACGATCCAAATACGCCTCAACGGCATTTCTCTTGGCACCCGCAGCACAGGCAAAGTAGCCGCTATAGTTCGCACACGGATCCAATTTAAAGACAGATGGTCCAATCTCAGCCGAATATGAAATCAATATCATGCAGCATCCAAACGGACGCACCTCACCGTTTTGCGTGTGCATCTGAAGAGTGTCGCCCATGCGATCAGCCAATAGCTCCACGGGCATATCGTAGTGAAAGCTATGCGAAAATTCTACGGACGCAAAACGTGCATGCGTCATCAAGGCACGTGAGTCTGCAATGCGTCCGGTCATGCAGCAACCAACAGAATTGTTGATTGCATACAATTGCGTTTTTGATTCATCCACAACAAATTTGTCCGAATTTTTAAGCTTTTGAGTGGCCACGACGGCACAATTGGTACCTTTGACAGCAACACTGGTTACATTTGTCAGATTCACGGCTCTTTTAGCATATTCCACTTGAAGCAGACGTCCGTCTGGGCTAAAAACCGCACAGGATCTATTGAATCCGGGTAGAATTCCACGAGACATCTCTAGCTCTCTGTTAGTTATTGAGTTTAGCCGTATGTGTTTTAAGTTTTGCCAATACTAACAAAAGTCATTCAATTTGCAAATTTAAAATGAAATACATTAAAGAATCATTATTATATAATGGTAATAAACGTGAGGGCTTACCAAAAACGTATAGAAACACAATTTTGCACAGTTGTTAAGACGTTGAGTTGTTACGCGAGTTTCTTCAAGAAGGTTCTCGAATATATTTTTGGCAAGTATAAAATTACGAACTTTAAATCAATACTGAGTTGAAGTAAAATGTTTAATTAAAGCTTCAGAGCTAAAGTAACTAGACTTCAATGTTTTTTACACTGCCTACTGAGTTCTATTCAGTTGGGAAAAGTTTTTTGTTAAAATTAAGCTGTGCTTAGCAAAACGAAATGTCACTGTTTGTAAGTAGTAGTAAAAGTAGGGCTACCAACCTAATTACAACCGATATATTATCGATGTATCGTAAGCGCATTGATTAAAGAATATAATCGCGCCACGAAAGAGTACGTAAGTAGTGAACGCCATCGAATAAAGAAGAAAAATATTTTACTAAGTATTCAATCTACGGAATTAACCACAACAAAATTTTAGTGCAATATTCTTAGTTGGTGAAGTTTAAAAGTTCCATTCAACACCGAATATAAAATCAGTGGCACATGTTGAGCGTCCCAGTTGGTTTTATTTAGTATTAAAATATATGGCTCGATAGGAGAATCTTTTAATCTCTGGCAACTTGTCAATCAGCTGGACACTGTTCACAGTTCGGACAAAAGCGGCGAATTGGCAAACCTGAAATGCTATCAGATATACATATACATATGCTGACAAATGGTAACACCAAGTGACATACACACACACAAACATACATGTCTCTCTATCTGAGTGCACTTTGGTGTATCAGTGTGTCGCTGTGTGGGTGTGTTTCAACAAGAATAATAGAAAAGGATTGAAAGTGATGGCAGCTGTGAATGTTACAGCCTTGTCAGTGTCATATATATATACATATATATATATATATTTATATATATATGTGTGTGTTTGTGGTGTGGAAATGCATGTATGTGGTTGTTTGTATTTTTGTGGTGCTTGTTGTGTGTGGTGGCGGGCGGTTATGTTTGCCAGCTTGTCGCTTAAGTTATTTGGAAATCGCTCAAAGACATTTTCAAATTGATTTCGTAATCACAACAAAATCGATGTGTAAATAGTCGCTATTAACTTAAGCTTTACATCACAGTTTCACACACACGCGCGTGCCACACCCACTCAGCACACAAACACACATATACGCACACACACAAACACGCACACATCTTTGGCACAAAGTGTTCTTATCGTTCTTTTGTCTACACGGTAGGTCCTTGGCCAGATTTGCTTGGCTTCGGCTTGGCTTGGCTTGACTTGCCCCTGCATTTTATAAGAGCTTCACTCGCATCATAGCCGACAATTACACTCGGCCACACAGCTCAAGTTTCATTGTCTACTACAAGGCAGAAAAAACGACAGAGAGAGAGGGAGACAAAGAGAAAGAGAAAGCAAAGTTGTCGACATTCTGTCGTAACTTACGCTTTCTCGGATATCATGATTTTTATTTGCTGATAAGCGCAATTTCAAAATCGATTTGTTAACGCAAATTTTTCTTGCTATCGCTCCTTTCCTTTCAAACATTCCACTCCTCCTCGCCTCCTCTTTTCTATCGTCTTGTGTGGATTTAAGATTAGCCGCGACGATTGTTTTTACTGTGGCATGTCTTAATATAACCATGAAACACAATCGCCCAAAACAAATCAATAATCGCTTATGCATATATATAGATGTATATATATATATATATTTACATATATATGTTACCAGATTGGTTTCACTTTCAAATGCCACGACATATGCTGATGTTCAACGTTCGGTTATTTAATGACGATGACAAAGAAAAAATCTGTTTGGCAAACTTCGTTCATTAAATTCTTCCGGCATTTTTGATGCATTGGCATGTTATTTTTAATTGATTGAACAATTTACTTCTGTGAACATGAACAAAAATAGCTGTATTTAAATTTTGAAATTGAATCTATGCGTGCAACAAAAACAAAAACTGCTCGCCTGCCATCTTATGACAGTGAAGACAAATGAATTCATTTTGTATATATATATTCTATATATATTGTGAATATTTCTTTCATTTGCTGTTGCTGTTGTTGTTGTTGTTGTTATTGCGTTGCCTTATTAAATTTAAGGAAGTCAGCATGAGGGCTTTATTAAAATTGAGAAAATCGTGCGGCTGTTTAATAATGAAAATTATTTGCATAGCTTGACGCAACATGACGTATACTTGATGTTCATATTTTGCTTCTGCTGCTGTTTTTTTTGTTGTCTTATAATGCCAGCCAGTCTTATTATGGGGCAGCATAAATATATATATATATTTTTAAATCCTTCGCTCGCTCACGTAAATTATGAGTTGAGATTATTATGGACCTAAACTAACCTTGTCGCATTGCCAGCGTTGCACTTTGCACTTGAGCTGCGCTCGTTCCTTGGGGTACACTGTGTGTGTGTTTGTGTGTGTGTGCGAGTGTACAAGTGTATTTGTATTTCTGGCAAGGTCGAGCCTGGGCAACGCTGTGAACTTGAACTTTTGTCGGGCCAAGACAAACAGCATCAGTAGTTTGCTCGGCTGTTGCTGCGGCTGTAATTATAGCAGACAACACCTGAAGCTGGGCAACCTTTTGGCCCACACACAGCGCTGTGTGCACCCACGCGCAATTAAACATTAAGACGAAGCGGCACTAACGACGAGTGGCGAGCGGCATGCGACACACAAAATTCTAAACACGCTCGGCACATAAATTGTCATGCAAAAGACAAAAATATTGTGGCGCATTCTTTGAGGCGACTTCTAACACGCATAATTCTATTTCATACTGTGCTATTTACTTAAGAGGCGTAAAAGTTTTTATGAATTATGTGCTCGTGCAACAACCGCACACCTTCCGCGCACCCAGCACAGCAGAGCACAGCAACCACATCGTCATTGAGCCTCATGGTCTGGGAATATAATCATATTCATGACAAAATAATAGCATCGTTAGATTGGCAGCCAGCTCGCTCTTTCTCGCTTTCTTAGTTCAGACCCCAAAACCCCATACTCAAAAACCGCAGGCAGGTAACCAAGTGAAAGTCGCTTTTGCTGCCGCCGGCTGTCCATTAGCCAGGCTAACAAAACACAAACACACAAAACAACATCAACAACGGACTTTTGTATTACACCCAGTGTTCTTGTACTATGCGATGTAAAGGACAACAGAACTTTGGCCTTTCCCCTCTGCAACACACACACACACACACACACACATATTTTGAACTTCATACAGTGAGTGAACTAAGTAAGCCAACGAGGGAAACCGCATTAATCATCAGAGCTGTGATGATGATATAACTAGCTGCACGCAGCAGTTTTAAGGTCCACATTTCTAAGCCAGCTAACTGGACTGAAAGATTAGAATTTGCTTCTCATTTCAAATTAATTAGTAAGACGGGCTAACTGTCTTATCAAATACCCTTATTTAAACAAATGCTCAATATTATGTTAAAATATGTTTATGCATATATTTCAAATGCGTTATTTTTTGTTCTCATGATTGGTTGGTTTCTTTGGTTGGTTACGTGTTGAATTCGATTTTGGACGATTAGTTTCAACGGTTGTCGCTCGCTGCTCAGTTTCAGTTGCAGTTTCAGTCATCGAACTGCTTGTCATGGAAATTTGTCTTCGATTCATAACAGTCAGTTGAGGATTTGCTGAACCCTGCATGATAGCCGCAGGCCGATTCGATTCAATAGCCCTTAACAACGGATCGCGATTATTTCTATTTCTATTTCCATTTCTATAGCTAATGGTGTCGACATCAGATGCTGTTTCGAACAGTCTAACAACGGATAAGTCCGTGATCGCCAAGTTCTATGAATTACAACTCGTTACAATCTAATACTTATGGTAGTCAAATATGGTAGCGAGTACTTACATTGCTTGATTTAACATTGATGCTTAGCTTGCAATGGAATTTCAATGAATTGATGACATTCATCGACCAATTCACAAGTATGTATATTAATGCCAGCGCCAAAGAACCGAATACAATCAGAGGTATCAAAAGCAGGCAGGTACTGTGGAAGGGTGCGTTTGCGTTGAAGTCGAAAGATTCAGCCATTTTAAGTCTTATGTTTAATTTAAAATAGTTTAAATTGAATATTCTTTTGATTTTGCGGAATTTAGAAAATTTAAAAAAAATTGTATAAATACTTGAAGAATGATTGTAGAAATGTGAATGCTGATTTAAAATAAAGGTGACATTGACAGCTTTCAGTGTTGATAAGTTTTTACTTGCCTACTTTACGAAAAACCTTTTCATTTTGTGTGAATTTGATTAAAATTGAGTTGTGGTTAACAAGAGCCCTGAGGCATGGTTTGGTCAAGTTATTCACATGGTGAATACAAACCTTATAGTCAGATTCAGAGTGTACCAACAGACACACACACACACACACACAATCAGGTTAAAGCAAACGCAGTTATTTTGCTAATAGCATATAAATAATAGTGAAACATTAATCACACGACGTGTGGCCACATAATATGGTATTATACATATATAGATACATACATACATACTTACATAAAACAAACACAAGAGTCAAAAGGGCAACAAAATTAATTAAGTTTTTAATTAGTTAATGTGATTTCACTTACCGAATGCTGTCTCATTTTAAGGTATATTTTTTTTTTTTGTATATATTATTTAATAGTGTTAAGTTTGTTTATTTATTTATATATTTTTTTTGGGTTTCGGTTTTTTCATAGACACAGATACACACAAGTACATTTAAGTATATTATGGATTGGTTGAGTGTGTGTGTGTTATGAGTTGTTGTTGTAAGTTTTTGTTGTTTGTTTGTTGTACATAGCGTTGTTGTATGTGTTTATGTGTTCGGGAGTAGAAGAGAAAAAGAATAATTTATATCAAAATGATTGCATATTACACTTTTGATTGCTGCGCAACAGCGCTTCAATCACAATAAACATATGTATGAATATCATTTGTGTGTGTATGTGTGTGTACGTGTGTGTGTGTGTGTAAGTGCTTTCAAGACATGCATAAGATAGTGAAGATAGATAGAAAAGCATATTCACAAAGGCTATAAGCACTTAAACATTTACAACAAACTCACCTGGTCCAAAAGTCGTAGCGAGCAAACAAGCTAGAAAATCTAATAAAGCCCAAGCTGACAGTATGTTAAACGGGGATGGGGGTTGACAGGAGGCTGTAGAGCGCCAGCAGGCATTGGCAACAGTTAAATGCTGACATCTATTGATTCTGACAAATAATATATACGAGAGCTCTACAATAGACCTCCGCACACCGAAGAACGAAAAGGGGTAAAAACGCAAAACTTTATTCGATTGTTTGGCACCCGCAACCCCTAAAAAAAAAAATAAAGGAAACTGTACTACATAGTACCAAATTTAAGGGGAAATATGGCTTTAGGGTAGCTGTGAAACTGGGTTCAGCCCATTGCCGCAATCAACTTTTACTGCTCTCTGCCATATTGTTAGACATTTTAGATGCCAGTTGACTCTACACAGTGAGAAAACAGTCATAAAGTTGAAATGTGCCGCCGAAATAAATCAAGTACTTAATTGAAAGCGGAAATATAACTCAATCACGATAAACTTTATTCCACGGCTTGAAGAGTGTATGTCTTAAGTATCAATAACTTGAATTTCTCGCTCTGTGTATGTGTATGTGTCGGTGTGTGTGTTGCCCCAACCAAATGTCACGTTTCGTTTTTATTTCAATTTGCAATGTGAGAGCGAACAACAAATCTGATTTTGAGCTAAATCAAGCTTTGCCGACTCTCGGCTAACGGTTACGCCATATTGTATACAGCCTTATCATGTATACGTAGCTGTGTGGGTGTTTGATTGGATGTGTTCGTGTGGTTGTGTGTGCAGTGACTATGGCAACTCCGTGGCCTGCATTTAATTCGATTAACGTATGAAACACTTTACACACATCGAAAACACGCACACACACACACACGCATACTCTCTTTCTCTCACGTCTCTTGATAACATCAATGGCAGAAGTAAACGTCACCCGCATCGTGAACGTTGCGGCTAGGTCATCAATTATGCGGTTGTTGTTGCAAGTGTTGACATTGACTGCCTTACTGTCTCCTGCCACAGTCGGTAGCAGCAGGAGCAAAAGTTGCCAACTATTCATGGCAAATCCACAAACGTAGCTGCTTCCAAATCAATTTGGCAAATTGCATTAGTCAACCAATGTGCAACGCGATGTGGTGCCACGCCCCATTTTGCACTTGTCATAGCAATCACAGAGCGCATCTGATTATCGTTGTTGAACAGCATTTGGCAGCCAGCTTGAAAAATATTGCTGTGATAAGCAAGCAAGGTTACAAAATTTCGATTACCTTTATGGTATAATGCACACACACACACACACACATAGACGAGCAAACACATACATAGTGTGCCACGCTATGTTGCACAAATTTTCATAAGAAATACTTGTCATGCAAAATTTTTTTGCATAAGGATCCAACAAGCAAAAGCGTCAAGCTACAGCACGAACTGTGCTTACTCTTTTATGCATAAACTATATAAGACATTCAAAGTAAAGAAAACTTATATAATGATATTAAAATGTAGATAGATTTTTATAGTTATGCTTGTTGTATAAGCTATAAGCTTGTATTAAAGCTTGGGCAATATCAAATTATTATGTATCATAAAAGATGAGGGTGTGTGTTTATAAGGACTAAAGGGCAATAAAAAAAAGAGGAGAGAAACATAGTCGAGTCTTGGCTTAGTAAATGGAACGCAGCTGTGCATGTGGCATAAAAACGTGGCATGTGGCAGTTGAGGGGACAACGGCAGCTGTTGCAGCAAGTGCAACGGTTTTTTGCCGAATTTCTTATTTTTATTTTTTATGGCACATAATCCAATGGTTGCACTTGCCACACACTGGCACACACACACACACACTTAAATGAGCTTGTTACACATGTCCTTTAAACGCTATCGAAGTCATTTTTGCGGTTTTCCTTAAGAGGCAAGGCAACATGAAAAAATAGCAATCAGAATAAAATCGAAGTAATCTTAAGCACTCTCTTGCATCCTTCTTTATATGGGACATAAAATATTTGACGGAATCACCAGCTGTTTTTCTTCATTACTTTCCTCTCTCTCTCTCTCTCTCTTCAGACGATTTTCTTTATTGCAGTTGCAGTGGGTGGATTTAATTAAATTCGGGCAGTTAATTATTAGAAGGCACTTACCTGCACACGTTTCACTTCTTCGTTTAGTTTTAGTTTTAGTTTTTTTTTTGTTTTTTCATCCTACTGCACTTTGCTGTACTGTTATTTATCGTATTTCCGTCTGGCAGTCACACAGAAACTAGTTCAACGAGAGAAACCCAACGGTTACGGCACAATAGCAAAAAGTTTGCAATTCTTGTTTCTCCTTCTACGCTCTTGATGTGCGGTGAGACGAAAGCTTTCTAATTAACACGGCCAACTACGAGTTATAATAAAGCCAGCGAGCATGTTAAAATGAATGAACGTAGCGCAGCGCAAAACAACGGTACAACATTCTTATTACCACATCTCATAATTTTGATTAACCATACAGCAAGCATCTAACAATAGTTACAAAACGACAAGTTGGCAAACTTTTGAAAGTGAATATAATGTATGAAAATAAACGCTTTAACAACGCTTTCTAATCTTGCATTCATTGGAATCGATGCGGAAATCTTTTAGCTACACTTAAGTGAACTTTTTCGCAATACAAAATTTCTTGATTTACTCTTAATAGCATTGATAAATAAACAATTTCAATCGGGATTATTTTTCACACTTGTTAGCTTGGTTAGCAGAATCTAAACAAAAGCAAACCTTTAGCAATCATGCTTTGCTCTTTTTGTTTATTTATTTTTAATTTGTTACACTCGAAGAGATTTGAACAAAAGGCGAAGCACTTGAAAAAAAAACCTTGATAAATATTATTAATTTCACTTGAAAAGGCAAGCCTTAAAAAAAATAAAACCGAGTTGAGAAGGTTTATAAATGAGTTTCTGAGAAAGATTTTTTCTTATCATTATGGTATATATTTATTTACCTTTTGCTCAGTTTGGTCGTCCATGTGATTGTGAAGGCTTAAAACCATTTTACACTTTGAACGAATTCAATTTCAAAGAATGTATTCAGCAACAGTTAATTCGCGAAAATATTTCAAGTGATTGCGCGAGAGAAAAACCAATAAGAACGAAACGCAAGCGAAGCTTAAACGCAACTAAATGAAAATACGATGATTGATTAACGAATACGTATATATATATAGTATATATTCCTTCTTCTTATGTTTGGTTGTGGGCGTGCCTTAATAGTTTGTTATTCTGAATACTTGAAATGTTTATAATTCATTATTCACTACGATACTTACGCTGAGCGATAAAACTGTGTGTAAGCTACAAAGCCAAAGGCAATTAGTTAAGAATAGAGTTGAAAAAAAATACTAAGAGAGAAAAAGAGTATCATATCAACTAGTCCAAGAGCTGCTGTAAGCATTGAAGAATCAATTTGCAACTACTTAAATCTAATAACAAGTACAAATTAAATTTGACTGTGTTTGAAGTAAAATTGAAATGGAAATGGAAAGCAAAGAACGTTCACAGTTTCAGTAGTTCGGCTTGTAGAGAGTTGTGAAATGGATGAGAGGAGTACAGAATAGGTAGGGCAAAGCGAAAGAAGTAAAACGGAAAGCCAAGCCAAATATTTGTCTAGCTAATATGCACGCCAAGTGAAAGTGTGCATTCAATTTATACTATATATATATAGCTGTATGTTGTATAAAAGAATGTTGTATGCAAATATATATATATATATATATATATATATATATGTGTTTATATATATATTTATAAATAAATTGTATCTAGAAGTCACGCACTTTGCTACTTAGTTAAAGTTATGGACTATAAGTTAGATGATTGTATAGCAGTTATAGGGTATTTGTATTTGTAGTTTTTTTTGTATATTTTGTATTTCAATGAAATTCGTTTTGAATGTGGTACTCACCCCAATGCGTCCGAGCAGCAGGGCGTCCATTTCGCCGCCATTTTGAGCCACCGGCACTGTGGTTATCACGGAAATAGTCGGCTCTGGTTGGCCGCTTAAATCAACCGACATTTTGATAAGATGTACAAGTTATATACACTTTAAACTCGTTGATTTGTTTGTTTTTTTGTTTTTTGCTGAGAAACGCGCTCGCGATTTGTTATTGTACTCGTTGTATAAGCATTTGGTATTATTTTGTATTGTTATTGTTGTAACTATTGTTATTATTGTTTGTTCACTTGGTGCTCAGTCACTTAATATTCTTAGTCTTCTGCAAAACTGCAAACACAATTAAAATGCCAACTTTTCCAAACCCCACTGCAACTTTTCTATCATCAAACTACTTTAAATCGCTAATTGTTGCGTAGAGCACTAAAAACAACAACAACAGATAAAGTTGCTAACATGCCAACAACACAAAACAAAATCAACTTAACTAACTTAAGCCAGCAACAATTTTCTTTTTATTGCCCTGTCGAACTGGTTGCATAAGTTCGTAGAAGTAGTAGTTGTCAGTTTGTATAATTGAAATACTTTTCCATTCCACTTAAATATTGCAATCAACAACAGATTGGCATGAGCCAACAACTAAATAAATAGATTCGCCTGCGCAGCAACAACAAGAAATTTATTTCTCACAATGCGCCATTAACTATGAATTGTTCGCCAGTTTGTTTGAGTCCCCAAAGATTCGATCTCGAAGGAATTCAAAGTTTATCGGGCAATTTTTTGTTAATTAGTTAATGAGCCAGCAATTAAATGACTTAACTTGGAATGAAGTTGAAAAAAAAAATATATTTTTCCCACATTCTCGACTGGCTTAATTTCACTGTTAGCATTAAAGCGGTTGTATTCACTGAACCAAATACTAAGCCTCTATCCAATTTGGGCTAACTGAATCTGCCATTAAGCTGACAATGCGCTTTGAAAGGCATTTGCGAATACAATTCCAATAAGCCGCACGCTAATTAAAGTTGTCAGCTGTGGAAAAAAGTTGTGCATCTATTGGCCCTCGAACTCGCAACTGACTGACAAACAAACAAACAAAGATTGGCAGACAGACAGACAGCCATGTCTGTCAATAAACACCGGAAGGCAAATAATACTCAACACATGGGCACATCGCGGATGTGTTGGGGGAGGGGAAGGGGTAGGGGATGGCTTCAATGTTTAATGTTCTTCGTGCGTCGGTGTTGGGGCAACAAAAAAACAAGCGGATTCTGTCGCTGACATATTGAAATTTTCATTTCTCAAGCAAGAGATATAAAAAAGCAAGAAAAAAAAACGTATATATATATATAGATATATATATATGTGTATGTGAGTGAGAGAACATGGCATGCGAGGACATGCTCCACCTTGCGATGCCTAACGCGTCGTATGCGCAATTTGTAAGTGCTGAAATTGGTATTAACGGCATTACACGCGCTTTACGAGCAGTCAGCAGAGTACAAACGAACACCAGAAGCGTAGCCCACCCAAGGTCCTGGGGGCCAGGTGACAATCAAAAGACAGTCAAATTGTCCTTACACAAGCAACTATATGTATACCTATCTACATGCATACGAACGAGACATATGTGTGCGTGAGAGCATGTAACTGAGTCATCTAAATGTTGATGTGCCATCATCAAAGGTTGTCACGAAAAAAAACACTCACACACACACACACAACAATGATATTGTTATACATGCTGAAACAATTATTACAGTCCAGCTTCTCCATAAACATACAAAAAAAAATATATATATATATATTTGTTTTAATCTTCTTTACAAAATGTATGATTTCACACTAAAGCCAATACTATAATAAATTGCGTCACTTGGTTGACAGCCCAATTAAAATGTTATTAAACACTTTTTGTATCGTGTTACATTGAAAATATTGAATTTGGCAACTGAACTATTACTGTTGTAATCGATTTGCGTGTAAAAATAAAAAAAATTTCTACTGCGTTTCATATTGTTAAAATATCTTTAATATACAGGTTTTTATTAAGCTATAAACTTGAATACGTTAGTCAAAACAGAAAAGTTGATTGTAAGTTCAAAGTACAAAATTGAACATTTGACGACAATATTTTCACACACATTGACTCCACAAACTTGATGTGTTTGTGTATGCGTGTGTTTGTGGATGATAAGCGCCAATAAATATCCAATTTTCGGCATCAAACTGAACGCACTAAGCAAAGTTTATGAGTTGCCAAACAAATGAAAATAAAAGTCAATTTTTTGGGTGTCGTAAAGTGCATAAATTTACTAAAAGTTAAAGCCCATAAAAATGCTTTAAAAAAGGAAAAAGAAAAGGAAGTGAACTTGATGTTTATGTTCACACCAGACATTGACAATAGCAATGGCAGTTGTGGTAAATGTTAAACTCAAGTATATAGCTTTTATTGTAGGTGCTTGTTGTTGTGTTCAGATGATTGACATAATTGGCGACGTTGGCTGTCTGCAAAATGAATTGTCCAATAAATTGAAATGGTATGATCGCGGTCAAGTGCGCCGCTTGTGGCCCTCTTAGGCTGTCCAGACTGTGACAGTTAAGCAGGCAGCCGTGACACACAGCAATCAGCGTCAACACTCAAGGGATATAGGCGCTTATTCAACATTAAAATTGGATCAGATGCAAGGCGGCACACCCACACACACCGCACTCATACATACACATACATACATGCTCAGTTTTAAGGACATGCTAATTTGTCTTTAATTTGCATTTTAATACGCAATATTCCTAACGCATAACACATAGAGCTGGCGTACATGGCGCATGTGTAATATGCATAATACTCGGCTATCAGCAGCGTAAATATACAATTTAGAGAGGCCGCAAGACGCCAACGCATTGCATAATTATGCAGTTTTCCCCTTCATACAAATACATATATATATATGTGTATATATCTGGCCTATCCGTTTTACACATGTTGCAACGGAAGAAAGGACGAACGGACGAACGGACGGACGTACGGAGAGACGACCTTCCCGATTGCATAACTCCAGAATTTTCTTTTTCTTTGTAGCCAGCCATTTACAGCATTTCATTTAAAGCTTCACTCATTCAAATACTAAAGGGTATATTCGGCCATTGACTTCTTTCGAACTTCTTTCAATACTTGGTTTCAATATTATTTGGACAAAATGTTAAATGAAGATAAGATTGGGATGCCACACCCAATTGTGAATTGTGCAATCGATCAAAATCGATAGCTGCAAATCGATAAAGCCATTTATTTCCATTGGGTTTTATGCTGACATTTCAGAGTATTCTGCAGTCGGTTGCGCTTTCAGTTGTTTGGTTCTCGCTGGGCAAAAAAGTTTGTGGCATGCTAAAATGCCAACCAAAACGGCAATGGCCAGAGAAGCAGCTCGAGCGCGCCACGGAAATTATGCATGAGCGCCTCAATGCCCCAGCAAGTGCTACGACACAGCTAGTCAACATGTACGCTTTTCTTTCTCTCTCTCCTTCTCTCTCTCCCTCTTTCTCTGTCCTTGTTATATGCAATCGAAGAAGAAACCCAACGGGTGCATCCTCTTGGCATTCTCTTTTGGGCCATCTGGAACTGTTTTGGCGTTGCCACATCGCAAAAAAAAACCCAAAAGCATAGATGCAAATAATTGACATGGACTTGAGGTTCCGGGCTTTTAGTGAGGGCAGGCGCCAAATAAATGAATGAAACCATTAGCTACCAGTTGTTTGACAGGCAACAGCCACACAACTGTTACGAGCATCAACTCCATTGTTGTTGTTGTTCCTGTTATTGTGGTGGTTGTGGTTACTGTTGTTGTGGATCTTTTGTTGCCCGGCGGCTTTGTCTCCAAAATGGCCTCACATCATTTCCGCTTTGAGCTGCTTTTCAGTTAAATTTTTTTTTTAAAACTCACACAAAAAGCTCGTCGCGCGAAGCCAAAGTAAAATCGTGGCACGCTTTGTTAGTTACTATAAAAAAAAATCAAAACCACAGTGCCACAACCCACACTAACCCACAGCACCTTATAGCAGTCAGCTTACCACAAGGCCAATGGGCAACACGCCCCACATTAAGTCGCTACCAACAAAGTAAAATTTTCCACTTTGTTTTTCTAATTAAATTGCAATAGGCAACAACAACAACAACAGCGATAATAAGAACTGATAGGCAGCTGCGTGTGGGTGGCGAAACATAGAAGCACTTAAAGTGCCAAAGTTGTCGACTGTTGCCACAGAGACAGTTTCACAGCGAGAGACGGGCGGGAGAAAGAGTAAGCCTCGGGCCACCCACACACACACTCACACATAATAACGAGCACTCTTCTCAATTCTTCGTCTTAGAGAGGGGAAAGGAGAAGAGAGGCCTTCTCTTGCACTGATTGATATTTTTTCTTTTCTTTTTACTTTTATGCGCCTCAACTTTTCTTATGGACTTTAGTTGCAAAGAAAGAGCATATTAAGAACTGTCAGCGCACAAAGTTTATGTACAATTAAGATCAATGTGATTTATGAGCCGTTTAAAATCGCTAATGGCACTCATTAAACTAAATTGTAGATAAACAATCAGCTAAATTTTAGCTCATATTGACTTTTGTTTGCTGCACGTGTTTAAAGTGATTATTTTTCGGATTTTATCATTACGGAATTTAACATTTATTTTCGATTTAGGTTCAACTCATTAAATTATATAGCCTAACTAGCAGCGATTAAGTTCCATTTTACACAGCTACAGAAATTAGTTTGAATGTGACAATGGATTGGAAAACGAGTTTCAATTGAATGCACCCGGGAGAACAAACGTTAAAGTGTTAAGTACAACAAAGTTACGTTATATAGCGTGCTAGAAAGAAAGCAACAGAGAGAGAGAGAGAGAGGGAAAAAGTGGGCGAAGCATTGTAGCAAGTTAATTAAAATGCGCATTTAATTATTCATAGTTATTTGTGGCTGGCTGTCATATGAGAGCTGCAATATTAAAATCCCTGCTGGACGTTATGTTTTACAAAAGTGTCTGTGTGTGTGTGTGTGTGTGTGTGGCAACTGCAACATTAATTGCCACAGTGACCTTGAGGCCAGCCTGACTGGCAGGCAACAGCCCTAACCTCTAACCATTCGCTCCCTCCTGCAGCCATATGCTAGCTCATCCCGTTGACCTTTACTCTGTCTATATCTAAAGAAGCTACCAACAAAGCAAAAATCATTGCAACTAGTGCGGCTTTTAGCAGGAAATTGGGGAAGCGGGTGATGGTTGGGTGATGCCCTTGCCCTGGCGTGTGGTAGCTTTGTGGTTGGTTGCCTGGTTACCTGCGTCTGCAACCTGCAGGCCGACTACCATTGGGATTTATGCGCCACAACAAAACTGCTGCAATTTGTTGATGGGCCTGCGGGCAGTCAAGCACACACACACACACACACGCCAACAACTAGCCACAAAACATATTTCTGCCACCTGCCATTTCAACTGTCTACCTGCTGCTTATACTGCTTACTGCCTGGCATTTACTCAAGCTCAAGGCTCAAGACTTACAAACGAACGAACGAACGAACAAACGAATGAACGGACGAACGGACGAACGAACAAGCTCACGGACTTACAATCTGATTCACATTCACAATTGTTGTTGCTGTTGGCTTCCAGCAAAAACCCCAAAAATTTCACATTTTGATCAAAGACAGCAGATGGGCTCCACCTCCACCACCCAAAGACACAGCAGCTTCGAGGCAACCACAATAGTATACCCTGATTCAACTACATACTGCAAACTTCAAGGTCTTTACGTTTGTTGGCCTTCATTTGCAATACTTTTGATACAGTATTTTTTGATGCCTTTATGCTTGTACTTGCTCTCGCTTTGAATTGATTAGAGATTTTAAGCAACTATAACGCTTTCACGGATTGTCAGTCAGTTGAATTTGGTTATTGATATCCTTTATTTTTGCAATTTCCAGCGAGTTTTGCGAGTTAAAAGAATCCAGCTTGGCAAAACAAAAACTTGTATGTGAAACATCTTTAACATAATTCATTAAAATAAATGTTTTTGGTTTTAGGCAAATTTTCTTGTATCTTGTAGAACATAATGGTTGTTACCTAGCATTAACAAAAGTTTCTTGTTTACTAACTTGTAGCACTAATTTTTATAAAAGCTTATTAAATTATAAGGAATTTTTGTGGTTGTTGTTTGAAAGTTTTCCAAAGTTGCGCTGACAAAAAAGGTTTATGTTAAATGCCTGCTCAAAGGTGTTTTCGCTTTCGCTTTCACTTTTACTTGCCGAGTCAGGCACAAAACCAGTTGTAGGGCATAATCGAGACTTAATTGGTTGCCTCGGGTGAAGTTTACAATGAATAAATATTAAGAAATTTTAATAGGATTGCAAGAACAAAGTGTCATTTAAAGATATATATGCGAGTGTGTCAATAATGATGTTGAGAGTGTTCCGTGAAAACATTCAGAACAGAACTTCAAACGCTGTGCCTCCAGGGGGTCATCGTTCTAAGTTGAAAGACTCACACACACACACACACACACATAGTCACATCAGTTTTTTTTTTTTTTTTGTTTGTGAAATAAAATTGATGAGCGTCTTGTGCCGCTGGCATCGTCATCGTCATCATCTATCTCTTGCCCCTTTTCTTTTCCTCCCTCACTCTCTCTCTCTCTCTTTTATTATGTTTCTAACGCTCGCTGTCGTTGGGGCAAATCACTTAAGCGCACTTAATTATTTGCACAAGTTTTGGCCCCGTTCGCTGCTCGTGTCTCAGCACGTTTCACTTGCGTTACATTTCAATCGAAGCGTAGTCGCATAACAGAGCGTATGAGTGATATGACACGTAATCAATAAATAACGCCAAAGCGGCAAGCAGCCAGCGGCAAACATCACCAAATAGCAGTCATAGTCAAGTCTGGCAGTACTTAGTACTCATTAGACCCTGCTACGTGTCCCAATTTCGAGTTTTAGTTCCACTGTCAACACAAAGCGCCTGTCTGCCTGCGCTCCCCCCTTCAGGTTCTTTTTGGTTATTTTATGCATAATTACTTTTTCAGCAGCAGCCCGAGGAATGTTTTGCTTACTTAGTTAATGCCTGTAAGTTGGTCTCTGCTTTCTGTTTGCCCTTTGGCTTTAGCTTTAGCTGGAGCGTCTGCTTTGATTCGTTTTGTATTTTGTATGTGTTGGCCTGCCACGGGGCGTATGATTAATATGCGTGAATTAAGTCAAATCGAATCAATCAAGGCAAATGTCGCTGACAGACAGACAGAAATACAGACGGACGGACGGATGGACGTACGGACGGATGGATAAAGCCAATGGACAGACGAAGGACACAGCAAATACGTTAAATTGTTGTCCCAGCAGCAGCAGCAGCTTATACAGTAAAGCTTGGCTAACACGCACAATTGGCAACAACATATACAATACAGCCCGTTATCTGCATGAAAGCAAATGGTGGAAAAGCCTTTCAAATGGCCAAAGGCGCAATGCTGTAAAGTGCTAACTTCCGGCCTAGGCTAATGCATATATGGGGGGTCAACAACAACAACAAGAACAACAACAACAGGCATCAGCATCCAAGAATATAGCACACACAATGTGACACATAGTAAACTTTTATTACACCCTCGCACTAATGCAATGACATTTTTATTACTGACCAAAACGCAGGCGAGGCCTTTTTACTGCTGTTTCTATAGCAATAGCAGTCATAGTCTCACAGTGGCCATTCCCAGCAGTCGTCATCAACACACACACACACATACACACACAAACACACACACATAGACATATATACCAAGTACTAGCCCCACTTGGGCAATGGTGTCAATTTTTATCATGCGACCGTGAACCTAGAAGCTAGCTAGACATGCCGCCCAGATCCATACTAATACTCACACCACCAACACACACACACACATATACACACGCCCACTGCGAGCGAGTGTTAGGTGTATTAAGGCTACAATGCCGTTATGGGTATATTGATTTACTAATGCTATATGTAAATGACTTTCCTGTTAACATTGTGTGTAAGCTTTTTTAAAGGTTTATGTGTCATAAACTCGAATCTTAAGTTTTTACACTATCACAGCTTTCAAATGGACAAACAAATATTCCTTAAAGCTTGAAGTTCATAAGAAGTTATTGGTAAGATATTCATATTTGCATCTAAAGTGGAACACTAAAAATTTTACGTTGAAAAATAAAACTAATTCTTTACAAAATAATTATATTAATTATATTAAATTAATAAATATGTAAAAAAAAATCTACAGAAAAAAGTTGTTACAAAAAAAATGTTTGAACTTGATACAAAGTGTACAAGACATATTGAAATTAAGTTAAAAAGAGTATTTATTGGTCGTTGCACAAAATTGTATTTGATTGCTTGTTATTTTCTTTTTACTTATTCGGCTTAGTTGGCGTTTATTTGATTTATGGCCAGGGTCATCGCTAAGATTTCAGCCTCAACACCACCACCAAGCCCGCTCCCCCCCTCAATTCAGTATTACCAATCTCGGAAGCTGTCGACACAAATGGTATATTGGTGATGGCAAAGAGTGGAAGGGAAGAGAAAGTCCTACTTGCCGCTTAATTAAAAACGACGTTAAAGCCGCTGCCAAAGCCTGACCAATTTGCTGACAGTCAACAAATATATATATATATATATACTACTATATATATAAACAAGTAAGAAGGCTCTAGTCGAGATATCCCGACTAGACGATACCCTGATCCCTATACTTTCCGCGTACAGTCAGTGCTTGCAAGTATGTGTGTGTGTGTGTACGCGCATACAGCATAGTGCATACAAAACTTCAATGTCCCATATCTCCGGTGTTTATTATCCGATTTCGATAAAAATTTCACAGATTGTCATTATTTTGTTTTGTAATTCAAATTGCATCTCAAAGTTTTCAAAATTCAAGATTTTTTTGTTATCGATCCCATGTGTATATCGGAAACGGGAAGAGTTATCGAAAATCGGAAAGAAACTTGTAGTGCCTAGGGATTAGGCGAGCTTAAGTTCCAAATCTGGAGTCTCTAGCTCTTATAGTCTCTGAGATCGGTTGGCTCATACATACAGACGGACGGACAGACGGACAGACGGACAGACGGACATGGCTATATCGACTCGGCTTTCGATGCTGATCAAGAATATATATACTTTATGGGGTCGGAGATGCTTCCTTCTACCTGTTACATACTTTTGCACAACTTCATTATACCCTTTTTTCCCATTTTTAATGGGATCAGGGTATAAAGCTAGGACGCATAACTCTTAGCCAAGTTTGTTCGACTCTGGCTCAATTAGGCTTTCAATGTGCTTTCGCACTTTTTTGCTGTGTGCCCCGTGCCACAAATTGAAATATTCAACACGCAAATACTAATAATTGCATTTAACTCGCTCATAAATTGGGCGAAAACAACAAGAATAACAAATTCAAAATTCAAATTTTAGACAATTTGTTATGTTTGTTTAAAGTGTAAGGGGGATTGGGAAGAAGTTGGGATGTTGCCACAAACTTTAGCACTTGACACTTGTTGGTGTCTACCTTTTATGGGCTGAAAACTGCTTGCTGAAGAATGCAAATAAACATGAAATTTATGTTACCGCGTTTTGACTTGCAACACACCCCCCAACCCCAACCCCACCCCTTCTATCTGTCCCTTTCGGCTCCAGTTAGGCGGCAAACGCGCCCGCTAGCTGACACTTTTTCATAATTTGAATATTTTAATATTAATGAAAAATGTTCGGAGGCAAAGTTTTCTTTGGCTTTTGCTACAAATTTTGCGGCTTTTGCTAATGAAAATTAAATGAAATTGCTTAAAGACCGGTACGTGCATTTAGCATGAATTATTGGATGACACAACCCACCCCCTCCCACACCAACATTATCCATCCATTGCGAACAAGTTGAAGTCGAATTCGATGTCGAAGAAGCTGTGCACACATAATTAAGCAACTTATGACAAAGACATAAAATTTGAGAACATCTAAGAAATAAGAAACTTTCCCCTTTGCGACTTTGCGACTCTTTGATGTTGAGTAGAATGGATGTTTGTCAGAGGGTGGGTAAAAAGGGGTTCAAAATAAAAGAGTGGCCCTCGTTTGTATGGCTTACAATATTTTTTTTTTATTTTGTTCACAACTTTGTTCGCCGCTCTTATTTCAATGTTGGCCAGGTGGTGAAATTGAGCTGGGCTCGGGTTAAAGGTTTCCTATGCTGCGATATATGCGATGCATAAATCAGTTTCAGCTGCTCACTTGACAGCTGTCTGCCACACCCGCACACACACACACACACGCACACAGTGAGAGAGAGACAATTTGTCGATTAGCATTTGTTGGCTAGGCTGCTTCTTGAGCGCTCCTCTTGGCATCGACCCGCATAATTGCTTGTTATTCATGAATTGGCCAAATGATTCATGATAGTCTTGTCAAAGTGAAATGTGCATATTTTAAAACACACTCTCTCTCTCACTACTTCCCTGCCCTTATACATACGTAATGCACATATGTACATGCACATACATGTCAACCTTGTCAACTTAATCAACACAAGCACACACATAGAGGCAAGTTGTCTGACAGAGCCTCTGTGTGTTGTCCAAAGGCATCAAGGACTTAGCAGTTCATTTAAATGGACTTCATCAACAACATCAAATGTGGCACAGAGCTACTTGCTTAATTCGACAATAGAAAACAAGAAGGATAAACCTATATTGAGTAGTAGAATTAATATTTGAAAGATCGAAAATATTTGATTTAAAACTTAATCAAGTAAACTGTCAACTTCGGTAACAACTAAACCTATAAGCTTTTGATGATAAATATGATATCTTTATAATGTTAAGAGATTAAGAGTAGTTGGATACGCTTCATCTAGTTTTAATTAGTCAAGGTTTAATCAGTTAAAGTAGAAATTCCTTCTTACTTTCTTTTCTCTGTCTATCTCTCTGTCCCATTTTGATAATTTTTCATGGTTTAAATATTTATGCATTATTATTTCCCATTCAAAATATGGTTTGCAAATGTTTCAATAGTAGATCCATCAATTAAAATTGCTGTCCAGTTCGTCAATTTAGTTTCTCGAACATTTTCGCCCTGTTCACAGTCAGTCTTCATTAAAAACGTGTCCTTACAGAGTAATCAGCATACATGCCACATAGACATACGTATGTATGTTCATACATATTTCATGCGATATATAACGGTAATGATAGTTGTTGTTGGCATCATTGTTGCTGTGTTAATCATACGCAACGTTGCACATGTGTCCTTAGTCCGGACAATCGTTGCAATTAAGTTGAAAGACGTAACCGGCCGCATTCACTGAGTGTGTCCGGGCGCCACAAACGAAACCTTAACCATGGCCTGGAAGCCACTTCATCAGTCAGTGGCTGAGTGTTAATTCGATTACACGTTGGGTAGCTGAGTGGGGTAACTGGCTTAAATGTCAAACAAAGGCGTGCCGAGTGGAAAATCAATGCATGAGATTAACAATTACAATTCGGTCAACAAGTGTGACAAAACGAGAGAGAAACAGTGTGAGAAAGCGAGAAGCAGCATGGTGGTGACGAAAATCTATTGTATATAACGATTTAATGTGTTCCTAAACAATGTGTGTATGTGTCTGTGTGTTTGTATGTGTGTTTGTGTGTGCTTGCCACTCAATTGCAGGGCTCTGGCAGCAACATCAAAAGGCAACAGAAATGAATTGCACAATACCAGAAAGCCAAGATGATGGGCCTGACTGTTATCAATAGTCATTGTTTGTGGCCCTTGCACACACACACACACACGACACACACACATGCACTTTTATGGCTTGGATGTCAAGACCTTTTCTTGTCTTGCAGTGGGGGATGGAACCCAAAAAGTTTTGTACGCTACTTTTTATTGATGGCGAATATTACGCCAACTAAGCAAATTAAATTGTTTACATTGACACAAGGGCACAAACTGCTGCTGCTGCTGTTGATGCCACTTACACACACACACATACACACTTACACACATACAGTCAAGGTGGGTGGCTCGGTGTCCAGACAACAATGAACAATGGAGAAGACAATGCGACCGACTCGTTGTCCACACTGGAGACAAATAGATGACCACAACTTTTCATATACGCTGCATGGGGGAAAGTACAGCACAGCAGGTGAAGGGTGGGGTGAGGGGTATGTATGTATGTATGGATGTGTCGGTATGGTAACAGCAAGCCAACAGGGGTTTGCCACACAATTGATATACACAGTGGGCATTCACTATGTTGAACTGTATGCAAATAACTCAAGTTTCTAAATTTGAATAAAATAGTTTGTGGATAATTGGAAAATGGAAACTAAAGCAAACACACATGTACAAAACTAATTGTAGTTGAACTTTAAGAATTCTATTTCAATTACAAATCAAACCCCAGGCAGCAAAAATATTCCAAATAGTTGCAGAACTGAATCTATACTATATACCAACTGGTATGTATATATATATAAATTGCAGTTTGCTGTGTGGATAATGGTTGTATTAAATTGTTAACATGCTGTACTGTACTTTTGCACCTGTTTTCCTCCACAGCCAAAAAGTATGCTACAGAATTCTGCTGCAAATGTTTTATGGCCCAAGCCAGAGCTACTTTGTGTGTGTGTGTGTTGGGCGTTGGTCTGCTTTGACATATGGCGACACGCAGCAAGTATGCGCTGTTGTTATTAACTATGACATTGTTCTCGTTCGGTTTGCCGTCAACTGACAGAAGCATTTTAATCAACACCATTATAGTACTTGGAGATGGTGTGACAAGTTTTAACTGCATTAAAACTAAGCTACTATAAGTGGCTTACATAATTACATAAACACATACGCACACAAGCAAGCATTTACACACACACACACACATAAACATACTAAATCATTTTGGGTTTCTCGTTTATTTTTAGGCGAGAAACCAACCACAACAACAACAGCAACAAAACAAACATGGACAACAAGAGGAGCATCTTTTAGTTAGGCAAACACTACATATATTATACATCATGTGTGTGTGTGTGTGTCTGTGTGTTGTTGGGTATGTGCCTTTGGGCAAGCCTATATATAAAATTTGCAACTTTAACTCGATTTGCGGTCGTGGGCAACCAAGCATAGAAGTCTTAGCTAAACCCTCTACATAACTATGCATATATATACACATATATATATATATGTATAAAATTATATGAGTGTGTGTGTGTTTGTGTGTGTAAGTCAATCATATACAAACAAATCAACTAAAATTCCATAGAAACACACGCAAATTGGCAAAACCGTTTGGATTTTTTGTGTAATACGCAGACTTAAACTGCTTTTCGACTTAGCCAAAGGAAACAACAACACCAAAAATGAAAAAAGAAAGAAAAAGAAGAAAAACTTTGGTGTGACCAAAATGCGATACTCATAACAAGCCAAATGTAATATGATAATCAAGTTGAGTGCCCTAAAATAGCAACAATAGCAACACCCGCAAATACACACATACACAACATTTCTTGGTCCCCCCCCCCTCGAGTCAGTGACCTGGGCTGGTAGACAGATGAACGGACAACAGCGCTATAACAACAACATCCCCATTACCTAAATCCCCCTCATCCCCCATTTGCCTCAAGTCGGACAGTTTTTTGTTGTTCTGTGGTAAGAGAGGAGGGGGGGGAGGAGAAGGAGCGGTTGAAGAAAGGGCCGCAAAACCATTTAAAACAATTTCTTTTCATTTTGCTTTGTATTTTCTGCGGTGCTCGCGCTATTTCCTTAAATGCTTATGTGCAATTTAACTTTGGGGGCATGGAGCATGGGGCAAGGAGCAAGTGCCAAGGGAATATAATGATGCCAATGGCAACAATATGACTCTATTAACTTGCCCTCGCCTTAGTGTGTATACGTTCATTAAGCCAAGAGTTTCAATTTGCTTGACTACGAGATATCCTTTAAATCAAATTAATTTGAAGAATAAATCAACAAGAAAACACATTTACTAAAGCTTTTGTACGCTTATTAATAGATTTCAGTCTCATTCCAAACTTTTGAAACTTGCGTCTTTAAGTTGACCAGCAAAAAAAACTTTATTTTAGTTGCAGCCTAACCAGAGAGGTTCAAAAATATTATATTAAAGCAAAATTCACAGGTTATGCTTGAAAAGTTATTAAGTATTGCTAGAGATACGAGAGGCAGTCAACAACACAACTTGCCACAATTCAATTCAATTCAACATTTATATGAATTCAATTGAGGTCCACTTGTCGTATACTCGACCCACCTTTGTGGCACGTCCAAGTGGCACGCTCGCTTGGCAGCAACTTGGACGCATACAAAGATGCTGTTACGACTGCAACTACCAACTGCAAATTGGCAAGTTGTTTCGTTTTGTTTTGTTTCGTTTCGTTTTGTTTTGCATTCAAGATGAGCAGGGATATAAAGTGGCACAGAATTTCAATAGCCTTCGGGCAGCAGCAGAGACTTGATTGGCATCGGTTTGCTGCTCATTTCATCATCATGGACATACGCGTAGCAGCAGCTAGCTGCTGTTGCATGCAACAAGCTGCACAATTGCTTGACCTTAACGGTTCATGGTCAATGTCATGGCAAACAGAGAGCTCCAAAGCTTTTCATTTCACTCATAAATCCCATTTAATTTGTTCATGCTAAATAATTGAGAGGGTGAGAAGGACAGTGAGAGAAAAAAAAATGAAAGAAAGAGAGAGCACTCGTAAATCGTAAGCTTGTTGAACTATTCAAAAGCTTATTATGTTTTTTAATTGGTAAACAACCCAAAAGTCTAATAACGAAAAGCAATTGCATGCAGCAATTTAAATAAAATATTGGTTTTTCATTTATTTGAATTATCTGTGATTTCATTTTCTTTTCGAAAAAGTTTTCAAAGCCAAGCTATGCATTATTTGATTGGTATGAGTTTGCTTTGTCTATCAAAAAGAATATCTCTTTGTGACTTAATGCGTTCTTCTTGGCTTGATATTTGAAAACCATTTACTTCAAGGCTTTGACTGAGCAAAACAAGAAATATAAACAAATTTAAGTATCACATCAAAAATGCAATAAAAAACTTAATGAAAACCATAATAAAAAAAAGAAAAACAAAAGATATTGTGTCACTACCAAAAGCACATTTAAGTTGAATCTCAAGGCGATATTTGAGCCAGAAACATTGCAACAAAATATCTTTCTTGCCACAAGAAACACTTCAAGTATGCTGAAAAAACTTCTCTATTCGAATGAAACTTTAGTTTTTATCATATTTAGCTTTACCTTAACGATTGCAATTGCTAGACAGCTGTTACTGATTTCAAATAAACTTAAAACGAACGTAAAAGTGTCAGTTACAAGTTCTTCTATATATATATACAATAACTTATAGCACGTACGTGTGTGTAGAGGTGCTAATGAATGTGTGTGTGTGTGTCTGTGTGTGTGTGTGGGTTTGTTTTGGGTTTGTCACTGTCGGATGACATTTTAAAAGCGCAGTTTAGCTAAGAATTGTTCGCATTAAAAATGCCATTACATGGATTTCCGTTTCCGGTCACAGATTTTAATGGCTCGTCATTGTCGCGCCATTGTTGCCAGTTCGCCATTGTCATTGACAATGTAAACAATAAATGACAATCATACCAGCACCCAAACACACACACACACACAGACACACTCGGCTTTTTTAATATTCATATATCTTTCGCTTGTATGCAGACAAGCGTATGTGTGCGGTGTGTGTGTGTGTGTGGGTTTTTTTGTCAAGGCTATCAAATGACAACAGCATCAACATGTTTATTGTGTGTTAAGCAAATGATTTAGTACTGGCCTGCGCACCTGATAAGCAGTTGCGAACAAACTCTTTGCCAGATTACTGCGACGCCTGTTTTACGCGCCAAACAAAATGCCGGCCACACACATACACACACACACACATACACAACCATACGCTGACACTTGGCAAACAATGGAAATGGCCGCCAATTCTCTCTTTACACATTAAAAACACAACAACAACGACAACAACAATATCACAAAATGAAAGAACCAATCTATTAATTACTTTTTCCCTTCCGGTTACATCGCACATATACGTTTGCACAATTATATATATATATTTATAAATATATTAATATTAAAACAACAACACGACAGCAATAACAACAATATACAAAGTATATATTCAGTTTGCAAAACAACAACACAATCAACAACAACAACAAAAATAAAAGAAATCAAATCAAACAATATGTTCCATTATTTTTGAAATAACTATTTGTTGTTACTATTATTATTTTGATTTGAAACGTTTGACAAGCGAATAAACTCAAAGCGTTTAACGGTAAAAAGCGTCGCGCGTCGCGTTAACCGAAAATCTTTAGCATGTCAACACGCGCCAAAATGTTGCCAGCGACTGACGACAATGACGACGCCAACAACTGATGAACACCGCCAACAGCAGCAGCAGCAGCAGCAACAGCAGCAGCAGCAGGACCCAGCAACGGTGAGGGGCGCCATACGGCCAGGGAGGAGATTCATTGAGAAAAAAGCGAGGAGCGCAGAGACACACAACAAAAATCAGATGGTTCTCATTGTCGATATTCGCCTTAAGTTTTTGCAACCCAGCTGACTGATGCTGTGAGTGTCCAAGTGCAGCGAAGCTTTTCAAAGCTTGAACATAGCTTTCGTAAGCTTTTAGTTGAGCTATTGCGCTTGTGCAACGTCTGCAAAAGGGATTAAAAATGAGCGCCCTGCCACTTGTTGCATGTGCTTCATACTTTGTAACAATTCTCGCAAAATCCTTATAAGAATGTTATAAATTATTAATCATTTTAAAGCTTCTTTTATCTTTTAATGATTGTAACCAAATAGAACACAAAGAGTTATGTTCTTTCGCAGCAATAGATTTTGTTTGGTTTAGAGAGACATGCGACTTTTCTTACTCTCAGCTGCACAAAGCTCAAAGTGACAGAGCTTTTGCCAATTGATAACCCAATAAACATTTTTTCGACCAGCAACAAATTGTGCTTTTCAGTCTAAATACCGAATAAATTTATCCATAATATTTTAATGTTATATTTATTAGGAAAAAAAAACTAAGTAATAATGAAAAACAAGTTAAGTTTTTATTTATTTTAAACTTATTTGCAATATAGAAATAAATATACTTAAAATCTTATATACACTAAGGTTTAATACTTAATAGTTTAAAAATGTAATGTATAGAAAACATTTATATTTACATGGGGGAAAATAGAATATACTTTAAGAAACCTTAAGCTCCCAATTTCTAGTAGTTTAAATGATTCACATTCATCTCCTTATGTATTCAACTATAATAGAAGTATTATACCTATTGTTAAATTACATTTGTGTAATTAGTTCAAAAAGTTTGCATATGCAGCTTCTATTATAGTTTGGTTTGCTATACACTTGTAAATTTGAAATTAATCATACGTCATGTGTGGCAGTTATAAATATTTGAATATGCCCAGCTAGCAAGCTTCCAATTAATTAAGCAACTAGCGGACATATTTTAACACATTACTCATACGACACCTTATCCCAGGCCAGGCCAGCAATGCGCACCTTGTGGCGTTCTGCTTTATTTGCACCAGCAGCAGCAGCAAGAACAACAGCAACAAAACGAAGTCAATAAACAGTATTCAATTTGTTAGGCAAACATTGGAAGTATAGGCAAAAGCCTTCGAGTGTAATTAACGTGCTTAGGACTAACTAACAGTTGATGCTCAAGTTGTTGGTTGCTGTCAGTTACTGCTGGTAACTATGATTGCAAGTAATTTGGCGTTGAGAGAATATTACGCTTGCCACAAGTGGTATTGTGGCATGGCAGTCAATGGCGGTACTTACCTCAATGGTTATATGATGACTACGCGAACGATAGTTATCATCGGTGTTGCGTAGATTCTTTGAATCAATTTGCACATTGGTCTGCATCGTGAAGTCAACTTTTGCCTTTCTTCTTCTTTCGTTTGTTATACTATGTTGGCCTGCAAGACATAAATAATATTCAACATTGTTAGCCAAGTGTGTGCGAGTGTTTATGACAATAAAACGCACCAAACATTCTCGAGTTAAGCGAAAGAGAGGAAGAGAGAAAGAGAATGATAAAGGACTTGGGTTTTATGAGTATTTATGAAATGCCAAACGACATAAGCAAAATATTCTCATGCCCATCATCACATCATCGTGCAGCACATCAAGTGCAGCTGAACGTTGATTGAAGCGTAAGGCTCAATGGTGCGTGACCTTGATAAAAACTTAGCAAATGCCGTCATAAATATATAAAAAGAGTCTAGCAATAAGTAGTAAGTAGTAAGTAATAGTGAGCACATGTCGTCCAGCATATGCTATCATGATGGCCCTATCTCACCCTTAACACCGCAGAGCTATCAACCCATCGACTTGGCTGCCTTTTAATTTAAAGCCAAGCCCAACCAAGACAAGTCAAGCCGAGCAAAGCCAGATGTTAAATGCCATACCCCCAAAGTCAACGCGTCAGGCCAACTGGCCAAATAAATGATGCGCACGAACACAAAACGCCATAAGCTAAAATGCTCAACTGCAAATACCCTGAATATAAAGTTTGAGCCAGAAATAATTAAACATTATCTTTTAAATAGTGTTTTTATTCCATGCACTTATTAACATATTTATTACTATAATTGATCTGCTTTTTATGTCTTGTCTCAATGCCAGACTGAGTTTTGTAGTTTTTTTGAATGCTTTAAACGTACGAAGATAAGTTTGATAAACGGATTAAACGTGACATCATTGAAATCCATTTTGAGTGTTGTTCTCGTGGACTGATTTATTTCCTCCTTGGTTAGTTTTGCGATCCTAAGTCTTTGGTAAATTACAACTCGTTACACAACGCACAATCACAGCCTCTTCACGGAATATACTTACTTTCGATTTCGACTTGTTCGCACTAGAATTTAAGTTCCATAGATGGAAAGCTAATGCAAAACAACGTGCTGATTTTGTGGTTGCGCTGGTAAACATATTGAAAATTTTGCATAACTGACTCCACGCTAAAAATCCCGATGCACTGGCCCGATTGCAAACGTTACAATAGGTAAGCATAGATCCAAAGTTGTTAGCGTGGAATCAGTTATGCAAAATTTTACAAAGCAACAAGGTAAACGTTCAAAAATGTTTGAGTAAAATGCATATTTTCGGAAATTTATAAACATATTAAAAAAAACAACTATGAATTTGGCTAAAGCGATGTGTGAATTGTTAATGACTGGCGAAAATAAATGTATTTCACTTTGACAGCTTTTAATTCTGATTTGTTTGCAGTAATAGTGTTGGAAAGTGGTTTTCACTTTCTATAAGTTGTTATCGCTATACGGTAGCTATCGATTGACAGCTTTCAATTCTGATTAGATGGTAATTATAGTGCTGGATTTCTATAAATTTTAATCGCTATAAGGTAATTTAATAAATTTGTGTGAAAGCTATTATAAACTTGCAGATCTTTGGCGCGGATGTATAATCAAAACGCCATAGCTCCTCATGCTGATCGTTATACCCTATTCAACAATTTTTAATGGGCCAACTGCTTTAAACTCATAAACGATCGAATGTGTAAATAAAATAATATTATTTTTTTATAAAAGCACTTTACAAGGAAAAACCGACAAAACTTGTTAGCACTTTTACACGGCAATGTTTTTACATGGTTTTTTTACATCAAAATCAAGGCACAAAACTTCAAAATTTTTCTTTATTCTTGAAGCGAACTTTCTTTTTAATCATTTTTAAGCATGAACAAAGTCCTGCTGTGTACTTACAACTCGAGTCGCAAAAACCTACAGACAAAATATAACAAAAACAACAACAACAACAGCCACCACACTAATAAGCAGACAACGAAAAATGAAAGGAAACGCAAAATAAATGTGAGAAATTTGCGGCTGCTACAGCCGCACCACGTGACGTATGGCATAAAAATGTGAGCATCTGAGTTAATGTGTTTGTGTGTATGAATTTGATACATACACGTTTATGTTTGTGCACTTGGATATATTGTTTTTGTTGCCGCCTCGTTAACATGCCCTAATGAATATCCTTCGGCAGTTGGTAGCAAAGGTTTTGCTTATCACTGAATATTGCCTCATAAAGTATGATGTTTGGGTGATAATATGCATGAGGCAGCAAAAGAGAGAGACAGAAAGAGAGTGAGAGAGAAGTAGAGAGTTAACATTAAGTTGATCACATTCTGATTGGCCAAAATCGCAGTTCAGAACTGCAGAAATGGCAAATGCATTTAATCTATTTGCGTCGCGTATACGAATCGTGGACCGCACTCAAGTAAACATTGCCAGCTGTCAGTTAATATTCGCCTTAGATGAATCAGTAGCAAAAGCAATTGTAGTTGCATTCAACATACCACTGCCACACTGCCACAGCATGCGCTCCCGCGCGACGTCTAAGCGCTACAAATTTTTAAATTTAATTTGCGCCGCTTTATTTATTCAGGAGCAACGTGGTGCTGGGTGAGCTGAGCGAAGAAGAAGCTGTGAGTAGCTATGCAGCCAGAAAGCTGGCCGTTTCGTGCCAGCTTCAAGTTTTGCTGCCAGAACTCGCGGCAATTCTAGCATTCAACCATTCTACCAGACCGACTGGCAGTCAGTCAGTCAGTCGGCCTTGCTTACTTGCTTGCGTGCGTACTTGCTGTCCGCCTGCACTTTGTTAAAGCAGCACATGCATCCTGTTGCAAGTGGCGCACAGCATCCGTCAGTTGACTTCAGTGGCAAGTGACAGACGTTGTCGTTGTCGCCCAGTGTCATCCTCTGCCATGCAACAGAAGCAGCATCAGCATCAGCGTCAGCGTCGCGTTCCATTTACTCAACTTGGTCCCTAAAGTACTCTATTGGTGGATCGGCAAAGAGTAGTCCTTGCATCCGGCAACAAAAACCAGCACGACACTCTAAACAGGCCGCAACTGCTTCTGGCAGCAGCCAGTTGACGAGCTGCTCGGGATTGAACAAAGCACACAACCATGTTAGGTAAAGTACTCTTGAAAGTTGTTGTCTTGATTAAAAGGTTCCCTAAATAATCGATTCATACAAAGTACAATCAATATTTAAATAAAATATATGCATTTGAATTTTTTCACTCTTAGTTGACAATAATCATATAAAAGACTATTTAGATGCATATTTTTAAACGATTTTATATTGTTTTATTTTACTTTCAGATCGATGAAGAATACATTACTTTTTATTTTATACCCTGAACCCATTAAAAATGGATTAAAAGGGAGATATGGAACATTGAGGATTGAGGATCGGGATATCGCCTAGTCGGTTCTTGTTTTAGTTGTTTTTATGTAAGATTTGTTATCATATGCAACTCATATTTTTCGTGTATTCCATGCAGCATGGCAAACGTGCCACGTGCCACGTTCCTCATGCCGCATGCAGCATGCTGCTCGCACATTCATTCATTTAACCCTTTGTTTCGTTGTTCAATCAATGGCAAATTGTTGACCCCATCGCCAAACAACAAAGAGCACAACAATAACAACAAAAAACCCAACCAACCAAAACCAAAACTGATTGCATATTTGAGCGTGTCCGGCGGGCCGCTCGTTTGTTGCCAGTTTCCTTTCCACTCCTCTCGCTGCTCCATCTATTTTTTCGAGGCGGCGTTTGCATAAGTAATTTGTTCATTTGAATAGCGAATGCAGCCCTCTGGCCTGCGGCTCCAGTACGCATCCCAATCCGCTAACCGCTATACACAATATATACACTATGTGTGTCCTGTCACGCTCCTGTAACATTTATTTCAACGTTGTTCGTTTCTGCGTGTTTTTTTCTACACTTTATTTCTATAATGTGTGAGTGTGTGAGCGGTGCGTGTGTTGGGGCATGGCGCATGGTGGCACTTTAGCAAACTTAAGTTGTCTATCGATGGCTGCGGCTTTGATTTTCTATTGAGCCGCAACAACGAAGGAAGCCATGTCAAGGCATCTTCAGCCACGTTGTTGTCATTCAAGCCAAGTGTCTATTATACCCCAACATTTGCATGCGTGTGCGTGCCACGCATATGTAGTATATATGGGCGGTGGCAAGCAGTCAAGGGGTTTCGAGACAATCTTAGTGTGCATTAGAATTCTTACCCGGAGGTGCGATAGCAGTTTTCAAATGTTCATTTAAATAAAGGTTTTCTTTATCTATGGTTAACAACACTTGTTTAGTTTTATGATTGTATTCGAAAGAATCAAGAAAACTTTATGTTTGATCACACTTTTTATGTGGCAACTTTAAGATAACACGAAAACACATTTCGAAATATGTTACACAGAGAAAAAGTAAGATTAAGACTTAAGGATTTTGGTGCATTGAGTATAAAGTGCTGAAATCCTGATATAGTTCCTTTATGTTAGAGAAAATAATACGAATTCAAGAAACACTCTTGAATCAAGGAGTTTCATACTTGGCACGAAATCGTGTAAAGCCTAAAAACACGCAATAATTGATTTTTTTCGCTCTGTGTATGTATGTATGTACATATATAACTTTCAAAGTAATGTCTTGCCATCGTGTCTAATATACTTTTGGCTCAATCTTGCTCACAACAAACCCCCCCTCCCCTCCCCCCCCCTACAAAAACCATTTGACGTCCTGTCTTGTTTTTGGCTATTTTCGCTTTCTAGATTATAGCCGAATGAATTCCCCAAAGACACGCCACAGTCACAGTTTGACGCCAAGTCACAATTTCATTTGGCATGTGTCAATTTCGGCGAATCACATTTCGTACCACCAACAACAACAGCAACAACAACAACAGCAACAAACACGCGGCCATAATTGTTGCTGCCTATTGTGACTGATTTGGTTACAGTATTCTTTTGACTGTCGCTGAGTGTTATTGTTATCATTGTCTTGATAATATTCACAAGACGCTAACAACAAAGAAATGTCTAACAGACACAGACACAAAGCTAAATTGTGAATGCTTGTCACTGTTTCTATATGCAAGCATATGACTGCTGTTATGCCCAACACCCACACACACACACCAACACACACACAGATACACATTGTCAGCGAGAAATGACTTTGTATTCCATTATTTATATTTATTTGTTATTATTGTTGCTTGTTGTTTTTTGCTGTTGATGCAATAAAGCATTGCCAGCGCACAACGGAAATCTTAGCATACTTAAGTGGGCGCCAGCCAAGGATCTACGACCAACTGCAGTAGGTTGGCAGGGACGATTGTGGCAAATGGATGAAAGAATGTGTATTGGTTGTGCATTATGTACAGCAGCAGCTGAGCGCATTAAGACAAACGTTGCCAAGTTTCGTAGCCCAGCGCTCGACTTGTTGGCAACTTTGGCATAGACAATGCGATTTCTGCATCAACATCAACAAGAACAACTAAAACAACAACAACAGTCACATCAAGCTATGTTTCCGGCTTGGCAGCCGCATTCGCGATAGCAATGAATTGAAATAAATACAAGTTAGCCAGAGAGAACAGAGAGAGAGAGGGGAGATAAGGGAATGAAACGATGTGAACGACTTGCACTTTTTGCTTGGCACTAGCAAAGGTCCTCAAGGATTTAGCTACTCGAGAGGGATACGCGTGCTGCAGTTGTTGATTGACAAATGAATCAAAAGCTTCGGGATGGCATAAAGTATACAAAGAATTTAACTGAAACTTCAAAATACTTAAATAGCTAAGCAGCAAATAAATGGACTCATTTATTCGTATTTAACAGTAAGCTCCAACTTCAGCTTACAATATATATAAGCGAATAAATCTGTGTAACAAAAAGTTTTGAAAACCAATCACAACGAACGAACTTTCAAATCTGTATTTAAGTGTATTCCCTAGATGGGGCTTTAAGTTATTCATTTTTCTTGCGTCTATAGAGCTTTCAATTTGCAAAGTCAACAACGTGCGAAAAATAATTGAAATCACTGTAGGAACAGAGGTGCCACCAACAGGTTAACAGCAGTCACTTTCAGCCCGCCTCGCTTCCTAACCCCAACCCCCTGGGAATCCATTCAACCCCTCTTTTGGAAACGCACGTGCCAAACGCCACAAAGGGCCAAAACAAAATCGCAAGAACATCATAATAAAAATAACAAAAATAATAATAATAAAATCATAAATCAAACATACTTAAAAATTGTACCAACGCCATATATGTAAAACTCTATTTAGCACCTGGTTGTTTTTGGTTAAGCTTATGTCAAAGCTAATGCCAATGTCATTTTCCATTTTTGGTTTTGCTTGTACAACGTGGGGAAAACCAACCAACTTTTTGTGGCCTGTTGTTGTTTTTAGTACTTTTTCGATGTTGTTTGTTTTTATAAGCTGTGATGAAGTTGTAGCAAAGAGTTTGTCGAGTTTACGCTTTGTATGTATGTATATAAGCTGTATACTTTGGCTGAAGCCACACCTCCACCAGCGCCTCTTTGTGGTCGCCTTTAATTTGCGCATCTCATTAGCATTCGGCATTAGCATTGGGAACCCTTTACCTAGTTTTTGAAGGGATGGACCGTTGCGGTATAAAAACTTTCAGCTAAAAGCAAGTTGAAATTAAAGCTACAATTTATTAAAAATGTTTAAATAGAAAAAATCTGAAACAACACGCCAAAGGTTATGACTTAGTTTAATTAAGCAAAATGGCATACTTTAAATCCTTAAATAAGCTGCAAAAGTGTTGTCCATTCAATAATCTACAAGTTGCGGTGTTTACAAAAAAGTTGTTCATTCAAATTGAAACATTCAGGTTATGAGTTCATCATGCCACACACACACACACATACAGAAAGAGAGAGAGAGACAGAGAGGCAAAAGTCTTGTAACAAACTTTTCCTTAAAAGGGTATTCAAAAATATGTCGCTCATGAAATTGTTTGACATTCGACACACGCACATACCCCAAATAAAAAGTTTTGTAATGGAACTCGCACGGCCGCGAAATGTGAAAATGGAAATGAAAATGTGAAAATGTGAAAATGTGGAAAGCGAGATGCGAAATGCGAAATGCAAATACGTAGGTGGAAATGGTACAAAATAATGTAACCAATTTTCGGCAACAATCAGCGTATACAAGCTCAACAGACAGCGACGCCATTTCTGTTCAACTCTACGACAAAGTCACAAGAAACATCATGATGATGGCGGCATCGTCGTCGTCGTCGTAGAGAACTCCAAACCCTCTTCCGCTCAACCCTTATCACTCTATCTAACTTATTACAAACTTACTTTTATGCAAGTTAATTTCATTGTCTGCACTTACAGCTCTCATATATTTAACGCCGTGTACACACACACACACACACATACTACTATAAATAAAAACACACATTTCTTTCTTAAATGACAAAATGTATAGAATATAGTTCTTTTTTTTTGGGAGGGGGGTATGAGCGACTAGTTCAGCGGTCGGGAAACCGGGGTAAGTTACCCCAACTGGGGTAAGAACAAAACTTCTCTGAGTAAAAAATATATATTTTTCTTTGCCATGGGGTAATATCAACTTACACATAAATATTTGGGTGTAATGATTAAAAGAGTTTAAACGAACTAAGACTCAAAAACGCATTAAAAACTCAAAATGCATAAACTTCTACAACTCTTCCTTATAAATTTTCCCATTTTACCAAAATACTGCCAAGTTTTCGACGAGTTTTTGTCTCAAGTATACCAGGCGCACAGAATCAGCAGCAAGTGGTGTACAAATTCTCATCATATATATTTGCATACTTTTAGGCTGGCCTTTATTCATAATATAATTAATTGCATTGCATACTTTTGTGGTTAAATATAAAAATAATTTTATTAAGCGATCTGCCTAAAAGTATGCATTCGCCAAATTATTTTTAGAGGGTAATTTAGCCAATGCATCAACCTTATTTGTTTCCACACAACAGCGGTCGAGAAACCGCTATGGGGTAATACCAACCTAAACATAAATATTTTGGGGCAATGATTAAAAATGCATTTAATTTTCTAAGAAAAATATTTTTATTTAAACATATGAACAAACGAGAAGCACCTACTTTTATATGTATATCTAATTTCAGTCCATGTCTTATATTATTATTATGAATAACTAATTGTAGATGTTTTATTAGATTTTTGGTTTTTGAGGTAAATAAATATGATCTTTAACGATACCAGCAATACAAAAATATCTTATTTTTCCTTTGTTGGGTGGGAATCGCAACCATCCTTGACGGCAAAACCGATGAATCCTTAATGATATTGACGAATTTTGACCTAAAATGTGTTGAATTTTTTTTTGAGTAGTCCTAAAACATTTAAATCCTTACGGATTTTGAAAAGACATGTTGCGTGAGAATTTCAAGGACCTCCTCTATCGAACTGCATTCAAGGATTATGGGGTCATCTAAGAACAAAAACACTTGTAAAAATTGCACTCTGCGGCCGAGCGAAAATAAGAAAATACCATAAAAGTGCAGTTTTCTCGGAAACCACAAGGACGATTTGAATATCCTTGGGCCAGTTGGTAGCCCTGGTCAAAACAAAATGTCTGACACAGGACACGTGCGAATCCTTTATGATTTGGCCGAGTTATAACCAATTTTCTGTCTTAAACATTTATCCTTTTATTTCAGCTGTTTGAAGGACTATCGTCCTTTGAACATTTCACTACATTGCTCGTATCGGCTGGCCTAGGCCTTCCTGTGGTCCAAAGGACATCTGGATAGTCCTTAAAATAGCCGACTTATTGACGATTTTGTAATTTTGTAAATTTTTTCTGACTTACCCCCTGTAATATTTTTCGAAAATTTTTTCTTGCGAATCCTGGAGATCCTTATAAGCAAATCGATAGATCTTGTTGCTGTGAGTTCAAAAATGCATTTTCCTTAAAGATCCTTAAGGAAATGTTCGAGTTATGGCTTAAAATCTAATGTCCTTTTTGGCGAACATTATTATTTATAAGTATAAATCGGCCAAAACATTACGGAATTAGGGAAGTAAAAACTTTCATTCAATATATTTGCATACTTTTAGGTAGGCCAAGAAATTCTTTATTTGTCGCGAGTGTAAATTTTCATTGCATACTTTTAGGTAGGACCTAAAATGTGTTGAATTTTTTTTTTTAATAGTCATAAAACATTTAAATCCTTACGGATTTTGAAAAGACATGTTGCGTGAGAATTTCAAGGACCTCCTCTATCGAACTGCATTCAAGGATTATGGGGTCATCTAAGAACAACAACACTTGTAAAAATTGCACTCTGCGGCCGAGCGAAAATAAGAAAATACCATAAAAGTGCAGTTTTCTCGGAAACCACAAGGACGATTTGAATATCCTTTGGCCAGTTGGTAGCCCTGGTCAAAACAAAATGTCTGACACAGGACACGTGCGAATCCTTTATGATTTGGCCGAGTTATAACCAATTTTCTGTCTTAAACATTTATCCTTTTATTTCAGCTGTTTGAAGGACTATCGTCCTTTGAACTACATTGCTCGTATCGGCTGGCCTAGGCCTTCCTGTGGTCCAAAGGACATCTGGATAGTCCTTAAAATAGCCGACTTATTGACGATTTTGTAATTTTGTAAATTTTTTCTGACTTACCCCCTGTAATATTTTTCGAAAATTTTTTCTTGCGAATCCTGGAGATCCTTATAAGCAAATCGATAGATCTTGTTGCTGTGAGTTCAAAAATGCATTTTCCTTAAAGATCCTTAAGGAAATGTTCGAGTTATGGCTTAAAATCTAATGTCCTTTTTGGCGAACATTATTATTTATAAGTATAAATCGGCCAAAGCTTTACGGAATTAGTGAAGTAAAAACTTTCATTAAATATATTTGCATACTTTTAGGTAGGCCAAGAAATTCTTTATTTGTCGCGAGTGTAAATTTTCATTGCATACTTTTAGGTAGGACCTAAAATGTGTTGAATTTTTTTTTTTAATAGTCATAAAACATTTAAATCCTTACGGATTTTGAAAAGACATGTTGCGTGAGAATTTCAAGGACCTCCTCTATCGAACTGCATTCAAGGATTATGGGGTCATCTAAGAACAAAAACACTTGTAAAAATTGCACTCTGCGGCCGAGCGAAAATAAGAAAATACCATAAAAGTGCAGTTTTCTCGGAAACCACAAGGACGATTTGAATATCCTTTGGCCAGTTGGTAGCCCTGGTCAAAACAAAATGTCTGACACAGGACACGTGCGAATCCTTTATGATTTGGCCGAGTTATAACCAATTTTCTGTCTTAAACATTTATCCTTTTATTTCAGCTGTTTGAAGGACTATCGTCCTTTGAACTACATTGCTCGTATCGGCTGGCCTAGGCCTTCCTGTGGTCCAAAGGACATCTGGATAGTCCTTAAAATAGCCGACTTATTGACGATTTTGTAATTTTGTAAATTTTTTCTGACTTACCCCCTGTAATATTTTTCGAAAATTTTTTCTTGCGAATCCTGGAGATCCTTATAAGCAAATCGATAGATCTTGTTGCTGTGAGTTCAAAAATGCATTTTCCTTAAAGATCCTTAAGGAAATGTTCGAGTTATGGCTTAAAATCTAATGTCCTTTTTGGCGAACATTATTATTTATAAGTATAAATCGGCCAAAACATTACGGAATTAGGGAAGTAAAAACTTTCATTCAATATATTTGCATACTTTTAGGTAGGCCAAGAAATTCTTTATTTGTCGCGAGTGTAAATTTTCATTGCATACTTTTAGGTAGGACCTAAAATGTGTTGAATTTTTTTTTTTAATAGTCATAAAACATTTAAATCCTTACGGATTTTGAAAAGACATGTTGCGTGAGAATTTCAAGGACCTCCTCTATCGAACTGCATTCAAGGATTATGGGGTCATCTAAGAACAACAACACTTGTAAAAATTGCACTCTGCGGCCGAGCGAAAATAAGAAAATACCATAAAAGTGCAGTTTTCTCGGAAACCACAAGGACGATTTGAATATCCTTTGGCCAGTTGGTAGCCCTGGTCAAAACAAAATGTCTGACACAGGACACGTGCGAATCCTTTATGATTTGGCCGAGTTATAACCAATTTTCTGTCTTAAACATTTATCCTTTTATTTCAGCTGTTTGAAGGACTATCGTCCTTTGAACTACATTGCTCGTATCGGCTGGCCTAGGCCTTCCTGTGGTCCAAAGGACATCTGGATAGTCCTTAAAATAGCCGACTTATTGACGATTTTGTAATTTTGTAAATTTTTTCTGACTTACCCCCTGTAATATTTTTCGAAAATTTTTTCTTGCGAATCCTGGAGATCCTTATAAGCAAATCGATAGATCTTGTTGCTGTGAGTTCAAAAATGCATTTTCCTTAAAGATCCTTAAGGAAATGTTCGAGTTATGGCTTAAAATCTAATGTCCTTTTAATAATAATAACAACATTGCACAAGTTACATGACAATTCTCATTTCATAAATTTGCATACTTTTAGGCTGGCTTTTTATTCATATTGTCCTTCATACTTTTGTAGTCTAATATAAAAATCATTGCTCTTGCTGCCTATTCTGTGCGCCTGGTACTTGGCGTCGGAAAACTAAAAAAAACTCGTGGAGATCAATTTTGCTAATTTTGACCACGCGCACAGAATCAGCAGCAAGCGATGCATAAATTCTCATTATATATATTTGCATACTTTTAGGCTGGCCTTTATTCATAATATAATTAATTGTACTGCATACTCTTGTGGTTAAATACAAAATTCATTTTATTAAGCGATCTGCCTAAAAGTATGCATTCGCCAAATTATTTTTAGAGAGTAATTTAGCCAATGCATCAACCGTATATTGTCGAATTCGCATAATTGACCCAACGGCATTTTAAATTTATTTTTCCTGTAGGTTCCTTTTTTTCCTTTTTCTTTTGTTTTTTTTTTGTTAGCTGCGCATTCATACAAAGTGGAAAGTCACATTAATCTACACACACACAAACACACACACACAGACAGACAAAATTGTAGATTATCCAACGTAAAACTTTAAATATTATTGCCACACACACACACACGCAGAGAGACACACACACAAAATGCAAATGGGAAGCCAAAGTTCATTTCCATAAACAAAAAGGACAAGCAATTAACTTTAACCGTGGATAGAAAGGATGCAAGTTGGCATGGATAGAATTATACACAGAACCTAGATTATGTTTGTGATTTAATCATGCATGTTTCTGCTGCACCACAAATAAATCTATAAAAACTTAAAAGATTCAATCTAGCCAAGGTCTAGATAAAGTTAATTTCCGTGAATGATGCAAAGCTTTTAAGTGTTATTGTTGATGATTTTAATTTATTTCAACTCGAATAAATAATTGAAAAAGCCCAAAATGAATCAATCAGTTTTTGTATCTAAGTGTATTTTCTGTTCGGCTAATCAAATCAAATAATTTGTAAGCTTTACACATTGAAGTTAAGTGCTTTATTTTTGTATATTCAACGAATTGATTGAGTGAAGTGCGTTTGCTTTTAGCCAACATTCGAAGTGTTGTTGCATGCCACATTTAGATATTCAACGCATTTAACATAAATAATGCGGTATGCAGCTTAACGCGTATTACGCATCAGAATCTCATTAAAATTTCAGCGTTCAATGATGGAGAAAATATAAAATCCAAGGTTCAATGGACTGCCAATGGCGTGGAGAGGACTGTATAAGGAAGTGGTAGTTGGTGGGGGGAGCGGGGGGGGGGGGGGTGTGGAAGAGCAGTAACAGCCAATATCTTTGTATAATCAATCATTTGTATTGCGAACCATAAAAGTGTGTGCGTGTTGGTGTTTGCCTCATTTGTAAAGCTTTACACCTACACACACACACACACACGCGAACATACATGTATACATGCGTGGCTTCCACATATATTGTGTGACACTTGGCTTTTGATAAATGCTCAAACGTTTGCTCTTGTTGTTGCCAATTTTAAATGTTTCTTTTTTTTCCCCCATACTTTGTTGCATAACAAATCAAACAAAGCTGACAGTTGTCAGTTGTCAGAGTGGCACGAACGGCCATAAGAGCCTCGACATGTTGCATATTGAAATCAACCAGCTGGCAAATTATCTGCACAAACACACACACACACGCACACAGAGAGGGTATATGTCTTGTTTAATTATAAGATATAAAATTTATTGCAAACAGCACTTAAAATGGCAAACAAATTAATTTATTGACTAAAATTATTTTGCAGCTTAATTCATTTCCACAGAAAAATCCCAATTTATTTTCAATTGAAAATCCTAAAAGCTATTTTATTTGTTGTCAATTAAAATTCCTAAAAGCTATATTATTTATTTATTATTTGCAGCTTAGCTTAAATGGCTTTGATTTTCCAATTCAAATACAATTTGTATTAAAATTGTTTTAGAGATTTAACAAAATGGAGTTCTTTAACAGCAATTCTTTTGTCCCACCCAATTTGAATAATCGAATCGAGCAATATTTTTTCTCACTGCATTTAAGCACATGTGTTTTGTGTCTAAAAGTGAGACAAAGTCAAAGTCTAATCGAATCATCAGCTGTTGTTCAGTTGGCCTTAAAATTACATCGATAAGTTGTGAAAGCCTTTAAGTGCAGACGAGCGTTAAAAGTGTTCAATTGCCTTAGCTTCTGTTTAACAACTGAGAGAGAGATAGACAGAGATAGAGAGAGAGACAGAGAGATAATTTGCTAACAATGTAACTAACTTATTAACATGCTTGGCCGACAACAAAACACAATCGCAATTGGCACAAAACGTACATACATACATTGTAGTATATCCAAAGCACTTTCGATTGTGAGGCCATAAACCAAGTTCGCATCGAATACAAAAACACACACGCATACAGTATAAACAAAGTATATGCATATAAAAATATTTGCTAAGTGAATTTACCTTAACACTTTGTATGCAAATACTACTCAAAACAAATAAACAAACTAACAGACAGATAAACGGACAAAAAAATCAGCTTACAGCCTGCAAAAACTTGTAGAATAAATTTAGGCAATATTTTCAAATGTAAAATGAATTTCAGGTAAAGGTTTTATTCCCTTTGAATGCAATACATTTTTATAATAGTTTGATCAATAATTAAGCACATATAAAACTGTTACTTCACAATAAGGCATCACGATTTTCATCACTCAATTTTGCTATGCTCAGCAAGCATAGTGAAAACAACAACAACAGCATTTCGTCCCTGAACATAATTATCTCTACCCAAACACACACACACAGACTCGCACGAACACACACTTAGTCTATATATATATACATCTTAGAAAGAAAAAAAACAGTAATAAACAAAGCAACTAGAAAATATGTTGAAAAAACTGTTTCTCGTTTTAATGATACCCTGTTTTTATAGAAAAAAAAAGATAGCTTTGCGTGATAATATTTTAAGATGTCAACATGAAGAGATTTTCTTTATAAAGATCACATACTAATTAATTAAGAAACAAGCATCGCGGAATGAAAATACATATAAATGTTAGACGCGTTTGGATTACAGGGTATACACAAAAATAATAAAATGCTTAGGCGTATGCGCATTGGGGACGTCGAGCACTTAGTTAGACTAAAAGTGTTCCATTGTTTCCAACACTTAGATGTATGCGTCGCTGTGTTTGTATGTGCGTGTGTGTGTGTGTGTGAAAGAGAGTATTAGTGTCTGCTTTAATCGCTTGGAATTTATGTAAGATGGAAAATCACACGATGCGAAAGACGTTAAAGCAATGTAGGTAGAGCAGCAGCTCCGTGCGGCTTCCTGGCTTAAAACGCCAGTAGTTGACACCGTAAAAAGAAAATAAAAAACAAAAAGAGAGAAGAGTGCAAACAGGTAAGCAGCAGCAGCAACAGCTGCAACTGCCGGACAAAAGACTAAAAAATGCTGTTGTGTTGTTTTTTAATTGCATCGCAAACGTCAACAACAACAACAAAAAAAAGAGCTGTCAACAGAACGTCAGGCGAAAAACCCAAATTCAAAGCGAATAGGTGAAACTGCGGTTGGATAGCTGGATAGCCGGATAGATGCAGACAAGAAAGACAATGAAAGCGTAACATCCACCCGGAGTGTTCAGAGGAACCAAAACAAGTCCAAAGGATATCGATACAGCATGCTGTTAACATTTGTGAAAAAGTTCTAGTAGTTTTAAGACAAAAGCTTTAATGAATTTCCGTGCAAATGGAATTTTGCTTAAGGCAAGGAATTCATTTGCAATGCGCAGATTAAAATGAATAATTGATAGCATCAGGATATTGAAATCGCAAACGAAATAGTTGAAGGGGAATAAAAAATGTTTACTGAGTAGATAAATCCGCAAAAATAATTATGATGCTGGTGATTAAGTTCAAATTAAAATCAGAAAAAGAAAAATTAAAAAATAAACTTGAAGACCTAAAGGCTCAACCCAGTTTTTGCTCGTAGATTGAGTAAAAAATAATAATAAAAAAAGTTTCAAGTCTATCAATTTATTATTTTTATCCACTTTGAGCATGGAAAAACTTGTACATTTCATTTATAGAGAGATCAAGCAACAACAAATAACTACAAACAAGCACACAGAAAACAAGACAAGTTAAGGACAATTATGTTGTGCAACAATGCACACACACACACACACACATACAGAGAGAAACATGCTTAGATCATTTGTAGAAGAATCCGTTTTGCCAAAACCACAACAAGCGAAGCAAAAAGACAACAACATGGTCTAATATATAAACATACAAGTAGACAAGTAACCTTACATCGTATCCTTTACACAGACATGTGAAATAGCTTGTTGTTGTTGCTGTACTGTCTCGTCTGACCATTCAATTTAATACGCTTCAAACCACGAGCTTAACTTTCTCTCTTAACCCCTTTCTCTCTCTCTCTGTATCTCGGTCAATTGTTATTTGTCAAGAGCCGAGACGTGCTGTGCATTTGTTAGTTGTTAGTTTTTGGGGGTCGTCCAACAACAACTAGTTGACTAAAATAGCTTTGAGTATTGCAGCAATTTAGTTGATGATGCCACACGCACATGAACGTGGCAATAACTAAGAATGGTCAAACACAACGCAACAACAGCAGAGAAAGAAAGAAAAAACTACTAAATTAAGTTATATATACATACACGTACATACATAGTGCGAGAGTACCCAATAGATATTAAGTGTGTATACGCAATGTTGGACAAGGCCTCGAAATTGAAAGCCGCAGCGGGGCAAACAAAAGTTTAATGACAATTAAAGCGTTGCCAAAAGATAAACCCACATGACATTTGACATGGGCTTAAGGCAACGCAGATGCTGCTTCGTTTATGTCTCTCTGTGTGTGTGCGTGTGTGTGTGTGCGTAATGAGTGAAGGCGTGACAGTACCACCTACCGCCCCCCACCCCCACCGCTCTGCGAAAGCCATTGCTATGGCTTGCCATAAAAGCAAAGATGAATTTTATTGGATACAATTGAGAGAAGCCCAAACTTTATTGGCACATCATTTGTGCGCCATAGATGACCAGCGTTAGCATCTCAAAATGCCCTTAACACAACAAACTTTCACCCATCCCCCCCCCCCCCCCTGGCCTATTCCCAACTCTCCTTTCTCCGTTCCTTGCTGTGCACATCAGGTCCTTAGCTATAAAAGCATCAGCAACAACAACGTTTCGTGCTATAAAGTTACAATCATGCCGACAGCATCAAGCCGAGCAACGCAGCGGAAACTATCGCAACCGGAAACGGAAATGCACATACGCACAAAATGGCGCACCAGCAGTCAGCATTTCGAACAGATATAAACACGAGACGCACTTGTCTCTTGAAAATGAAGCCTTCAGCCCCGAAAACCGAATACGCACAAATAAAACAAACAACACACACAAAACAAACAAAATGCCAAATCGCAAAACCGGATGGCGGTCTTTTGTGTTGATTCAGATTCTCTGCTGCTTGCTTTCTTGCCAACACGGTCAATTGAACTGTGAATAATGGGTTCAAAGATGTTGCAGATGTGTGGCATAACCAAATTTGAAACAACAATGCTTCAATCAACACGCAACAAAAAGGCTTGCCTTCATTAGAACTGCTCAACTGTAAGAAACATTTCTATCAAATTGAAACTAGCTAAATCTTTAATCCAAGCTATTTAAAAAGATTCGTAAGAAACAAAAAATTTACTTCATTTCCACAAATATTAGTTAATAAATGAATAAATGAATATGTTACAAATTTAATAGGATTTTCGAAAGTTTTTGATGCATTTTTATCTTACAATTGTGTCTGGGTATAAAGTAAATTTATTTTTGCAAGGCTCACAGCAAACCAGTTAACATTTTTGGTAAGTACAATAGAGAATTTCTATGGTACACTTTAGCCAGACACGACTGTGCTACACAGAGTATCTTAAATTTACAATTTCCTTTGGGGGCCACACTGTTTGTGGCACATTAAAAGCCTTTGGAATGAGGCAATTAATGATGGCGCAATAAAAAAAAAAGCATTGCCTACTGTTTTGGGCTGTTGCTGCATCTGGCTTAACCCAACAGCTAAATTGCTCTGTGGGCCAAAGTCATTAAAATGCAGACCTAGCAGCTGAACGGTACACGAAACGCTCAGTATTCTGAGTCTGGCATTTTTGGTGCTTAAATAAACATAGAACTTTGGCCAGCAAGAGCAATAGAACAACAATAACAACAACAACAACAAAACGGTAGCACTCAGCGCAAAATCTCGAAAGGCTTAGCTAATGACAATTTAAGGATTTTGTGATTTTGCTATTTACATAAATTTACTGTCAAACGCGGGCGTGAATAACAAATGCTGTTGCCAAAAAAAAAGGCCAAAGTTGTTTTTTTTCCAAGCTTTGACATTTGCGACAGTTGCTAACAACATTAACTTATATAGAATACCTAAAGTGAACCACAAAATAAAAAATAAAAATGCAGATAAGGCAAAAATTAGGGAAACAAAATATTTTCTATCTTGCTCAGCAATTTTCTCTATCGTACAAAAGTAATATTGAAATTATTTTTTGTTTTTATATATTTCAAATTAAAAGAAGAAAGAATTTCAAAAGATTAATAATTAATTAAAATAAATAAATAATAGAAAATATATTTTATACTATTTGTAGTAAATGAAAAAATAATATTTTGCTTTTTAGGCTCATTTTAGGGATTGATGGATATATGCGAATGTTCTAGTTAGTTTTAAGTATAAGAAAACTTATTAAGTTATTCACTATTAAAAGTATAACAAAACTAAATTGAAATCCAACCTAATAACTTGTTTTATAATATATTAAAAACAATGAAGTAAATTAAATAGCCATACTATGAATTCTCTGTTAGACGGATTTAAAATAAATCTCAAAATGAAATCCCACACACGCAAACACAGAGCTGACTTATCGTAATGGCATTCCCACAAAGTCAAGCAAACACTGGCATATAGATATATCGCATATATATATAGTATATGTGTGCAAGAGTTAAGATAAAAATGGCAACACCTTGCTGACATATGCCAGCTCGTGCGACAATGGCAAGCGACCCAAACAAACCAAATCCACATCCAATACCCTAATACCAACTCACACCTAAAACGCTATTTACGCACAGTTCTCCCGCTGAGGGAGATGTTGCTTCGCAATGTGACACACACACACACACAGAGACACACAACGAGTGGCGACGCGACGCGACGCAAAGTTGTGCAAATGTATGGTACTGTGATGGGAAAGGCGAGAAGAGAAAATTACTGAAGGCACAAAGATAATCAAAGTGTGTTTAAAAAGCAACCGCAAATGCAAATTACCTGAGCGACGACGAGATGAGAGTCAAGTCAGCCACGAGGAGCCCAACCAAATGATCCTCATTAAGGCTAATACACAATTTCTTATTTAATTTTATTAGCTTTAATACCTTAGAATAAGAACGTTTTGAAAAATCGAAGAATTTTACTTACCGAGTAGAGCTTAACGAATTAAATTAATAAGCTTAATAGGATTAAATAAATATATAAATTTAAGCACAAACTTTTAAGAATAATCACAATCTGTTGCCCACCAACACTTTCCTATGGCAATACATTCATTTTAAACATACAAACATTCTAAAAACATAAAAAAAGCTATAAAAAAAAAAGAAAAACAAAATCAAAATCAACTGTTTACGATTTCATGGCCATTTTACAATTTTTTTTTTATTATATTTCTGCGTTGTTTTCGTTTTTGTCGCCTTTGCCGAAAAGCTAGAATGAACTCCCATAAGATACACGGCAAACGGTTGACACACACACACACACATAGTTGTGCATGGGATGCGTGTGGCATGGAAAGGGCAATCAAAACAGAGTGTAAGTAGGTGGGTGGGGTTAGGGGGTTGCACATAGCCAAGAAGTCTGAAGCATCCAGCATTAATGCTGACGATGTTTGCAGCTGTTTTTTATTCAATTTTTTTTTTTATATATTTTAATATTTTGCTCAAAGCTCAAAGACTGTGAACAGAAAGCAGACATAACATAAACAGAGACTTGTTCATATTTATTTTTTTGGTGTGAAGATGCAATTTGTAAGTATGTCACGCGGCTAGTATGAAATTGAAATTTTGGCAAAGCATTGAGGTCAAAATTGACCAAAGACGCTTTCATTTGAATGTGACAAAGATTTAGCAACAAAAAGCATTAGGCTAAGGTCGTGAAACAACAACAACAACAACAATAGTAGTATAAGTAACAACATGGACACACACATACATACACCAACAAACCCCCCATAGATAAATGGATGCGTCCGGGAGGAAATAAAAATGTAAATGTATCCAGGGGCCGTTCGTGGCCTAAACCTCAAATGAAATAATAACAGCAAGTGTGTGTGTTGTGCTTTGCATAAAGGTTGGGGGGGAGGGCAAAGGCGACGGGTAAGTTTGGGTAAGCAGATTAAGAGGAGTACAACAAAGCCGGCTGGCTATATTAACACAATAAAAACTGGACATCACCAAAAAGGGACAAATAAAATGTTTGGCCAACTAAGCAACTGCCCTATGGGCCCCTTTTGTAAAAATATTGGCCAATGGATAACTACATTCCCCACTCCCCTCCCTCTCTCTCTCTCTAGTTAATAATATATTTATTACAAACAAATCGAGCCCTAGTGCAATGCGAGTGTTAAGGTTGTAAAAATTTAGTGCAGTTGCCCAAAAAAAAAAAACTTTTTTGGAAAATTCCCATTGAAAATGTTTGCAAGGCACGCAGCCTTACAGTCCCCCTCTGTCCCTTGGCCCCTGACTGTTACTGACAAATGGTCAAGTCATAAAAACAACAGCCACAAATCTAAAACAAGCACAAGTCGCAAATGAAAATGAAAAACATTCACATAATTTGAATGACCAAAAAAAATAATAATAAACCAGAGAAGAAATTTAAGAAACAGCACAGAAAATAAAGCCACAAGGTCAAAACAGATAGACCAAAACAAAAACATAAATAAACAAAAATAAAAAATAAAAAAGGGCAAGCAATAACTTGTTAGGACTTAGTTAAAAGTGTTTCGGGGGGCCTGTCAACATTTCAATCCTGACAACCACAAAAAAGCCACAAAAAAGTAGCTAATTAGAAATGTTTGAAAGTATTTGTAAAAACAGAAAGAATTTCGAGATAATCTCAATATACATAAAAAAAATTGAATGATATTAACATATATATAATTAGTAATGTTTTGGGAGTCTACCAACAAACAGAATTAAAAAAGATCTTAATATACATTAAAATTTTTAAAAGTATTAAAATATATATTACTTGTAATGTTTTGGAAGTCTATCTGAAAACAGAAAGAATTTAAAGATGATCCCAATATACATTAAAATTCTTAAAAGTATAATCATATATATAACTAGTAATCTTTTGGAAGTTCATTTAAAGAACAGAAAGAATTTAAAGATGATTCCAATATACATACAAATATTTAAAGAAATTATAATCTAGTATATTACTAGTTATGTTTTGGAAGTTTATCTTAAAAAGAGAAAGAATTTTGAGATGATCCCAATATACATTAAAATTCTTAAAAGTATTATAATATAAATAACTAGTAATGTTTTGGAAGTCTATTGAAAAACAGAAAGAATTTAGAGATGATCCCAATATACATAAAAATATTTAAAGATATTTTACAGGTCAAGAAAACATATTCAAAGCTCAGTTTGCATATTCATTGAAAAAAATCTCACACACATGTCACACATTTGCAAAACTGCATTAAGGATTTGCATTTCAATTTTAGTTGTAAAGATGCCATAAATATTAATAGCACAAATGTATGCTGTATATTTTGAAAAATGTATATTTGCTTTTCATTTTTATTTCATTGTAGCTGGCAAATAGTTTCACACAAAATTCATTTAAAGTCTATGTATTGTGTATGTGTATGTGTATTGTATATATTTACACTATAGAGAATGTATACACATACATATGCATACATTAAGAAAGGCAATAAAAACATTTGATGACGCATTTTGAATGTTAATGCGTGTTAATGAATGCAGATGGTATACAAAAAGCAAAAACTACAACATAATTAAATATTGAAAACGTGCTTTTTACTGCATTTAATCTAACTAAAAGAATTCTTTTGTTTTTTTTTTTGCAGTTCAATTTCCAGCTTTTTCTTTACGCTCTTAAATCGAATTGGGATGATTGTCGGCAGCAGCCTCCCCTTCCAGAAACCAATATCCACAAACATTCCGCTCTATGTTCGAGTCTTTCGGGTCTTTGTGGCGTCAAATTTATGACTGTTGGCACTGGCCAATGCAAATTGTCAACATTGGCCAACGTCAAATGCTTTTGGTGCGCGCCATTTTTAAGTGCCAGCAATTTTGACAGCGCCAGAAATGCATAAAGCGCAGAGGCCAAAGGCCAAAGGGGAAGCCAAAAATAAGAACATCAAAACGAAACACAACATGGATAAATATGCGAAGCGATAATGCTCGAATATGTTATACCCTAAGCTAATCAACCATAAATACTCAAACTCTTCCATATTGAAAGCATCAGCTTTATCTGAATCAAGTATATGGGTAAAAAATGCATGCAAATGTTTTCAACTGCCAGAGGAAAGGAATATGATACCATGAGCTTATCTTAAGCATAGTCAGCTCAAGATCATCGATAACTGCTGCCGCTTAACACATGTTATAGATAACTTTAAGATATTTAGCTCGAAAAAAACGGATTTGATGGGATCAACTTGAAAATACTCTTCTAGCCATCTTTCAGTATTGAGTATTGATTATTGAGTATTGAGTATTGAGTATTGAGTATTGAGTATTGAGTATTGAGTATTGATTATTGAGTATTGAGTATTGAGTATTGAGTATTGAGTATTTAGTATTGAGTGTTGAGTGTTGTGTATTGATTATTGAGTGTTGAGTATTGAGTATGGAGTATTGAGTATTGAGTATTGAGAATTGAGTATTGAGAATTGAGTATTGAGTATTACATATTGAGTGTATTCAGTATTCAGTATTGAGTATTGAGTAATGAGTAATGAGTATTCAGTATTCAGTATTGAGTATTGAGTATTGAGTATTGAGTATTGAGTATTGAGAATTGAGTATTGAGTATTGATTATTACATGTTGAGTATTTTGTTTTTTTATGAGCCATCGTATTGGTAATTAGCTGCGGATACTTAATCGATGGGAATGGCGCATGGGAAATATTGAAATAAATCTCGCCCACCAGGGATATTAAATGTGAGCATTTAAAATATATATTTTGCATTCTGTTGCATTTATTATTCATCTTTGCTTTATTGTGCGCATATCCGGTGGTTGCCTTTGTGACAAATAATAATAATAATAAAACAATGAACAAAAAAACTAAGCACGGAGATATATTCACATTTGTTATTTGTGGTTTGTTGCGTTAAGTAGTTTTGTATCTGTTTATGACTGGTTTTTTTTTTAAATTGAAAATGCAGCCAAGAAGCAGTGGTAAAATTCCATAATTGTTTGCGTATTTGTGGTTGTGACAGCTTAAAACGCTTTAGGTTTTATTTACTTTGCATCTCAACTGGAATTTTTGCAGCTGATTGCACTAACTTTTTGAACAATAAGACAAATTTAATGATACTTTAATCCTTCAAAATGTTATGATTCGCATTTGAAATGGAATTGCTCGGTTTTAATTATGTCTTAGATTCGGTAGAATGCACTTTGTAATTAACACTCAACACTCATTTCAAACTTGTTTCGGTATTTTTTAATGCTCTCTTAGTTTTCTTTCTCTGCCCTTCTCTACATTGTAATAAACAGTACTTGTAGTAAAAAACAAAAAAGGAAATGCACTTTCCTTTATTTATTTATTTTCTTTTATGCGCCTTTAATTAAATTCATTTACAAAAGTTCAAAAGTACTAACAACTAAGTACTACTTACCGCTATTTGAAGCTATTACTTTTGTAACTTTTTTTGGGTTTTTTCAATTCTTAGTGTTTGCTTAGTTTTCAGAACAAATTTATTTTTTTACGATACGGTTTTATGCATTACACTGCAAAAAACAACACACACTTACACACACACACAAACAAAACATCGGAAATACATAGTTCACATAGTTTTACTTTTTAACTATTAACCGTTAAAAATTTTCGAAAAAGTCGCCTTACAAATAATTTGCGTGATTTTTGTACGAACGATTCTCGTCTTTGATGATTATTGTGTTTTTTATGTTGTTGTTTGTTGTCACTGCGCTGCCATCAGCCAGACGCAAGCGAACGCTGGCGTTGTCGATGCTGAACTGCTACTTGTTGGCATTCGTTGTCCTCTGACAGGCCACAGATGCCAACGCCGCCCAGCGAAAGTCTATGGTGTTCGTGTGGGGAAGGGCGGCGGCTGAGTGCGTAAACACAACGTCGGCTTTCTTTCTGTGTGTGTGTGTGTGTTTATGTGTGTGTGTGTGTGTGAGAGTGTCGAAAGTGTTCATTCGCTTTTGGATGCTCGCATTCATTGGCATCAACGAATTCGCTGCACTGCACAATGTCTGCTGGGTTAACTGCTGTTACTTTTGCAGGCGAAAGCTTCAGTTCTCTCTCTCTCTCAACTCTCTCATTCTGTTTGCAAACACTTTACAGCCATAACAAGAGCTTTTTGCAGCTAAAACCGTTAAGTTCGGCGCATTGGCAATTGCATTGTTATGAAAGAAAATTGGTTACATTTAATGCCTTTTAAATGAAATAATGTTAAACGTAAATATCTTAAGATAAATATAAATCAAACTTTAAGCAAATACAATAATAATCCATTGATTAAATATACACAATTATACATCCTTTGAGGCAGTTCCTTCTACGTTTTTCAAACATATTCTTCAATATAGATAGGTCAACAACGGTTTGGGATACCATATTAAAGCATCCCTAAAGATCTCCATATTTCAACGCTCAATAGCAGTTCGATACGAACCAATTCCATAATCAAATTTTGATACCCAGTAGCTTAATGGGCTTTCCGAATATAATAATAATACACCATTTTTATTTTCTAAAGTTTGTGTTATAAATTCGTGTTGTGTATATGTTGTGTTTAGGTTAGGTGTCTTCTTCGTCGTCACTAGATAAATCAAATGTAAAGATATCTCGTAATAGGTCCCTATCTTGAACTCGAACTTGTTCGGCACCCAAGCTGCGTAAGCGAACCTGGCTACTTTCAATCGATTTAATGTATTTAACCATTTTGTTCTCTAAATATTCGATTAGTTTAAGGACCGCATGATTGACCACCACGCAAGTCGAAAAGCAAGCCAATGCATTACGTATCATCTCCCGAAGACTTGCAGCAAAATCAACGAAACTTTCGTATTGATCTTCAGACAGGTTCTTTTCCAAAATATTCCAATCAAGCATTTTCTCTTCCGAATGATCATAATTAGGGTTCAAACTAATCTCTTTCCATTGTTTGGCATCAACGAATATCCAGTTTATATTACCACGTTTCGGATTTCTCAAAGCTTTAAGCAAATGCTCAGAATGTTGCTTCTCGATTAAGTAATCGTTCCATTTGAAAAAAAATTGTAGACGTCTTTCTTGATCGGTACAATTGTTACCGACGACATCGCTTTCAGTTGCAGCAGTTCTAGTTCCGTATTGAGGTGTCGATCTTTCTACGTATTCAGTTACCTCTTCGTCTTCGCATTCAACTTCGTCTTCGCTTACGTAAACAGGATTGTATTCGCTTACGCTTTCAGTTTCGTCTGCAGCTACGTTTTCAGCTACGTTTTCAGTTGCGTCTTCAGCTACATGTTCAGCTCCATCTTCAGTTTCAGTTAAATCTCTAGCCACGTTTTGAGCTACGCTATTAGTTTCATTTTCAGTTGAGCATTCTTGCATGTATTCATCAATGTATCTATTTATGTCATGAATTCCGTTTTCAGTAAAATATTGCTCCACACTTTCAGCAACATCGTTACAGTATACAACGTTGCTATTAGTGATGGTTTCAGGTACGTTTGTTGCAAAGAAATCGGAAAAGTCTCTCGGTACATAATCGTAGTTGTTTTCGTTATCAAACTCTTCAGCGCCAGCACCCGTAGTTATATATTCAGATTCGTATTCAGGTACATATTCCGGTAAGCATTCTGGTACGTATATAGGTAAATAATCAGGGTAGTTTTCAGGTACGTCATCAGATACAGCTACAGTTACGTTCTCAGCTTCGGGTCGAGCTTCATCCTCAACTCTGTCTACACGTTGAGCTTCTGCGTCAGCGCACACATGAGTTACGACTTTACGATTGACATAATCAGGATCTTCATCAGATTGCACTTTCATACGCTTTTTGGCTGGCTTCGTGTTAAGATTTTGCGAGGTAATTTTGCGCTTCTGCACTTCAGTTGCAATGGTCGGTTTCTTGTTCAGATACTGCGAGGTATTTTGGCGCTTCGGCACTTCAGTTGCATTGGTCAGTCTCATGTTTAGGTACTGCGAGGTATATTGGCGCTTCTTCACTTCAGTTCCATAGGTCGGCTGCCTGTAATTTTTCTGCGACGTACTTGGTTTTTGCACTTCCTTCTCCTTAGTCAAATCAATTTTGGATATAAGGGAGTGAAACTTTGCTCGAAGCTTAACTGCAGCGCAACGAACAGCATTGGTCATCGGATTGTACTTTACGCAGTTGTCGAAAATAAGTTCAATATCCTTCAACGCTTCTGCCATATCCCAATAGTATTCGTTTTCCACACGCAGCCGAACAGTGTCCATGTCCATGGGCTCCGTAATAATAACATGATAATCGGGTATGCCGTAAGCAATTGAATTCACTGGATAACGAAAATGATATGAAATGCGTTGCTTAAATAGATTATCGAGCACCGTTTTCAACTCCAACAGTGTATTTGTAGTGCGTCCCAATTTTCCAGGCGGCGGCACAACGGGCGGCTGCACAATGCCATTAACCGGCAGTTGTCTTTCAGTTGTCGGCAATGGCGCACTTACAATACTGTTAATGTCCATCTGTGTATCTGTGAATATTAATCTTGCACTTATTCAACAAGAAAATTGGCATACAACTTACCTTTTTTAGCGAATTATTTTTTCACGCAAATATTTAATTTTGTGATACAGCTTGTCGGACGGCAAAGAATTTATGTTGAAAGAAGCAGCTTGACAAACTTCAAAGTGACAAACGACATCGATATCGATAATTATTTAAAATATATTTGGCATCGACTACTTGATTAACCCTTTGTGGTATTTTCTTGACGATTTTTGCTTCTCCACACATTTTTTTGTGTTCCGATTCCTTGTGCCTGCAAGCTTTAATCCAAATAACAAAATTCCGTTTTTTTTTTAATAATAAAAGTTTTTTTTTATATTTTTCGGTTTTGACGCTTAGCTAAATAATATAAATTTTTTGTATATTTTAACTTTCTTTTTTGTATTTAAATATATATATACATATATATATATACTATATATATATATATATATGTACATATATGTATATATATATATATATATCTATATATATATATATTTATACCATTGTATTTAATTATATGTATATCTACAGTAGTTATTAATTTTATTTTATTTTTATTTATATTATTAAACTTGTTTTGCTTTGATTTTGTATATCAATTTTTTTTTTGTTTGTTTGTTTTGTATTTTGTTTTGCAATTTGCTTTGTTTTATCGTATTCCTCTGATTTTCAATTTTAGACAAGTTTAAATTAAAAACTCATAATACACTGACATACGCGTGCTGTGTTTTTTTAGGTGTTCATCGTTTCAATTACTTGCTTAACTAAGAAAAAATTATGTTCTCATACACAGTACACAAGTATTGTTGCATGTTATTTAAATATTTATATATCGTATCGTTTAATTTATGTATATTAATTTAAGAAAAAAAAAAATAGAGTTGTAAAAAATAATGCGTTAAAAAAAAAACAAGTTTTGCGTACAGTTTCAATTTCAAGAACAAAAATAAATACATTTTCGCATTAGAACTAAGAAGCTACTAGAAATGAAGCCTTAGCGGCCAGGCGCTCTTGGGATAGTGAGTTTCTATATAGTAGAGCTAATTATGTTATTTCGTCCATTAGATTTTAATATGGATGACATGTATGTATATATGTGTATATATATATCATTTGTTTTAATAAATAAGCGTTAATTTACAGAGTAAACATAAATCGCTTGTGTGGCATGTTCCATTGGAGCAGCACAATTTGTCACAAAAACCAAAAAAAAAAAAAGAAAAGAAAATAACTTGCAATAATACCAAAGCCCCATAAAGAACCAAAACACAAAGAAACTAAAAAAAAACACCTCAATAGCAAAAAACACTAGCAATGCAACCCGAACCGATCCTCTTTGTTTTCATAGACACATATGCAATGTTATTTTAATATATACAAAATATTAGCCCAGATGTAAAATTTTGTATTTGTTTTTTTTTTGCTAAAACGACCGTCTTCAATATTGAACAAGTTTGTTTTGCACATTAATAAAAAAAAGGCTTTTTGAGACTGTCAAAGTGAATATCCCTAACGGATAAGGCTAAGCGTGTGGAACAATTCCCTGTCTCTTCCCCGCGTACTATCTCTCTCTATCTCTCTTTATTTCTTTTTTTTCTCTCTTTTACATATATTCGGCATCTCCCTCTGATCCAAGTGGTAAGTCGCCTTATTTATTTTTCGTTTTGTTTTGTTTAGTTCCTTAGATTAGAAAAGGGGAGTTTATCGAGTTAATCGATTGTTTTCCCGGCAGCCACACACTATTTTGTTTGTAAATATACACTTTTTAATATACTCTATACATATTTATATTTATATATATATATATTTTTTTATTTATATATATATATATAATATATATATATATATCATTTGTATATAGTTTAATTAGCATTTTATTGCAGTTGAGTATACTAGGTTGACTTTTGTTTTGTTTTTTTTTCTGTTTGTTGGTGTTTTGTTTTCATTATTTTTGTTTCTTCGATTCGATACGAGGAGGCTTCTTTCTTATTGCTTCTTGAATTTGTTAAAATTTGTTTTGTTTCCTATGTAGTCTCTTTTGTTTTTAATTAGTTAAACTATTTGTTGATGCGATTGTTGTAGATGTTGTTGTTTTGTATTTGCTGTCGTATCTGCATTGTTGATTTTGTTGTTTTTAATGGAGCTGTTGGATTTTATTTGTTGTTCAAATAACGGCAACATAAGCGCAACATTGCCGCATTGCGCTTTATGCATATTTAAGTTATTATTATAACGTGTTGCTAATTATAAATTATCTTTTAGGTTTTGTTTTGTGGTTTTTCTTTTCATCATGATGTTGTTGCTGTTGTTGTTGGTTTGTTTCGGTTCTTCATATTGTTGTTGTTGTTGTAATTGTTGCTGCCGCTCCAGTTTGTGTTCCCGTTGACTCTTTTGTGTGGCATCCATGCCTGCCACTAGCACAGTCGCGCACACAGCCAACCGAGAGAATATGCCCGCACGCCGTCTACGGACATAGGATACACGTGTGATTGTCCTGCCCTCGCCCCAGCTCATCACAGACTCATATATATATATATATATAAATCTTGTGGCGCACAGATGATTAAGATCATGATCATCACGAAATCCATCTGCATTTTGGGGTCAGGGGCAACGACTACCAATATCGTCAGCTGCGCCAAAGTGGGCTCTTTTTGAGCCTGACAGACAGCTTGCGATGCACGTGCAGCCTAACCAGCTCCTGATCCTAAGTATCGTCAGAAGACATAAACGCGTTCTGCGTCTTCGACTCCTCAAGGCGACGGATTTGCTGGCGCAGATACATGATTCTGCAATAATATACAAATTGCAATTAGTGCGTACAAATTTAAATTAGCTATTTTCATACTCACTTCTGTTCTTGCAGCGTTGCATTGATCTCTGTGGTGCGCACCAAACTGCGCGCACATTTCAGTTCAGCGCATATCCGTGTGCAGGTAATATCACCAAGCAGATGTGTGTCCTCGCAGCACTTTTGCGCCTGCAAAGAGAGACATATTTCAATTAATAACGTTAGCATAATGACAAAAGTGGGGGGAATGAGTGGATATTCTTCGGGAATCACATCAAATACAAGTTATTCATGCTATTAACAAAACATTCACAGATACACATTTAAGAAATTAGCATACCAGTATATACATATAAACAAGTATTCAAATCACGGAACACGCAAACGAACGAATTAACTGATCAAATTTATTCAAACACAATCGAGATTTACATAAACGGATTACTGGAGCAAGGAAAGTTTGCCTCTTTCATATATAGTATATATCTAATAACGAGCTAAACTTGGTTAGTGCTTTGTTTGATATGTTCTCCCTTATCAAGAATATCTTGTTCAGCCCCCAAAACACTTACCTGTCGCTCCAATACTTCCGCCTGCCAGTTGGTCACGTGCGCAATTAAATCAGCGCGAAAGTATTTTGCCAATTTGGGCGATATTTCTGGACCGCGCAGATTGCCGGCTTGGACTGAGGCCACACAACTTTGCAGCGTACTTAGCGTTCCCGAACCGGTGCCATCGACTGCAATAACAATAACAACAAAATAAGCAAGATTAATGAACTGTTGATGTTTGCTTGTGTGTGCTGTGTGTGCAAAGGTTGTGAGTACTTACGTTTGCGCTGCTGTTGGGCCTGCAGTGCTGCCTGTTGCGTTGCTTGAACAGCGGCAATCGCTGCGGCAGCGGCTGCTGCAGCAGCCATCTGATGTTGGTGTTGTTCTAAAGCTGAGCCACTTAAATCTAATTCTTGCGTAGGCGTTGGAGGACCCTCGCCGCCAACCGAACTGCCGCACAGACTATTGCTGCCCATGGAGGTGATGACGCTAATGCCGCTGACAGTGCCCATACCGGATAAGCTGCAGCTGCTAACGCTGCTGTTATTGCTGCTACTGCTAACAATGGAATTACAATTGCCCATCGAATTAGCAGCCGGTGATGAGGACACCACGCCAACGCCAACGGCAATGCCATCCACCGTCTTGTGGCCAAATTGCGAATTGCAGGTATAGGCGTTGCTAGCGTTCACATTGTTTGTGTGATTCACAATCGTTGGTATCGGACTCTTTGCATAGCTGAGCGATGGTGACAAACTATGGTGGCCATGCGGCATACACAGTGGCGAGTTTAGTTGGCTGTCTCTGTGTGTTAAAGTAAATAATTGGCGATGAGTTAAATATATATGTGTTTCATCTTACAAACTTTTAAATCTCACCTTAAGCTGCATAGGCTGGCAGTTACGTTATTGACCGAATTGTAGGCATGGTTAACAACATCGGCGATTGAACCACCGCAGGCGCCGCTGGGGCCCAGACCGCTCGTTATATGATGATGCGACACATCCAGACCACTCAGTGCCAGGTGTAGTTTCTGTCGCATCAAAAGCGTCGTCTGCTCCTTAACGCCGCACTGCGCCGCACTGAGCACACTGAGCAGCTTGCCACTCGGTCCCGATGCATTCGAGTTTTGATGATGCTCCTGATTTGCCAGCACATTCGTCGGCACAGTCGTCTGCACAACAAACACATAACGTTAATAAACATTCTTTTGGATCATTTGTTAAAATACTTACGCCAGACGTTAAACCAATGTGACCGACAACTGAGTTTCTAAGGCTGCTGTTGCTGCTGTTGGCAATACTAGACTGCACTGAGGCCAATCCGCTGGTGGGCAGCATTGTGGCGCCACTCACCGGTCCAACACCGACGCCAACGTTGGCGGCATTACCATAATGCGCCCCCATTGTCGTTACCACTGCGCTGGAGTTGGGATGTGAGGCAAGTCGTGGCAGTGCATTGCCTAATGCGCCCTGTGGCATCATTGACGCTCTTTCATCATTAGACTGAGCACCACCACCGCTGCCACCATGTGCTGTTGGCGTGCCGCTTAACGAATAACTGGCCTCCGAGGTGGGTGTTGAATCACCGCTTATATCCATATCAGCATTATCGTTATGTCGACCTGCAATATCCAATTGTTAATAAACATTTAAACAACAATATTTTGTTTAATTGCCAAAGGCTTACCATCCAAACGTCTTCGATGGCTGGGCGGACCGCCCTCGTTGTCGTAATTCCATCTCAGTCGTGAATTGCCGCGCGATGAATTGGAATGTTTGTATGCTGTAAAGTAAAGAAAGTTTATGTTTTAATTGTTGCTTGTTGTTGGTTGGTTATAAGAGATGCTTACTCGATCTTGAGAAGCGATCATCGCGGTCTCGATCCCGATCCTTGTCGCGATAGTCCTTCTCACGATGCTGATCACGCGGCAAGTTTCTGTGAAACATAAAACAAATTGATAAGTTAAAATCGGTTCTGTGATTTTGGGTATTTAAAATAAGCTGGATAAACATATTTTCTACTCTGAACGAATCTCATCCCTCAGTTTTTGAGCATTAATCGTTTTAGTTTCGATTAACTACATTTTTTGAACTATATTGGACAGTTTAGATATTTCAATAGCTTAAGCGACGAAACTTTTAAAATTAAGATTTAAATATTAATGCTTAAAATGACAAAAGAAAATCGATTTTCATATTTGCCATACGAGCTATATTCTTTTCTGCTTTCTAACGCCTTTTTTTATAGATGCCATACATCTATGTCTCTATCTTGACTAGTATTCTATCCCTCTCTCTCTCAACAGCTAGCTTCTTTGTTGAATCTGATGTTTATTCAAGCGTTCCTCAGTTGTTACCTTTCTCTATCCACCCATTCCTTAGGCTTCTCCCACTGGGAGACTTCAGTTTTGCAGTTGTAATAATACATTTTGCCTGTCAAATAAGAAGAAGAGTATTTGGTTAGCATAATTAATAATGTCATATTGTTAGTTGTTAACACGCTCACCAGATGAGCTCACATGCTCACTCCAGTCGCCATAGCGCGCCACACGTTCGCCACGATCGCTGCGCTCGCGTTTGTCTGTTCCGAGAGAGAGAGAAAGAATAATAATTAGTTAGAAAAACTGAAGACAAATGTTATATTAAATACACATACACACACATACCTGCATATTTGTCCTTCTTGTACATATCGCGATCCCGATCGGCGCCCCTGTCACGCTTGTCACGCAAATCGCGGTCACGCTCACGATCGCGATCATCGGAACCAGATCGCTTATCGTTGTCCCGCGATGAGCAAAGCTTAGCACCACCGCCGCCACCGCCACCACCACGACGATCCCTGTCATGATTCGTGCGATACGATGACTCTGAGTCGCGATCATTGCCGCGCCGATCACGTTTATCTAAAAAGAAGAAACGAAACAACAGTCAGTATGTGTACAAATGGGGTAAGTGTATTGTTGAATATTGTTATTACCGGAATATTTATCCTTTTTGTAGGCATCGCGATCCCGATCACGCATCTTTTGTATAAAACTGTATCGCTCGTTGCTGCCACCACGACCGCCGCCGCCACCGCCGCCTCCTCCTCCTCCACTTCGATGATCGTTTCGGTCACGCAAATCATGGGAACGCGATGATGGTGAATCAATGTCCGGTGACTGTGATCGATAGCTGTTGCCATTGTTTAATGGACCACCACCATTGCCGCCGCCGCCGCCGCCGCTTCCACCGCCGTTGCCGCCGCCACCACCACCACCGCCGCCAGCGCCAGGCGAGATGTCACGATCGCGATAGTTGGAGGAACGATCGCGTTCATAGTCGCGCTTTGAACTGCTGTACTTTGAACTCTGTCGAAAAAGATGATTTTGCGTTTATATATATTATTATAATGTCAACCACACTCTCACACACACACACTCACTCACACACACATACTGACAATATGCAGTTTTGCAAATTGCAGTTGTTTTTTTTTTTAGTATTAGTTCTTGCTGTTGTTATTGTTGTTTTAGTTTGTATACGTTATTAAATGTTTGATATTAATAATTTAAATGTTATCTATGCTTGATTTCTTGTTTGTTATTATTAGTTTGTTATTTGTTTGTTGACCAATGTTTGTTTTTGTTTTTTTTTTAATAGGTTTGAGGATGAGTTAAGGATTTGTTATGGAATTGGAAACTTTGGTTAGTAGAAACAAAAATAAGTCAAATATACTACAAAAGTATTAACAAAATATTGCTACAATATGTTTTGATTTGCCAATTTGAATGTCATTTACTTTTGAATTTTGGAAAATTTTTAAAAATGTTTGCATGTGTGTTTTGTGTGTATGTTTGTGTTGACGTGTATGCAGCTGAGATAAACATTGTTGTTGTTGTTGGGTCAAAAAAGGGGAGGGGTGGGGAGAGTTCTTGGTTGACACACGAAACGAACACATAAACGAACATAAAACACGTGAAAACAATATCAAAACGGTAATTTTTAATTGAATTTATTGTTGTTGTTGTTGTTTGTTGCATTGATGAATGATATATATATGTATATATTCACAGTTTCACTGCCATCTAGTTTGATTATAATTTTTGTCCATCTAACATATTCTGTTATGTTTGTTGTTGCTTTTGTTGCAGTTGTTGTTGTTGTTACTTACATCATCGCGACACATTCCGATCGAGCCGCCGCCGCCTCCATGATGATTATTATTATTACTGTGATGATTATGATGATGATGATGACGATGTGCAGCAAACTTATTGTTATTGTTATGATTGTGGCTATTGCATAGATTATTGTTAATATTATTGCTGTTACGCAGCGATAAATCAAGTGCGGCCATGTTGTTCTTGTTGTTGTTGTGGTTGCCTCTAGTGCTGCTGCTGCTGGTACTTGTGCTGCTGCCACTGCCGCTCGTCATAGATGGCGACGGCGTTGGCGTTGTGCTCGTCCTGCCCTGTCTGGGACGCGCCTTCCTCAATTGTCGTTGTCTCGTTGTTGACGCCGTTTTCGTTGTTCTTCTTATTGCTCCTGTTGTTATTGTTATCGTTGTTATTATTGCTGCTGTTGTTGTTGCCGGCTGTTGCAGCAGCAACACCTTAATGTTGCTCAGGCAATACAGTCTGAACTTTGAATATGTTTAACCGTTTTTTATATATGTATATATATATATATATATATTTATGTTGTGTTGCAATCGAATAGAAGTTCCTCCTTGCTCTCCTCCTTGGTTTTGTTGTTGTTTTGTTTTTGTTAACTAAGATTAATATTTGAGTTGTTGTTGTTAATGATGTTTATGGCTTAGGCACGTTTGTGTTGTTGTTGTTGTTGTTTATATATTGGAAGCTAGTTTTTATGTTCGATTCGATTTGAATTTTAAAGCTACTTTCGATTTATGCGCAGTGTTGTTGTTGTTGTTGCTGATTTTTGGAGTTTTTCTTTTTTGCTTTTGATTTTATTTATTATTTATTATTTGTTGTAGGATTATTTTCAAGTAAAGTTAGTTAATAATTTGTTAGTTATGGCTATTGCTTTTTTTGGTCTTGCAATTTGGGAAAGTTTTGTTCATTGGGCATATATATGTATATATATATAATAACATATTATTTATCAAATTAATTCATGTTTGATATATATATATATTATCAAGAGTTTATTCGATATATAATTTAAAATTTGTTTAGTTATTTGTTATTTTTTTTCTAGCGTTCTATTAGATATTTGTATATTTGTTTGCATATATATATAATTTGATATATATATATATATTATTAGATTAACAATATTCTAACGCGTTTTATATAAAAAATGTTATTTGTGCAATTTATTAAATATTTAACTAAGTTGTTGTTTTATTCGTTTCGTTCGGATTCGATTCGATTAGATTTTCGTTAACGTTTTCGACTTGCGATTTCGATTTTTGATTTAGAATTTGAACATGTTGTGGTTCCAGTTGTGTGTGTCTTAATAATGTGAATGAGGCATTATCCAAGTGTTACTCTTATTACTTAGAGTTAGATCAGTTCGTTTGTTTCGCTGCAATGCCGCGAACGGATTTGGGTTCGGTAAGAGGGGGTATATAAATGAAAGTTGCATCAGTACAACATACAGACAATATATAAATACATATATATCTATATATATTTATATGTACATACAGATCGAGAACATATGTCAATGTAATTAAACAACAAACAAACACACATATATATAGATATACACATTTCATATATATATGGTATGGCTATATATTTATATATATGTTTACACACAAACACACAGACATTAAACTCCTGCTAAGGCAAGGATGAAGATTGACAAAACATATACACATATAATATGAATATTTACTACATATATATCTATATATATGAAGCAAATTCTACAAATGGCAAATTGGCAAAAGAAACAAACAGAAAATATTCAAAGCAAACAAAGTTTATGCTCGATTGACAACGTCTACGTTTGATTAATCTTATTAGTAATAGTAGCTAAAGGTTTAAGTGACTGATTCGGATGCATTTTGTTTTTGTTTTTGGTTTTTTGTTTTTGTTTCGTGGGCAGGCTTTTGTGTGTAAATTGAGAATCCGTCGTTGAAGGTATGGCTCACCTGGTAGGATGTGTGACTGGTATGCTTCTCAAAGTACCTGCAAATGAAAAACGATCAAAAAAACATAAGATTAGTTAATTGTTTATGCACAATAACAAATGACATGCAACAAGTAATGAATGAAGTCAAAATGATAAGAAGTTCGATTGGTTCCGAATGAATAAAGTTTGTTTGTAACTCGCACATAAACATAATCGAGTCCAGGTGCATCATGTTTTTGAATGAATATGCAACTAGTTTGCTGTCGGAAACACAAACACACACACACATAAATATATGTATTGCACTTGTTTCTTTATGTCAACAAGCTCAGCATGCAGTACGCCGTGGAGCATATTAACATTGCTTCCTTTATGATGAATGTAAACTAAGTTTGTTTGCCGGTTTGCCGTTTTGACAGTTATGCTTAAGTCAATGACCGTTTCCGTAACGAGGTAACAATAAACAATACATTTCATAATTTATGTCAATTAAAGAAAGTACACAATGATTGCACGTGTCGATATTTGCAGATGTTTACAATACAAAACAATAACAAACTAAATGTCAATGCTCTTCTAGTGTTTTGATTGCAATTCAAAAACTGGTATTTTGTTAAAAGGGTTGTGTTGGCCAATAGATTCGGGGTGGTTGGGATATATATGGTGTAAGAAAGTAAACAAAGACAGCACAAATAAAAATCAAATACATCTATAGTTAAATATCCTTTGGCACAATCAAATTTTACAACGTCAATGTTGCAAAATGCCGAAATGCAAGCGGTAAAGGAAAGAGAGCGGCCATGCAGCTGAGTAATTGAAAGCGAACAAGCGAGCGAGCGAGCGAGAGGAGAATTTGGTGTGTTGAATAACTTAACAGACGGCACACATACGAAGATTGGAGAATGAGCCAAAGCGCGCTAAAGCGCGAGAGCAACGGAACGAAGCAATAAAACAAAGCAGCACAGCAGTTTCAATATAATGCAAAATGCATCAAAACATTATTAATTGCTTGGCTTTTAGTTTAATGCACACATAAAAAAACATGAAGCGTATTTACTAATGCCTGGCACCCCCCGCACCAACAATAGTACGTTTGACTGGGTGGGGACGTGAATGGTGGTATGGCATGTGTATGTATGTGTGTGTGTGCAGCACACGGAACGTGCGTACTTATATGTATGTATATGTAAACAAAAGTTAGCGTTTAGGTTTTTTAGCTTCTGCTACCTAAATATCTACACAAAAATGCATGAATTGCATTTAACTAAGATGTTAGCAACTAAATATGATATATACGAATGTATGTTAAGTTAGTAAACAAATGAAATGAATTGAAATTGAAATTTACCCATCGTTCATACGCTGCGGTTTTCTAGCATGCATTACCATCAATGCAAAGTTTTCGCCAATACGCTTCTCTTGTTGCTGTTGTTATTGTTGATTGTTGTGGTTGTTGTTGTTGTGATTTGGGTTATTCTGGCCGACGACGACTGCAACGGACGGAGGGAAGTCAGGAAGTCCAGCAGTGGCATCAACTTGTAGACACCCGCGCCAGTTCCCCTCGCGTTACTATCTTTTTCAACTTATTCTTCTTCTGCCGAGATAATGGCAGCAGCGCTGCCTGGCTGCCGGGTTGTCTTTTCCACTGCTCCTCTGTCGCTCTGGCTGCCACTCCTGTGCCCGTGAGTCCTGATTCGCTCCCACTGCAGAACGCGCGGATGTGTGTAGATATGCGTGTGTGTATGTTTAAGTATGTGTGTATTACTGTATTTGCGGGTGTGTTTGTCTATTTTGTATACGTATTTGTGTGCGTGTGTATGTGTGTGTGTTATGTATGTCGGTGTGTGTGTGTGTGCGCGTATGTGGGCTCTAGCGCGGTCGCAGCCGTCGTCGGCAAGTGTGCCGTTTGCCGTTTCTTCAATGTTGCTGTCCTAAAAACACGGAAATGTGTTTGCAAACATCAGCATCTGGACGCGGTTAGAATCGCAATTAAATCTTCATGCCCTCCTCTTTGCATTTGATACGAGTTTTCTTCGAAACTGATCTGCGTTTCACGCCTTCCAAAAGCGCTCGCGGGCTTGCAGTTTTTCACTGGAGTGTGTGTGTCAGTGTATACGTGCGTGCGTGTTTGTCGGTGTATGTATATTTGTATGTTAGTTTGGTTGTTGGTCGTCTTCGCTTCTTCGGTTTTTTTTGGCTATTTGCTGTTCAGTTTGGCTGTTTTTCTTACCGCAATTTGGTCGCCGCTTGCATTCACTTGTTTGTTAATGCAGCTAGCATGCGTTACTTTTAGTTGCTTATCAAAATTATTAAAAATCGCCCAACTGCTGCGTTTGCTTTTGGCCTCTATACTTGATGATTTTTTTCAATTCTTTCACATTACGCTTTGTGCGCTCTTTCGTTCGTCGGCACGGCACAATAGTTCATATAGTTGGCTCCCTCTGTTTGTGTCATATATCTATCCCGGTTTCTCCACTCATAAGCAAGTACGCTCGACTGACGGTCATTTACAGCACTGCTATTCTGCTGTGTTGAAAATGACACTGTTATACTCAAAATGGTAATGTTAAGACTCGTTTGAACTCTTAACTCAAAACTACTGCTCGATTCATGATGAAATGTTTCACCATAGCTCAAAATGTTATTTTTGAGCGGTCACTAACTCCGTTATGTTAATTCACTGTTAGTTTTGTTTCAAATTTCAAAATGTCAATTGGTAAAGTGTAAACTCTTTAATGAATTTTTGATTACAAATTAAATATCTAAAATATTAAATTATGTAATGGAATAAATTATTGAACAGTATGTAATGGAATAAATCCTTATTTCATAAAATACCGCTCAAAACATCGATGATTATAGAGCAAATATCGTATATTTATTTATCGCAAAATTGTCATATCGATTTTTTCAACCTTGCAGCCCTGCAGTGTAGAATTGTGCTAAAAATCATACATATCAAAGCGCCGAATTAAAAACCAGACGGATATGCATAACATTCCAGAGGGCAATGTAAGTACTGCAAAAAGTTATGTTAAATGAAACCAACAAATGTATAATATAAAAATTCCATCAATTAACCTATACATCTATGCTGGCAGTATATTAAAAATCACATTTTCCTGGCATCTAACGGCGAATACAGTCGCCAATTGCTCAAGGTAAGCTTCACTTCAGAGTTAAAGAGACTTTAACTTTATGGTTTTTGTTGCTATTGTTGTTTTTTGCAGCTTTGCGAGCGTTGTGTCCAACATGACAAGAAGGTGCTGCTGCTAACACAAAGCCAAATGCCGCTATCCGACACCATGGACAAGCCGCGCTCGCTCATTCACATGGATCGCTGGATGAGCATTGCTCTCAAAGAGATTGAGAGCGCACCGCGTCGCATCATCGAACTGTATGATTGCCTGCCACGACCAGATCTCATTGTTTTCGATATGCATTCGATTGTTGTCGAACTCATCGGTCGTCCACTGCTGCAACAGTCGACCACAAATACTCTTGTGCGTCACATAGCCAAATGTGCGGCGGCCTTTTGCAATTACCTAGAAATGCTAAACGTATCGAAGCAGGCTAAGTCAAAGGATTCGACTGCTTCCAGCACCAATGTGGTGGATGCTATCGTTATTATGCCAACCGAAACATATCCATTAACGCCGGCACAGTTCAAGTTGCTCATCGGCCTCTACTTTAGTGCCAATCAACTATATACCAGTTTTTCATCACTTTCGGATAGCATACGCCTCTCTCAGGCTCTTCACTAACATCAGTATATATTCTACATGTATGTAACTAGACGAATTTATGTACTTACACTGTCGAACTTTCTATAAGACTCGAGAAGATTGACTGCATTTAAAATCGAACTGTTTAGCGCGTCTTTTGTATTATAATGTTAAATTTTGTTGCTTATTAAATGCAGCTTTTGTTTATAAACTATATATCACATGGTATCCATGCAAAAAGAAAACTTTAAAACTATAATTTATGTATTTTAGTACACTTTGGCTTAATGAATTAAATGGAAATGGATTTAGAAAAACAAAAGAAAAACGCATAAAAAATGAATTATTTTTGTTTAAAACTAATCACGTTTATAAATATTAAAACTACACATATCCGAGCAAAAAAAAAGTAAAAAAAAATGTATGAATCTATCATATTGAGTTATATAGATATATATAGCGTAGGTATCTCCATAATTGTTATAAGCAGCAAATGCGGCACAAATGCAATTTGAACAAGGAACTGACGTTTGAGATATAGTATGTATGTACATGTGCTGCATCTGATCTCAGATATAGTCCAGCATGCCGCTTATTATCTCAAAGGCATCCCGCGACGTTGCCTCAATGGCGCCACTGGGCAACAGATAGCCATGAACACCATTATCTGCCAGCTGCAACGTAAAACTAAATGGTATGCCAATCTCGTAGGCAGCAAATGCATCCGAACAGCCTTGTGGGTAAGGAAAAAAAACAAAAAAAATTAGAGAAAACTTTAATATTTTAACTTCGCATTTTAGTTACCCGAACGCTGCTCAATCAAGTCATTGGATGAGTCCACTTTGTAGCGTGTGTTGCTGCCCTTTCTGCGCAACACATCGGTGCCCACCATTGCCACATCCAGAAAGTCATCCATGCGCTCCGTATTAAATGTGGAATTGGCTTTAACCGGATACGATAGCACCTGGCCATACGCTTGCAACGATATGTACATCTGTAACAGATAGTTTTCGATCAATACTTGTATACTAACTATATAGTTTTGTGCCCACCTTAATCTGTGTACGATAGTCCATTAGAAAGTCGGAGAGCGCTTTTGTTTCGGGTTCAGAGAAGGGCGATGGCCCTGCATAGAAATCATTGCATGGCGCCTTGGAGCTGCCACGCTTGCCCCACTGATACAACCAATTGCGATCCAGATCGACGCCATGGCACACCTTATCACCGGGACGCTTCTTTTGCAGCCACGTCATTGCCGAATCCAATAGTCCCGATGGTGGCTTGGCCACATTTTGTGATCGTGACTTCTTCCAGAATCGATCATAATCATGACTAAACACATAGCCATCCGGATTTAGTACAGGCATTATGTACCAGGTCGTATTCCGTATAAACTCATGTTCCTCATCCGTCTCTATACAAAACAAATAAAGGGATGACAGATTTTAAATATATTCTAACAAACAAAAAAGTTTTTTAAAAAATATTTTAAAAATATAAAAAATTCTGTATACCAAATAAAAAGTATTATTTTTGAATACAAAACTAATACACCAAAATATACATAATAAAAAAAAATATTCCAATCAAGTATGCGTTGGATAAGTTTAAGGCTTTTACCTACAGTTCTCATTCCGAATTCGTAGGGCCTAGTTTCCAGTCAAAATTTTTTGTTAGTAAATCTTTTTTTTTTTGGCTTTTGGTTGGATTTACTTCGAATAAGACGCAATGTCACCGGCCGGGTGCAATGTTTGCCCGGTTAGCACGCCAGCAAACAGCACCAAATCTTGTCCAGCGATGAACCTTAATGCGGCATCATTAAAGTTTCTGGAAGCGCCGTGTCCATGCAAAATGTGCAAGGAAAAGGCACGTGAGGAGAGAGAGGCTCGGATTAAGGCGGCTGCCAAAAATTCAAGTGACATTTGTGGAAATCAAAACGTTCAGTCAAAGTGTAGGGGAGCCAACAGCATGGGAATGGGCATGGGGGCTGGCGCTGGACCGCAGGGACAGTGCGGTCAGAGCCACAACGCTAGCCAAGGACCGAGCACATCAGGATGCGGAGGAGGACGTCAACCGATGATGAACAATAACATGGGATCTGGTGGATGTGGTGGGCAAGCAATGGGAGCAGGAAGAGGCCCACCAATGGGACAAGGAGGAGGATCACCAATGGGATCCGGATGTGGTGGACAATCAATGGCAGCAGGAAGAGGACCACCAATGGGATTAGGTGGAGGACCACCAATGGGATCCGGATGTGGTGGACAATCAATGGGGACAGGAAGAGGACCATCAATGGGACAAGGTGGAGGACCACCAATGGGATCCGGATGTGGTGGACAATCAATGGGATCAGGAAGAGGACCATCAATGGGACAAGGTGGAGGACCACCAATGGGATCCGGATGTGGTGGACAATCAATGGGATCAGGAAGAGGACCATCAATGGGACAAGGTGGAGGACCACCAATGGGATCTGGATATGGTGGACAATCAATAGGAACAGGTGGCGGACCCGCAATGGGAATAGGTTGTGGCATGCAAACAATGGAAACAGGGGGTGGACCTGCAATGGGTATAGGCTGTGGCATGCAAACAATGGAAACAGGGGGAAGACCTGTGATGGGAACAGCTTGTGGCATGCAAACAATAGAACAACAGGCACAATGTGCAATGGGCATTCATTATGGTCAACAGATGGGCTCTGGAAACACAAGGTTCCAAAACCAATCCATGCAACATCCGGAATACAGTGATTTTACAACAAAGGGAACATCGATGGGCAGTCGCTATGGTCGGGACACGCTCGGTCTGATGGTGCACCTGTGTGGCAAAGAAGGTGTGCTGAATTCCATCAATCGTGGCACGTGTGCCAGAAATACACCTTGCGAAAAGCAATGCGGCATCAGCACCAAATGCTCTATATTCTGCAAAAGAAAGAGCGACAACGAGGCAGTCGGTGGTTGTATGAAACCGGGATCTCAACGTGGTAGCTGCAACAATGCTGTCGGTTATCGCATTTGTAGCAACGACAACATAAATCTGTTACTCAACTATTTTTTGGAAGTGTTGGGCATACTAACGTAAGTATTACACCTAACAAACTTTACCCCACTTTACTTGAATCATGCATTTTTAATCACTTTGCAGCTTCTTTTCTATATGCACGATCGTATTCTGGCTTAGGTTGGGCTATCATATAGTTGAGCTAGTTTTTAATCTAATAGACGCCGATCGTAGTGTCAAAGTCGCTATTGGAGTTGTATTCGGAATGCTTTTGCTAGCATTTGCTATATCAATGGCAACCACACCTTGTGGCACGAAGCAAGGCTGTGCGATTGGTGGCAACATCGCAGCGGGTGACCACAAATTCAGCAAGTACAAAAAAGTGTTGGCAACTGTTAGTCCAAAAAAGATGTGCGCCAAATGTAAGAAAGCGCATTTGAGAGTCAGCGATAGACTGAAAGCAATGTTAACTTGGTGGTTTGGCCAGCATAGTGCAAAGCCAAAGGGGAATTGCGCAGCCAACCATAAAGGACCGCGTCGATATACGGATCGTCAGGGTCGCAAGATCTTTGATACTTCACGTCGCACTTCCATACTCACGGAAATGAAGCAGCCACCATCATGGATCGTCTGGTTGCACGATACCTTCAATCGATCATAAACATTGTGCAGAATTTCAAAGTATTATACATTTTTGGGTATAAACTGGAAACTAATAAATATTTAGATCGTTAATAAGAACCTTTCTGGCTTTAATAGCAACCCATCAGTTTGCTTAGTCCCATACTTTCTACTCCTATATCAAACAAGTAAGAATGCTCTAGTTAATAGATCTCAACTAGAAGACATCCTATCCAAAAAAGGGAAACACGCTAAGGTAAGGAAATAAAGATTCTTATATACATAGGTCTGAGAATTGGGGTTAATATCTCAGACAATCGAAGGTAAGAACTTTTAAGATAGCTTATTAAAATGTTTTAAGGCAACTAAGCTTATTACTTACTGTTGGTGCGCATAAGACGCAACAATTCACTGATCATCCAGGTGGCCGATGCAGGTCCAATCCAGGCCATACCCTGAGCACCAGCCTCAATGAACACAGCATTGGCGCGTCCAGAGCGACGCTTGTACTTGAGACGCTTATGACTGGCAGCAGCAGCTGCTGTTGCCGCCGCTGCCATTTGCTTGGACTCGATCTTGGCGACAATCAATGGGCGACCCTCAAAGGAGCGTCCGATATGTATCAGCTCGACCAGCTGTGTGTGACGCATGCGCATCGTCTCCAGATACTTGAGTATGTCATCGTACTCATAGTACTTGTTCCAGGTCATGGCTGGTGGTGTTGCTGGTTGCTTGGTGGGTCGCCTTGTCACAGCTGCCGTTTGATAGAGATAAACATCTTTGTTGCGCTCAAATGAGATCGCTTTGCCCACATCAAAGATGAGCACCTCGTGACCGATGTTCTCAAAGTTCAGTGTGCCCTGAAAGTCGACGAGCATCTTGGGCGGCACCAGCACATCGGTGAGTCCTCTGTAGGAGTTGTTTAATGTTTAAGAATGGTTTTCAACAATAGTTCCCCCCACGTACCGTAGACTGGGTCCCTTCAGCCACTGCAGCTTGTTGCCATCCTCGCCCTTCTTGAACTGCTCGAGTGCTCTCAGCTGGTCGTCATCCTGTGGCTTTAAACGCCAAATCTGATATTTATCGTAGCTTATGCGACGCGGTCCATCTGGCTGTTTTGTTGTGGTTGTGGTTGTTGGTGTCGTTGTTTGACTTGTGACACGCGTCACAAGTGCCTGCAACAAAGGATTACTTGTAGTGGCACCACCACCACCAGCAGCAACACCACCCGTTGCATTCACTATGTGATGGGCCAATATGCCAATCCAATTTTGTGGATTACGCAATGGATCTACAATGGTCAATATGGGTACCTGTGGTGTTGGCAATGTTGTTGTCGTTGTTGTTGTTGTTGTTGTCGTTGATGTCGCCTTTCGACGTCGCCCCTTTGGCTTGGCCCCCGTATCAAACCAGCCGGCAAACCACTCTGCAATAAAACAAACAAACGAGGCCAAACGAGTAAGAGAGTTGTTTGTTTATAGCGCTAATCTTTATCGGCATTGGCAGAGGCCAAGACCGGGTCAGACTACTTAGTCTTACTAGGTACTCTTCGCAAATGGTTAGATGACTGTGCAGAAAGCGTGAACCGACTTCTAAGTAAGTCGTAGTAGTAGACGTGAGCATTAGCAACTCCAACTAAGTAGTGTGGTTGACAGTTAAAAAGCTCTAGAAGAGTCTAGACAACAGATGCTTCTGCTGACCATCAGAGTCACCGTTAGACCGAACTATGGGAGAGCGGGTTGATCAGTGATGCCGTATGAATATATTGTTGTTAATAATAAGGATCGAGAGGTATTAGATTTACGCTCACTTCATTATTTCTATAATAATAATAAGCTATATGACAGCGGTCGGGGAACTTTTTTATTCATTACCCCAAAATATTTTTATGTAAGTTGACATTACCCCATTTTATCTATTGCTACATTTGTTATTTTGTCTTTATATATGTGTGTATGTGTGTGTTAATGTGTGTATGCGTGTGTATGTTTGCGTATGGGCTGTCTATGGGTTAAAACAACAAAAATATGCACAAAAAACAATCATTTTACTTAATACATGAAAAAAATCGCCCTCCTCCGCGATTCTCAAAAATTCAAGTAAGTCATGAAGGAATTTGATCTTATTAGTTAAGTGTGTAATGAGTTTTTGTGTGTGTGTGACTGTTTTCGAGCTTTCTCAAAGTTCTCTGTTCGTATCTCACTATCTCTCTCTCTCTCATACACTCTCTCTCTCATACACTCTCTCTCTCATACACTCTCTCTCTCTCTCTCTCTCTCTCTCTCATACACTCTCTCTCTGTCTCTCATACACTCTCTCTCTCATACACTCTCTCTCTCATACACTCTCTCTCTCTCTCTCATACACTCTCTCTCTCTCTCTCATACACTCTCTCTCTCTATCACTCCCTCTCTCTCTTTATCACTCCCTCTCTCTCTCACACACTCTCTCTCTCTCTCTAACACTCTCTCTCTCTCTCTCTTTCTCTCTCTCTCTCTCTATCACTCCCTCTCTCTCTCTATCACTCCCTCTCTCTCTCACACACTCTCTCTCTCTCTCTCTATCACTCTCTCTCTCTCTCACGATTTTTTTATATTTATTTCATATTATTTTCTCTCCCATTTTTTCCCACATTCTTCTTCTTATTTTTTTATAAAATAGAAAATTAAAAAATATAAATTTTTTACGCACAAAAGTTTATTTTTACCCCCAAATATTTCATTTTTACCCCATTTGGGGTAATTTACCCCGGTTTAAACTCCCAGCTATATATGCTTGAATCTGACCTTACTTCTGACACAGAAAAATATCTTGAATTAATTTTATTCACAGTAAACGATTTTTGGATTCAATAAGTTTTGATTTAAAAGAATTAGGAGCTTAGGAAGCACCTGTAACTACACAAGATTTTGACCTCAGCTTTAAACACTCGAAAAACTAAATACAAAGCTTTTTAAAACAATAAAAAATAAAATTTTTAAATAAGATTTTTATTCTCAGTAGAAAGTTAGGGCTTAATGTTTGACACCGAACAATTTTGACTCAAAAAGATTAATATTTTAAACCAATTAAAAAAAAAATAATAATAATTTTCTCTTTATTCTCTCTTGTTTATTTCTACTTGATAATATTATTTACTCACTGTCATAGGCGGTTTCTTCCTCGCTTGAGTTTTCCGTTGGGGTTTTGCCAAACCCGAACCATGACTCTAGCCAACCGGGTGGTTCGGTGGTTGTCGGCGGTGGCGCAGGTGTTGGTGGCGCCACTGGCATTGCTGTGGTACTGCCAATCTTTTTGTTGCGTCGTCTAAGGCCAAACCAGGAGCTAAACCAGCCACCCAACGAGTTACCCTCATCATCTTCGCTATCGTCATCATCGCCATCCCTATCATCATAGCCATCGTCATCGGCCAGCGCATTGTTGCTGTGCGCACTGTGGTAGAGAGTGTAGCTGGGATATATTGGTTTCGATGTCTTAACCACCTGATTGGAGTCGTCATCCGACTGTCCCGTGATACCGTCATAGATGCGCGACATTGCCATCTGCACCGGATAGAATATCATTCGAAAGAAGCCAGCAATGCCTGTATCATAATCGGAATCCTCATCTCCAGCATCCTCCTCATCCCTAACATCATCATCATCATCGTAGTAGTCATCGCCAGTTGGTCTTCTTCGGATACGTTTTTTGCTCTTTGTATTCTCCTGTGATTCTTCTTGTGATTCCTCCTGTGATTCCTCCTGCGATGGATCCGGTTCAGGTTGTTTTACTTCTTCCGGTTGGATATCTATAAACGCTGCTTCGGTGGTGCTTGTGGTGCTAGTGGTACTGGTGGTGCTGGTGGTGGTGGTGGTGCTTGTGCTTGGCAACTCCAACTCCTCCATGGCACCAAAATCGGCGCCCTCCTCCGCCGAGCTGCTATTCTCCTGGCCAGCGCCCGTTTCCGGTTTCTCCCTGTTGCCATAACGCTTCCTCTTCTTTTTGGTTATTTTAATATTGAGCAGAGCATTATCATCATCATAGTCATTGGAATCATCATCATCATCATCATCCTCGTAATCATCACCCGATATAAAATCAAATAAATCAAAACCCGATTCCGAGCTACGCCTTCTACCACTTCCACTCACATCCAATCCTCCGCGTCGCTCCTCGCTGCCATTGTGCTTGCCATGGAGCGCATGAACGGCATATGGTGGATGATAACCATTCCCTCCCTTACCCGGTGCCGGTGGCAATGTTGCCGTCCGACCTGGTGGGTTGTTGTTGTTCCTTTTCATTACCTTCCCTCGACCGCCACCACCGCTGCTGCGCCGTCGTCCGCCGGTCCGACGTTTACCACTGCTTATGGGTCGGGCACCAGCCGACTCCGGAATGGCCGTTTCCACAATGGAGCGACGTTGTCGCTTGCTTCCCGGCAACTCGAAGTAGCCATGCGATACCACAAAGGGCTCATCGTTAAAAATGGTTCCTGTGTCCAGAGCAACGGTTGGCTGTGGCATATGCGGCTTCTCCAGTTGTGTGGCCAAATGACCCGTTGATGTTGCCTGCGCTGGACGAATCGTCGTTCGTTTGCCCAACACGATCTGTGGTCCCACTGTTGTTGTTGCCGTCAACTTGTTACCCGGCCGTCGTTTGGGTATCTTGGTTTTGGTCTTCTTCTTTTTCGGCTTCTTGCGCCTGGTGGGTTTGGATTTAATAGGGCGTCTCGTGGTCGCCGTTGTTGTTGGTAGCTTTAGCTGATCATTAATGCTGGAAGTGCTGCCGCTGGCAACCATAATGGGTGGTGGTCGATGTGTTGGCAGTTTATTGTTGCCACCGTTTGTGGCAGTTGTTTGTTTAACTGTTGTCTTCTTGGGCTTCTGCAATCGAATGATCTGTGGACGAGCTGTGCTCGAAACTGGACGCTTTAAACCGGGCAGCGAAACCACCGACGGCGAATGAACCGAAGAGGATTGCGATTGTGATTGTGTTTGTGTTTGGGCACAGTTTTGCTCGTAACGCTGTTGCAATGCCCGCAAATCGGCATCATATTGTGCCTTGGACACATAAATATCAATTCCTTTGCCATCGCTGGGTTTGCCTGTCCACGATTGTGCTTTCGTTTGATGACCCACCTCGCTGATGGCATAAACAATGCCCGTTGCTGGATTGGTAAAGAAAATAGGAAAATTGTTGCTGCTGTTGCCGCCTGTTGTTGCATCCGTTGCTGTTGTTGTTGCTGCAACTGTTGGCGCATCATTAATCTCGATGACATCCGATTGCACATGCTGTGGCAGTTCATAAACATAAGGCGCCGCCTGTTGTTGAGTGTGTTGCGGCTGCTGATCCCCATCCGGATCATCGGTGTCATAAAACTGAAAGTTTAGCTCCCCCTCCGCTGGAGGATTGCTGCCCGGCTCGCGATAGCTGTAGCGGGGCACATAATAGTTGGTCTCACGCCGTCGCTCATTCGCCAGCAAATCGCGTGTCCAGCTGCGTGTTTCACGCAACAGAGTGTCAAACTCTTCGGCGCTGGGATGATAGCCAAAGTCGTAGGCCAAGGCCGGGCCTGGCAGACCCGATAGACTGGCCAGCAATAGGCGCAGCATTAGCAGCTTAACGACTATGTGGAAGGCAGGCATTGCAAAAAAAAAAAATAAAAAAAAAAACTATTTATATAAAAAAAAAAACCGCTTAGGCTCAACTGAATTCCTGGAAGTAACGCGTATACGACCGGTGCGACCGTTGCGACCGCTTCAATGCGAGTCTCGCTAACAAATGAAAACAACAGACCCAGCAACGGACCCAAAAACCAGCGAATCCACCGACCCGCCACAAAAAGAAACTCTCAAGCTCACTCATAACAAACCTCAGACGAGTCTCCCCATTCCTAACTCTCTGATGAGTTTCGGCTGCTTGACTTTTGCCCGTTTTGCACGTTTGAGTGAATATGTCATACACACAAACACACATACACACATACGATTGGGGCATAAGTTAAGCGGCAAACGGTTTGCATCACCTCCTTCATCCACCTATCTCCTCTATCTTTAATGTTCTGGCTCTCGTTTATTTGCCCTACGACAAATCATCGAAGCATTGCAAATTGTCAATCTAATCACAGTTGACAATCAACGATGCCACAGTGCCATGCACCGTGGTTCAAAAACTTAAGTTCAACTTCAGTAAAAGCTAATTTATATTGAAAGTCTTAAAAATTGTTTACTTTGTTTTCATTATTGAAAAATTTATTTTTTCATGGTTACTTTTTGATTCAAGAAGTATTTACAATATATTAAAGGTGTCTTATGCTTAAACTTGATTTGGAAAATATTTGAATTAACAATTTTTAATTGTAAAAAGTAAAATCCTGTCACTTGAAATCAATATATGAAATATTTTTAAATGAAAATTTTAATTTAAAAAAAGAGAAAAATTAAATGAAATAATTTCAAAAAGATTTTTAAAGCTTATTTAAATTCATAGTTTTTGAAACACAAATTAGAAATCTTAAACTAAGGTTGATAAACATTTTTTAGGTTTCGTTGAATACTTAATAATATATATAAGACTTATCTAACACATGTACTTAATAATAAGGTGTATGAATATCTGAAATGTGTCAACTTTATAAACACGACATCAGAAATTCAATCCGAAAGTTGAGTTGAAAAAGTCATAGTATATGAATGTGAAGCTATTCATGCATAAATAAAGGCGTTACCGCCTAGAACATTACAATGCAAATTTTGTTTATAGACATATCCGAAGTAATGCCATTTGCCTAAAAGTTAAATACTATAATTAATATATATTAAGTGCGTCTTAAAGTGAAAGCGACGATACTTTGCCACATGACTATCGAAATGCTAAATCATATGCTGAATCATATCAACATTAACTTGATCATAAGATATTTCCAATGGACTTCGTACCACTGTGCATAATTGCATTAGCTGCGCATGTGCAACGGATTAATGTGCCCTGCTTGCACTTTCTGACTAAACTTTCCAGAATTTTTACGCATCCCAGAAACTCGACCCAAATGGCGAATTGGCTAACTTACTAACGCTGTCAGCCATTTGAAATGACAGCTAAATGTGGCCAACGTGTTGACCACCAGGAACTTAATTATTATCTACAAGATTTTCAGCTTTGCGCAGGATTCACAGACAGGTTTTTCGCATTAAAACTTTTTATGCGTTTATGTTCACAAATGCGGATAAATCTTATCTTAATGATGATGTTGAAGAGTTTTTCAGTTTTAGTTTTAAGTTTTATTTTTTTTTGACTAGTTTTTAATAGTGAAGATCTTTCACTTTCTACACATTCATTCTACTGTTGAAATCACTGCCCTCAGCCGGTTGGGGGGTGGAGGTGGGGACTGCGGGTTGCCTTTGACTTTCGCCACAGCACAAATCTACCCTCCCGCCACCCATTCCGCTCTTGTCATCAAAAGCCTCCCACCAACTGGGCGGGACCCAAAACAAAAAGGTATTGCACAGGCGATTAGTTTAGAAAACGCTCCACAAGAAGTTGCTGTCACCACAACAAACAACAACAACAGCCACTAAAAACAACAGTAAATAAATAGTATAACAACTAGTAGTATAACAATAAGCAGCAACAACGAGTTTAACTCGAGCGTCACTAGAAAACTTTTAAGGCAACGGCAATCGGCTCAACGCAAGTGCTTAGAGATGGCACTAAAGTCTGTTTGTTTTGTCACGCACGAGACGGTTCGGAACGAGTTCATTAAACCAAAAAGTTTATATGAAAATCAAATTTTTTAAGCAGTTTCTTAACTAAGTTGTCAGAAACAGGCTTATGTAAATTATCAAAATTTATATTCAAATTAAATAATTCAATAATTTTTTTACTTTTTCCCGTCAACATTTATTAAAATAAATAAAATTCAATTTGTTTGAGTAACATTTAATAAAAAAAACACAGAAATTTTTTTGACAAACATACAAAATAGTGTAAAAAATTTTAAATGTTATTAAATAAGTAAATTTGTATGTTAAATAAATGTTCTAGAAAAAGATTAAAAAAAAAAAAACTTTCCATTCTTAATTAAATTTAAGCTAATATTCGTTTGTTATCATAACTAGAAAAGAAATTCGCTTATATTATTATCACACAACTTGATTTGAAGCTTTTGAATCGTGTCACGACGACATCTCTAAGCGAGAACAAAACCCAAAGCCGAAGCCAAAGTTAAACACAGAAGTAGTGCAAAACTTATGGTAAGCGGATAGTTAAACTGTGCTTGTGGGGTAGGGGGGAGAGAATTTTACTAATGACATATTGCAGTAGATCAGAGTACATACTAGTAATAGTTATAAACAATAGCAAGAAAGCAACACATTTTAATTGCATGTTTTCTTTTTAAGGCCTCAAAACAGAAGGGGGACATGTTGCCAACTAATCGTAAAACTCACATACATACATAAATATATACTTTTACCCTGTGCACTAAACAAGTACTATTTGTAATATATACATACATATATATATATATATATATATATATATATATATAAATAATACTCGTGATTAATTAGGCAAGTGAAAAAGCACGCCACTTAAAATGTCCACTCGAAGACTACACAAAAGTACTTTCATACATACATATATATATATATATATATATATATATATATATATATATATAATCTATTGTGCTATATATATATATAAAGGGTAATTAATTTAGACTATTTTTGATCAGCTATGAATGAAGTGATTAACGACGAAACTGTTGCCAAGTTCGTTTTTTAGCTGCGATGTAAGCAAACTAATGTAAAAATAGGAAACAAAATTTATGTTTATTTATATTATTTACGTTATGATCTTAAGTTTTGGAACACTTTTCAACAACAATTCCAAGGTTTTCATAAAATATTTAAAATTAAAGAACATACTTATTTACAAACAAGACAGTTTATAATTACAATTTATTATTTCTTTTATTATGTTTAATTTATTTATTTTCAAGAAACACTTAAAAAATACTTTGATTCTACTAAAAGTATCTTTAACTTTCATTCTGTAAACAAACTGCCTCAAATTTTTGATTAAAACTTTTCCCAAAAACAAATAATTATTATTTTTGAAGCTTGTTATTATTAAATAAAACATATTTTTATTCTTCTTATAGTATCTTTAACTCATTCATTCTGTACACAAACTGCCTAAAATTGTTGATAAATAATTTTCCCCAGAAGAAATATTTATAGCTATAAATATTTATATATATACCTAGCCCAATTAATGAACTCTTTCAATTGTGTGATGACCAAAAAGTAATTATAATTTAATAAGAATTGTTGCTGCTCAATTTTTGAGGTGAAAGTCAAGGAAATAGAAACCAAGGTCAGGGACAATCCTCCAGCTGGCGAAAGATAATAATGAAGATGGAAGTGATGATGATGACGATGATGGTGGTTGGGTCGGTTTGTCTGATGGTTGGCGCAATTCGTCAGTTCACTTTCAATTAAAGTGTAAACTATGTGTGTGTATGGGACTCACGCCACAGTCTCAAGTGACATTGTTAACTACAAACAACAGCAACAACAACAACATGAGAATGTATGTTTGTGTGTGAGTGTCGCCATGGAATGAGCAATTCTTCAAAAGACTGCCAACGTTTACTTTAAAAATAAAACTACAAATAAATAAAAAAAAAATGCTTCATTAAAAGGTCCGTTTTTTTTTTTTGTTATATACAAAGAAAGTAAAGTCAAACAAATTACACAACGCATCAAACACTCTGCCAAACACATATTTATTCATTATTTTGAAGTGTCTCCCTTCTGAATGAATAAAACTTTTGTGCTTAATAAATGTTTGCCAACACTTTTTGATATTGTTTTTAGTTTTTAGTATCTAAACTAAATTTTATACAACCAATTTCTACCCTAGGAAATCTATGGCAAGAAAGATTGTTTATCAATGCGATGTTAGAATTATTTTTGAGCAGCTTGTCTGGACTTAGACTCAAACAAAATTTAAAAGATTTGAAGTAAGAAGGGTTATAAAAAGTTGAAACACGTTTTTTTATAGCAGTTACGTATAAGGTATATATATATATTTCATAACTATAAAAAAAACTTTACAAAGTAAGAGCTTTATATTTAAAATAAGGCTTATCCATTATTTCTAAAAACCATTATTTTTAAAATCCCATTATTTTCAAAACCAATTGTTTTGGAAAACCCATTATTTTTTAAACCAAATTGGCTTCATTTTCATAATATTAATAAAATTTATATAAAAAAAATTCTTTGCAACTCTATTAAACAAAGACAAAGCATTTAATACTAGTTTATTATTTCTCTATCAATTTTCACTCATTTGTTTTCATTATTATTTATGCAATATAAATGTTTACATATGGTTGTGAAGTATATATATATATATATTGTTAATTGTCTATAACGTCATGCATCTTGTGCTTCTTCTTGTTCTTTTTAACTTATTTCAATCTACCTTAAATGCTTTATAGGGCAATTGGCGACAACAACAATCATTTCTCTTCCCCAGCTGAGACCCTGCCACTGCCTTCGCCATCGACTTGCCACCAGCATCAGCTGAGTGACAACCTGTTGGACAGGCGGCGCTCAATTGGTTGCTCGACACGAAGATGTTTAAGTGGTGGCAATACAACCAATACTGCTTCGCTTCGCTTTGCTATGCTTTGCTGTCCAGGGGGGCAGCTGTGCGGGTGTGTGGGTGTTGCACAGCAACAACAACGACAACGACAACAAAAGGCAAACCGGTTGGGCATTAGAACCGATTCCATGAAATGCTCTCCGACGACGTCACAAATATGTTTTTCGTAATTAGGCAGAGTCGTCGAGGTGGGTAAGGGGAGGGATGCATGCGACAAAAAGGGCAGGGGGGCGGGGGGCATCCAAAAAAGCAGCGATCACAGCGCGTAACGGCAACGATTACGACGGCAACAACAGCAGCCGGCAGCCAGCAACACAGAGCAAAGTGTCAAATGCCGATGAAGGCAGCCAGCAGGCAGCTGGCAGCGACGCCAGGCAGCGACGGCAACGTCAACGTCAACGGCAACGTCAACGTCAATGAGAGGCAGCAGCGGCGGCGGCGGCAACGGCCCAAGTCAGTCAGTCTTGATGATTTCGTGAAGCGATTAACACACGACGACGCCGTCGTCACAAAACAACAACGTTCTGAGCCAATTTCACTCAGCAAACAACAACAATAACAACTCGTCGATCACGCATCCGTATCCGCTTGACAGGAAACAACAACAACAACAGCAACAACAAAGGCAGCAGGACAAGGTGAAGAAGAAGAAGCAGTAGTAGTAGCAACAATTGCATTCAACAAACAATTAGGACAAGCAAACGCGAGCGGCAATAAAAATAAATCATTAACAAAGAAAAACCAAAAAAAAGCCGCCAAAGAATTTTACCAAATTACGCGTCCGTTTTATGTGCCAGCTCGTATCTCGTGCATTGACCGACTTCTCTCCCTCTCTCTCTCTCTCCTTCTTAGCCAACAAGCAACAAACAACAACAACAATCAGCAGCTGCCAAAATGGATGCAGAGGTGTGTAGAGTGTGTGTTTATAGACATAATACCATATATATATAGAGACAAACATATATACATTAAGACATATCTTTGTGCGTACTAACTTTGTATGTCACATAAAAAAAAAGCAGACAATTTTTTTTTGTAAAAAACACATTAAAAAAAAATTGTGTTTCACATTTAATATTTTTCTTTCGTTTTTGTTTCGTTTATAAATACACATTTGTTTTTGGTTTTTTATTGCAGTGTATATCATAAATTTGTATTTTTAAAACCAGTTACATTTGTTTCTCACACTTCGTTTTCATTTTCCAAACGTTAATTCAAGTGCAAAGTCAGCTGCAACAACAACAACAAACTAGCAAACACGTAATAGTAACAACAAAAACAACGCAGCTTTTGCGATTTTTTTTTTTTTATAAAGTGGCAGGCAGCTGTTGCACATGTCGCCAGTGGCGCCGTTCAAAAGGGGGGTTTCAGTTACATTCAGTTTAATTATTTTAACACTTGATTCATATAATAAAGTAGTTCTGAAAAAAAGAAATATGAGATGTACTTAAGGAAACAAAAACTTTAGAAATTTAATCACCCTTGAAATGCAATCTTATATTGAATTTTGTTGATTATAGAAAGATACGTCAAAGAAAAATATCATGAATGAATGATAATGATCAACTCTATATATAGATTTCATCAACGTTTGTTGAATTTAAACACTCAGAAAGAATTCGAGTTGCATTGCATTATCTTATCATCGTTGAAAAACCTTCGTATATAACTCAAAGATAACTGTCAATCTGTCATCTCGTCAAATAATTAATCGTAAACTTCACATGTGCATAAAAACAAACATGAAAGAAAACTCTAGAGTCTAGAGTCTAGACTCTAGACGATAACCTGAAACCTAAACTTTGCGCGTACAGTGTTTATGTGTGTAAACGTTTACTGCATACTTGACTTAACTTCTCATTCGACTTCATTATTTCGTCTTATGTTTCAAACGCCGTTTTTTGTTGTAATCGATAACACATGTATGTCGGCAAGGGGGAAAGCTATCTTCTTGAGTTCATTATTTTGTCTGATGTTTCAAACGCCTTTTAAAACCAAAATTTTGTTGTTATCGATAACATGTGTATATCGGAAAGGGGAAAAATTATCACTGTCTAGGCCTTCAGCGAGCTAATGTTCTAAATCTGGAGCCTCTAGCTCTTATAGTTTCTGAGATCGACGCGTTCATATATACGAACGGACAGATGGACGGAAATATATATATCTGTATCGACTCGGCTGTTGATGCTGATCAAGAATATATATACTTTATGGGGTCGGAGATGCTTCCTTCTGCCTCTTACACCAATATAACCTTTTAACCCATTTTCAATAGTTTCAGGGTATAAAAATGACTTGAAATTTTGACAGAAATATAAGTTCGTTCATACATAATGCACTTTATTGTTATCAGATTTCTGGCAAAAGTTAACTGGCATCATTATTATTATTATTATTGGTGAAGAGCAGTCTTCATGCGCATTCTTCACCACATCGCAACCCCGTTGCAGATTGGCTTCAAAGTGTCAAACTACACCACTGCATTAAGTGCGGAACAAACTTGAAGTGCATGGAAAATTTCCACTCAAAGACATTGAATTGGTTGCTTGCCACAAATGAATACATACTGTACATACATATATCATATATGTAGCATTTATGGTGCGACCGCCCTATTGGGTCGCCTTGAAGCACTCAAAAATCTTTTTTCTTTACGTACTTATAGCGTGGGAGACATCAGATTTGATTTGTTTTTCAAAAAAACTGAAGGCTTATCACAAAGTAGTTTTCCTTTAGCATATTAGTTGGGTATTCAGCATGAATCAACATCAATCTTAAGGTGTCAATAAATGTGCAAAAAGTTATAAACAAACAAACATTAATGGAGAGGCAATATTATGCCGTCTGCTTTGAAGTGTATATATTTTTTTATTTGTTTTGTGAGTAGCTGCCGATAAGCGTCATCAAAATACTGTCTAGATTTACACAAGGTGCCCATAAAGCCTAGAAAGAAACCAGATTCAGTTGTTAGCACCAGCCCCCCCGAACCCCTGAACGATCTTACCTATTTAGCCATCAAGTGATATCGCTTTTGGCCACTTGAACGTATTGTGTTGGCAGCAGGTCCGTCACATTATCGGCGCCAAGATCCTTAGCCACAACTTGAACGTCACGCATACGACATGTTGTACTAATCTCTAAGTGTGACACTAATTTATTATAATTCGCTTATGATTTTTTTGTTGTCATTTTGCACAACTTAAGAACTAAATTGCATAGAAACCCAAATGTAAACAAAAATTATTATGATTATAAATCAATAATCGATTTCTGCTATTAAATAATTAAACAGCATTTCCTGTTAGACTCAAAAAGTTTGTTATACATTCGATTATAACATTATATTATTTAAACAGGGACACAAAACAAGTCCGTATCTTAAGTTCGAAAAAAAACATCAACTAAAATCAGGTTTTTGAATACCTACGTCAATTAATTACCAAGTATTCAAAATTTTAGTCCTGTATATCCTCGCTGTTTCCTAACCCATTTCGATGGAAATTTTGGAGATGATCGATATTAGTTCATACCTTTGTTAATGATAACATCTCATCTAATCGGAAACGATTAGAGCCATAGATAAATTCTTCTGCCTAGGTCTTAGGCAAGCTTATGTTCCAATTCTGAAGTCTCTTTCTCTCAAAGTATCTGAAAACGAAGCGTTCCTACATCCGGATAAACAGCGTCTTATATACAACGAAAATCGTGCTTAAAATATCAAATGCAACGCTAAATCGTGATAAGATCGTTTGGGGTTTTTTTCTCACCAGTATTTCCCCATTTAGTCCATTAATGTAGAGTTGTGCACGTGATAGCTAACTAATTGTTTATATTGTTGTTGATGATGCTGATTTGTTAGGGTCATATAGTACAGTATTCGAATACATTTGCATATCGTGTGTACGACTATATATCAGTGGCTAAATTAATAAGTACCTACTCGTACAAATTGAGTTGCGTTTCGCAAGCTTTAGATTGATTTTATTTTGGTTATTGTTTACCTGTCGTTGTTCGCATTTACGATAAGGAAAAACCTCAATGAAAACCGAACAATTGAATTATAAATCATGGCTTAGTATCGTATATAGATTTCTTATCGTTTACGATTGAATTTATGACGATTTACTGGAATTATATGAACTCAATCCAGTTCCATTTATTCCATGCATGTTTCGAATCGAATAGAAAACTACGCTATAATTTTATCATCGAATGCAAATCGTTAAATATGGTATCAAGTGTTTCCCCCTACATTAAGTATAACGTGTTTTTTAATATAAAAATCTAATGATTCATTTTAAAAATCACAAATAAATCAATTAAATTATTTTCTTTAAGTAGTTGCTACTAAAAATTCCTTATCAAAGCATTACACATTACACTGTTTACATTGTTGAAAGTTTAAGGAAAAATGTTTGTTTTTTTTTGTGCTTTAAGTGACTCACTTAAAAAAAGAGAACAACTCAGTAAAGATTGCCAAAAAAAAAAAAAAACAGGCAGGCAATTGAAAGTCATTAACAATGCGTTCGCCTTTGTTCAATTGTTGACAGCAACAAAAAGTAAACAGAGAACTTAAGCAGAGATTTTTATCTTTTTTATCAAACAAAAAAAAAAGGCGCCAAGCATTCCACAGGCAACACCAAATAATGTGAATCAGAACCTAAGCAACAATAATAATGCAAAGATGACAACATCTTCCGCACAAGAGACTAACGAAGCAGCAGGAGCAGTTAAGCCAGAGAATGGCAAAGTGGAGGATTATCACCCGCCTACAAGGTATGGCAAGCAGGAAAAACTTAACTAACCAACAACAATTGTTACATCAACGGATTAATCCTGCACTTAAACCCTTTCCTAACCCAAAAACTCATGGATTATTTGGTTAAAGTTAAACCAACTAACTAAACATTAACACAACTCTTTTAAAATTGGCCTATGTGTATATATATATAACAAAATTTGTATATCAAAATTCTGCTTAACTAATGCTCAACTTTAAGTCATCCCAAAAAAAAAGCACGCTTACAAAATTGATCTACCTAACCCAAAAAAAAAAACAAAAGTTTGGCTAAGAACTAACAGCTTTGATTATATGCACTCGATTAACCCAGCATCCTTAACAATATCCCTGCACTTTAAAGACTGGCTAACCCTTGAAATCGATTGACTAATTCGATAGCACAACTGTCTGTTATCGATTTTGAACTTTTGCATGACTATTCATCAGCTATCTGGAGACAATTGTGCATCTGTTCAAGGGCAACATTGGACCGGGCCTCTTTGCCATGGGTGATGCATTCAAGAATGGTGGATTGATTGTGGCCCCACTTCTAACCGTACTGATAGCCATTGTCTGCGTTCATTGCCAGCACGTGCTTATCGCCTGCTCGAAGAAGATGCGAGATCTGCGCGGCGATGCGATCTGTGCGGATTATGCGGTTACCGTCGAGCTATGCTTTGAGAACGGTCCGATCAAGCTGAGGGGCTGGTCACGGACCATGGGACGTCTGGTGGATGTGTTTATATGTGTTACCCAGCTGGGTTTCTGCTGCATCTACTTTGTGTTCATCAGCACCAATGTGAAGCAGGTGAGCAGAGATTCCACTCAAGCCTCAAGCACACTCAGCACTCAGAACTCATAGCAACCAACCAAACTTTGAAAGATCCTGCAAGCGTATGGCATTGAGATGGATGTGCATCTGGTGATGCTGATGGCCCTAATACCCGTGCTGCTCAGTTCGTTGATAACGAATCTTAAATGGTTGACGCCCGTTTCGATGTTTGCCAATGTGTGCATGGTCCTGGGACTGGCGATAACATTGTATTATGCGTTAAAGGATGGCCTGCCGGAGGTGGGGGAACGCGCCTATTGGACGAACGGTTCCCAGTTGGCGCTCTTCTTTGGTACCGCCATCTTTGCCTTCGAAGGCATTGCCCTGGTGATGCCACTGAAGAATGCCATGCGTAAGTCGCGCCAATTTGAGAGCACACTGGGCGTCCTTAATGTGGGCATGTTTCTCGTCTCCGTCATGTTCATGTTCGCCGGATCCGTTGGCTATATGAAATGGGGTGAGCACGTCGGTGGCAGTCTAACCCTTAATCTTGGCGATACCATGTGAGCAAACATATGATTAACACACATTCTTAATCCTGGAGATCAACGCCACCCGTTACCAAAAATCCAACAATCTAGGCAAGAATTGATAGGGACCTTAGGACCTTGCAGGAAAAGTTAAGAAACGGACACTGTTTCCACCCAGTTATCGGACATATTCCCCCACAAATCTCGGTTAGGTGATCTTTCAATGGTATCGGAGTATTCCTAAATCCTGAAGCATTCAACTATTTCTTAGATAGATATTCCTTTAAACTTGGCCAAACTGTTGATATTAGGAAAAACTGAAAAGGAAAACTTTAAGCAAGTTTTATGAGGAATCCCTTGTTTCGACTCGTGTCACGCGTCCATCTCCAGGATACCAACTAAAGTGGACTTTTGATAAACCATTTGCTATACACTTTTGCTCTTTCCAACACACACGCTAACAGACTGGCACAAGCGGTCAAACTGATGGTCTCGACGGGCGTTCTGCTCGGCTATCCGCTGCAGTTCTTTGTCGCCGTCCAAGTGATGTGGCCAAGTGTCAAACAGATGTGCAACATCGAGGGACGTTCTCTAACCGGCGAGCTAATCTTTCGCTCCCTGCTCGTGCTCGTGACGCGTAAGTAACTCCCCAGAGAGTAATCCCTTCAATTGGATTCATCAAGCTTTCAACCCGTTCATGACCATTATGTAGTGGCTATAGCGGAACTGGTTCCAGCTTTGGGTCTATTCATCTCACTCATTGGAGCACTGTGCTCGACGGCCTTGGCGCTGGTCTTTCCGCCGGTCATTGAGCTGATAGCACACAGTGGACCCAGCAAAGGACCAGGCGTTTGGATTTCTTTGAAGAATCTCATCATATTGGTACTGGCATTGTTGGGTTTCTTTACCGGCTCCTATGAGAGCCTTAGGCAGATTGCCAAACACTTTGGCGAGGAGGAGCTCCACTAAACATGGAGTCATGATTACTTACTTATGTGCCAGGAACTATCAGGCTCGAATAGCCTAGAGATCGAATTGATACAACTTTACAATATTATCGTATATATATATATATTTTATGATAAACAAAACTTTTTTCTTATGAACAAATGTGCCGCAAAATAGTTTTTAACGCCCATTTGCCTTAATTTATTATTAATATCAATTTTTTTTTCGTATTATTTAAGTGTAAATAAATTATTATACGTCGTTTTGGCGTCCAACAAATACTCTTATGTATTGTTTGTTTTTTTTCGATATGATTAAAACGAGGTAATATAATTATTTATAATTGTATTTGTTAACTAATTTATTTTTCATTATTATTTTCCACATACTAATCCGCAATATATATAGAAATCTGCAATATACTATTCATAAATATTGGAAACAGATACAAATTGATCGAATTGTTGGCTTTCAATTGACACGAACCCGGAATTTTATGCCTGATAACTATTTCATACACAAATGTTTTATGATCTCGGAAATTAATCTAATCCGAATGGAAATAAATTAATCTAATCGAAACCGCTTTTTGACATTGCTTGCCTGGCGACCTTCGCATAGTTCACACAAATAAGAAACTGTTGGAAGAGATAGGTATAACCAGGCAGTAACGTACATTCATGATTTATCGATAAATATCGAACAATGAATAATTTGATGTGCAGTTAATTTGTTTACGATTTCAACTGGAATGCGCATTTCTGTTTTCAAATGCTTGTAACTACGATTTATCGATAAATATCGAACAGTGAATAGCTTGATCTTGTTTGTTTATGCAGTTAATTTGTTTTTTTGTTTACGATTTCAACTGGAATGCGTATTTTTGTTTTCGAATGCTTGTGACCATGACTTATCGATAAATATCGAACAGTGAACAGCTTGATCTTGATTGTTTATGCAGTTAATTTGTTTTTGTTTACGATTGCAATTGGAATGCGCAATCTGTTTTCGGATGCTTCCGTTTGACCATTCCATTGTTGGGTCTTATATAATCAAATTTATGCAATTCCGTAAACAACAATCGAACTTTTAGTACATTGATTGTCAATCAATAAGCGACGTATTCGCAGTTAGGAAGAAAAGTCCCAACTGCCCAAAGAGCCAAGTCATCCAATTCCATGCAATTCATTTAACGGGCGCCACACACACATACACATACAAAAAAAAAACAGCAAAAGCAAACCAATTTATTGCAGTAAATTTCCATGCGTTCCAAGTCGGGTTTTTTAATTTTGTTGCTGGGGGGGCAACTGTAGGGGCAGCTGTTGGGGCTGGCAGGTGTAACGATTTGCCGCCGCGACTCAATCACGAACTTGGTTTGGTTCGCTTTAATATTCATGTTCATGGGACGGCAAAGAATTTCAAATATTGTCATGTCATATTTGTATTGTTCGTTGAATCGTTCGATCGGCACGTGCGTATATATATCCATAAAATATTGCTCATCGCTACATCCTTGAACCTGAGACTTTGACAATGAGTCCGATATTTTATTTGTAGTGTTTGCACATATGAAATCCACTTTATTAAATCATTTCCTCTTTCTCTTACGTTAAGTTTTACTTACTTAACAATCGAAGATGATCCCAATGATGATGATGATGTATAAAAGCATTTTATTAATACACTCTTGGAATAATATTGTTCGATAAGTATTGGAATAAGACTTAGTATCATAAGAAATAATCATCTGATTTCAGTGGTAATGAAATAAGATGCTACTGCACTTTTTTATATAGAAAATATATTATCAAGAATAGCTTGAAACGAATACTTGTACAAAGAGTTTTATATAACAGTAGAACTTGCATAAAGCGAATTTCAAGAAGCAAAACACTTCTGTTTTTGTAATATATATTTATTTTATCATCATTTTTTCAACTTTATATTATGTTTATTTACCTATAAATCTATAAATCTATACCATATATGCAGTAAAAAACTTCACAGAAGAATTCTTTTGTAATTTTCGATAAGAAAATCTTGTAGATCTACGCACTTAAAGAGATTTTTAAAAGATTTACTGAACTATTTACCTATTAATCTATAAGTCTATACTATACATGAAGTAAAAAGCTATACAAAAGAATTCTTTTGATATTTTCGATAAGAAAATCTTGTTGTTTATTTGTTTGAAGGAAAAAAAAAACTATCTTGATTAGCAATTAGACATAATCTAAAAGTATATCATATTATATTGACATACTATTATGATTGCAATGGAATGGAAAATACCCGATTGTTAAGTAATTCTGATCTGATTACTTATTAAATTAAACATGTGACACCTTTGTGCGAAAGTATTTAATCTCTTAACTATTATTTCCTGCTAATACGATATGAAACTAATGGCAAATTATTGAATTGGCGCCTAGATTTTTCATTCTGGTCATAGAACATTGATAACTATATCTTTTAAGTGGATTTGTTATATTATATTTATTTTTTCAAAGAGAGTTCTTTGCGCATATTGCAAATTGAAAATTTATCAAGTTTAATTTTAATGTACTATATGTAAAATAGTTTTAGTTAAGCGATAAAATTAAAAAACTTTTTAAACAGCTTTTCGTCTTATCAACACGAAGCTCGAAAAACAAAAAACTGAACAATCAAAGCAATCAACAATTAAAAACTGAACTTAAAATTGCAAGCTGCATTCAGATGAAAACAAAACAAAACAAAACAAAGACGGGGAAAGAAAAAAGTGAGAGAGTGGGAGAGTGAGAGAGGCAGCGTGCAAGGTAGAAAAGCACACACACACACACACACACATACGAAAAACAGTTACATTCGAGTACAGCAAACAGCTATTGACGCAGTCGCACTCGTTGTGCTTTCGGTGTGTGGGGTGGAACGGGCGGTGGGTGGAGTGTGTGTTGAGGTAGAATTCACACGCTACACTACACTACACTTGGCCAATTCGAATATTGAGCATTGAGTCTGGTTTAAGTTCTTGACGCGTCAACACGCAAAAGCAAATACAAAACGAAACGAATCGACAAATCGCTTAACGCAAGCGCAAAGCGTATCAAAACGTTTTCCAAAAACAAAATCTTACAATATAAAAATATCAACATATCAAACCAAGGTGCGAATCGATAGTGATATAAATCTATTATGTTTTTTTAACCCATTTGGTTTATCTGTGCATTTTCAACATGGTTGGAAAAGTGCGTTAGTTAGTTGCAGCCATATGGATTATCAGGTTATCTACCTTTATACTATATGTACAAAGTACTATACTATATACTACAGTACTTGAAAGTACTATACTATATACTGCAGTACTTGAAATCTATGTCGTTGAGGTTTCATTGATTAATATATATATAAACAAACAAAAAATAATGGCTTCAAAAAAAGTACAATATAAAATTTAAGTGAAACTTTTTTTTATGTATTTTTTTAATGTTGTAAAACAGCTTAAAAGCTCGACAAAAACAATGTCAAATTTTAATGCATTTATTTAAAGCGAAGTGCAAATTATTATTAATAAACACAAATATATTTTTGCTGTCAAACTTGCTGGTTTGCTTATTTAAATGAAATTGTGAAAAAACACATGTGCGAATGAACCTATAAATCTGATATATTAAATGCAAAAACAATTAACAACACAGCTGAAAAAGTGCAAAAAAAGTGTTATGAAAAACGTGATTATATATATAATACGTTTAAATATATATCTCTTATTATTGTTACTCTAAATATAAGTCGGAAGAACTTAATAATATATATGATCGCATATTTCAATATAACACTTCAATATCAAAATTATTGTAACTCTAAATGAAGAGTCAGAAGAACTTAATAATATATATGATCGCATATTTCTATATAGCACTTCGATAAAAAAAATTTACCATACACATTAAAAGCTAATCGCTTGTTAAAATTTGCAATTCATTTCCACTCAACACTAAATCCGCGTAATAAATAATAAAATAAACGGCAATCTAGGGTTAAGCATTGTCGTGCAGTTTACTTAGTTTGTCATCGTGTATGTGTGTGTGTGTGTCTATTACACCTCCCCCACCTTTCCAACTATTCCTACAACACATACCACACACACTTAGTTAACGGCGCTTATCCTCTAATCTGAAGCACCGTTAACTTTTTGGCTCTGCCTTTTCAACTTTGGCGTTTCATTTTTCGCCACTTTCGTTGATTTAATAGCGTAATTGTGCTCGTAGCTGGCAGATAGGCGCACGAAATGTATCGAAAGACATAATAATAAATGCACAAATAAATAATTAATAAACACACACACACAAGTTAGCATATCCGACTAACTGATACACTCTTTTAACATTCAACAAAAATAGCAAAGCAATTATAGCAAAGCAATCGAAGCTGGCGAAATGGGCAAAACTTTGGAGATAACTAAACCGGAACCACAACAACAACAACAGCAACAGGTGCCGCCATCATCGGAAAAGCATGGTGAAAAGGATTTGGAGAGCAGCACAGTGAAGCGTCGACATGAGACGAGCAATTTGGAGGCAGCGACACATCTGTTCAAGGGCAGCGTTGGCGCCGGTCTCTTTGCCATGGGCGATTGCTTTAAAAATGGCGGCCTTATCGGTGCCACAATAATGCTGCCCATAATCGCGATAATGTGCGTCCATTGCGAACGTCTGCTGATCCGTAGCTCACAGCTGGCCGTCTCAAAGACACCCGGCGCCACCTTCTACGACTATCCGGAGACGGTGGAGAAGTGCTTTGAGTATGGACCAAGGCCGCTGCGTTGCATGTCCCGTGCCATGAAACTTATTGTCGAGATGTTCCTTTGTGTTACACAATTTGGTTTTTGTGCCATCTACTTTGTTTTCGTTACGGAAAATCTTCATCAGGTGAGTTCGAGCGCATCCTGCACAATTTCTATTTATCTAATGCATTTTACAACACTTTTTTTTCTGTTAGGTGATGAACCAAAATGGCATTGATATTAGCATGAGCATGGTTATGCTTATAACCCTGCTGCCGGCAATGATACCATCGCTAATGACCAATTTGAAGTATATATCGCCAGTTTCATTGTTAGCGAATTGTGCATTACTTTTCGGTTTGATTGCGACACTAACGATTGCCTTCTCCGACGGACCAATGCCAGCTGTTTCGGAACGTCATTATTTTACGGGCGGCTCACAATTGGCGCTGTTCTTTGGCACTGCGTTGTTTTCGTATGAGGGCATTGCATTGATATTGCCGTTACGTAACTCGATGCGTAATCCGGATGCGTTTAGCAGCCGCTTTGGTGTGCTCAATGTGACCATGTTCTTTATAACGGCACTTTTTATCTTCACCGGATTCGTTAGCTATGTGCGTTGGGGCGAGGATGTTGCTGGCAGCATAACGCTCAATCTCAATGTTGAAGATGTGTAAGTATAACACAAAAGATTTATCGATACAAATCGATATACATTTATGTTATGTTATGTTATGTTGCAGGATGTCGCAAGTTGTTAAAATGGTTGCCGCTTTGGGCGTCTTCTTTGGCTATCCCATACAATTTTTCGTCATGATGAAGATCTTGTGGCCACCCGTAAAACGTAACAATGGCTGTGCCCAAAAATATCCGATTACCATGCAAGTCGCCTTGCGTTTCATCATGGTCATGATGACCTGTAAGTATCTCTACTAACAAACTTATCACAAAATGATTAAAATGGTTTTTTGATGATAGTTTGCGTCGCTTTGGTGGTGCCACAACTGAATCTATTCATCTCACTTATTGGCGCGTTATGCTCAACATCGCTGGCATTTGTTATACCGGTGATCATTGATTTTGTGACACGCACCCAGGTGCCCAAGGGACTTGGCACCTTTATCTATCTGAAGAATATCGCCATTTTGACAATTGCCTTGTTGGGCATTGTTACGGGCACATATCAGAGCATTGTAGAGATTGTAAAAGAGTTTAAATAGTATGTACTATATATATAAGTGTTATATGCCTGTGGGCTTGCCAAGTATTTTGTAAATATGCCTTTAATCATGTGTATACTTTATAACGATTTATTGTCCTCGTAATTTTAAGTTGAATTTCGATATAATGATTTTTTTTTCTTTTTTTGTTATTAATTTTAAGTTGTACCTGCCGTGCTTATTTGTATGTGGCTTTACTATTATTTAATTGTCAACTGTTAATAAGCTTTCAAAGAAAACGAAACGAAATAACTAGTTACAAAAAAAATATATATATATTTTAATAAATGATAAAGCATCATCCAATTCAAATGATTGATTTTAACTTGGCGCCTAACAAGTAAAGTTATATACAGGCATTTATCAACACTTTCGATAACGCACAAAAACAGGGCTGCAATAACAGTCTTAACAGTCACCCAATTGATTTAACAGTCGACTCTATGAATTGGTTTCTACTGCCCGGGACCTGAGAGACTCTTCTCCATGAACTTCTTGCGGGCAAAGCATATCCACCATTTATTTGGCTTGCCATCGCTCGTATCGAAAACCTTCTCCACCACTCGATTGCCAGTTTCCTGGCGCAACTGCAATATATATTCACGCATGAGATCGGGATTATCCGGCTTCGCATATACTGAGTTTAACGGGAAGCCAGCATCGCCAGGTATATCGAATTTGGATATAGCCATGGCATACAGATCCTGCTGTCCCTGCTCCTTGCTCGTACACCGTGCCAACTTTTTCAAGCACTCGGTTATATAGAGCGTTATATAGATAATAACACGATCCACTTCCGACTAGAAAAAGAAATGTGTTGATAAGATATCATAATATAACACAAACATATGTACATTAACATAGTAATGTACACAGCTGCAATACATTATTAAGCCGTACCTTCACTTCATACGTACGAAAGAAAACGTTCGCTTTAAAATAATAAAGTGACTCATCAATGATGTCGTTATCAGTATTAACGCTGGGCGCTGGCCCTCGTACTTTGGTACGCAGTGGCAAAATGGGCATGTTTCCCACCTGCCGTTGGAATTCTTCGATTTCCGAGTGGTAGGCCTATTTTGGATAAAACAAAACACAAATATTTTAATCATTTAACATTCGAATAATGTGAATTATAAATTGCCCGTTATTACTCATCGATCTTTAGTCACTTGTTTAATGAATCTGCGGTAAGTACGACTACGACTACTTACTGGCATTTTGGATGGATTGTATTCAACTGAGTTTTAACATTGAAACCGAAAGAATTGAATTGTTTTCTGTTTATCAACTGCACTTGTTTGATTGCGGGAAATAAGTGTCTGCCCTGGTAGTATCGACAAAGCACGGTTATCGAATTCACAAAACGTTGTAACGTAACATTAACATTACGATGTTATGCTCAAATGTAGCTTAACAGCAAAAGAGCACATTCAGTTGTTGCATGCAAACGGTCACACGGCGCGCACGTTTTGCATTAAACAAATGAAGAAGAAAGTAAAAACAAAATCCGCCAAGCTGCCACTGCACGTGGATAGCGACGAAGAGGTGGAGCAAGAGCAAGAGCTAGAATCATCTGAACTCAATGGCAGAACAGCTACCGACAACATTGCGGCAGATACTGTTGTCAACGAGGACGACGACGACGATGACGAAATGGACTTGGGAAATTTCAAGGGAGACGGAGACGAAGCCGTCAAGCGAAAGAAACGCAAGAAGGGCATTATTTACATATCAAACATACCAAAACATATGAATGTAACCCGTTTACGTGAAATTCTATCTGAATGTGGCAAACTTGGACGTGTCTACTTGCAGCCCGAGAAACAGAAAGGTAACTAAAAACAACACGTCTTAACAAATAGTCTAACATTGTTCTGGTAATGTGTTTGTAGGTACTGCAGAGCAACAGGCGGCAAGGAAAAAGAAGCGCAAGAAGTACAATATACATTTCACCGAAGGCTGGGTGGAGTTCGAGTCGAAACGTGTGGCCAAGCAGATTGTGCCGCTGCTGAACAACAAGCAAATCTCGACGCGCAAGAAATCCCAGTTTTACGACTCCCTGTGGAGTATGAAATATTTGCCGCGCTTCAAATGGGTGCATCTGACGGAGCGCATGAACTACGAGCAGGCGGTGCATAAACAGCGCCTACAGACTGAGGTGTCGCAGGCGCGCAGGGAGACGACATTCTTCCAGAACAACCTGGACAAGAGCGATCACTTAAAAAAGCTAGCAAAGAAGGCGAAAAAACTAGAAGGCAGCAGTGGCGAAAAGAAAAAGGCGTAGCGACAGCAGTTCAAATATGAAATTATTATTTTTTTTATTAAAAATACATATAAGTTGGCGCTAAAATGGCGCTGTTAAGTAACATGCCAAACACAAATATTGTGCTTCTTTTTGCGTTCTTGTAGGCTCCTTTTGCGCTCAAACCGTAGACGTGAGCGATTTTGCGCATTCGTACACTGTTATTTTTACGTTACATGCTGTAGTTTCTCGTTACGTTGCGCGCTTTTGAGAAAGCTGATGATCAATATTTAACAAAATATAATAATTAAAATTTATGAAAGTAAAACCAAATTAAAATCTTTTACAGTTTGAAGCGCAATAAACTTACAATTATGTTTTAATGCTTCAATTTTTGAAACTGTTAACCAACTGTTGCGCTCTCGGAGAGCCTGTTAAGTTAAAAGCCGATTTATGGATTCAGTCGAAAAAAACTCATTGAACGGACTAGCGCAACGGCGTCTGCGTGCGCTTACAATTATTATTATTATTATTATTTTTTTTTACAATTTGTTTTTGTTGTGAGTTGAAGGCTTGTTTTCAATTGAAACTAGACAAAAAGTGTTTTGAATTAAGTGTCAGTAAATAAGATCTGCGTGTGTTGCCAATGATAAATATACAGTGGTGTTGTTATTGCGGTTTAACAACGCCAAAAACAAAAACAAAATAAGTAAACTCGTTTACCAACACACAGTGTTTGTGTTTGTTTGTTTGCATTTGCTTTTGCGATTACGATTTCTATTGTTGCGCGCGGCATTCAGATGTAAATTAAATGGAAAATTTCAACTAAGAACTTAAACACATACATATATGTTCAATGCATTCCTTTTTGCCGCGCTGCACAACAACAACAACAACAACAGTCACCACCACCAATATCAGCAGTACAAGAGCTAAACAAGGACGCCAACGCTGGCAATCACAACTTATACAACAACAACAATTACAGTTTGTAAACTGTAGCAACAGTTGAGGCGGCAAAAAAGAAGTAAAACGTAAAAGGTATGTAAGTATGTATGCATGCAAATCCATAAGCATTGTGTGCATTATTACGTTATGTACCATGTCTTTGGTATATACATATGTATGTCATGCGTCAGCCTTCAAGCTGCGAGTGTTCATTAAGATTTACCGCAAACGCGCCCACCTACAATCAGTATAACGGTATCGAAAGCAGCCTGCAGTGTCTGCTGCTGCTGTTATCCACAAAACCAAAAAGAAAAGAAACAAAACCAAAACCCAACGCCCTTGACAGATGCTGAGCGACGTCAGCAGAAACTCAAAACGGCGACCGCAATAGTGAAATGCAGTGAGAAAAAGAAAAAGGCAGGCATCCAAATCAAATGGAATTTAGCCGGTTTCCATAAAAAGCAGACAAACTGCCAGACGGCGGCCGCATACAATTCTCAAGTGAGAGCACAGCGTATCTCTCTCTCTCACTCTATCTCTCGGCAGGAGTTATTATTGCAGGCAACGCAAGTTATGTTTTGAGTTTCTTCCTTTTGTTATGAACTTTCGCAGCATCCAGACTCTACGCTGGAATCCTCTTCGTAGTACTTGTTTTGTTGGTGGTGTTGGAGGGGTGGCAAAAAACTTTGTTATTGAGCTTCTTTAACCGTAACTTCTTTTCAACTGACACTTACGTTCCACATGGCTAATTCCATGCCATAATGAAACAGGAATGAGACTTCCCCTTAAATTATGTAAATTTTATAATATATTTATTTCGCTCGAAAAGGCAACGCTACCAAAATTCAAATTGAATAATAAGCAACAACACGGACAAAAATAACAATAAAAAAATTATGCGTATATACATATTTAATTATTTGCATGAGAACTTGTTCTTTTGTTCGGCATTTTGTGACTTTTTTCACCTGTTTTTATTTTTAAGCAGTGCTAAAAGCGTTGAGAACGTGCTTAAAAATCCTAAAAAGGGCAACGGAATGCGGCTTAAAAGATCTCTCGACTTTCGCAAGGCAACTTGAACCTGCTCCGTTTTGTCTATACCCTTCTGATACTTGATTGAGCTTGGATTTAGCATCGAAAGCTTTCAATGCTGATTAGCTTAACACTTTATGTTAACTACAACATATACTTAACATACATATGTTAAGCTGTAGTTAAAATATTTTGCTTATACAGGGTATTTCTTAGTTGTATCCAATCTCTCACGTCAGCAATCAATTCTTACCTGATTTCTAATGCCTTATATAAATAAATAATTAGATATACTATGTTCATATTCATATATATAGATATATATATGTTTATTTACGTTTGTGTAACACATTTTCTATATTATTATGCAAAAATGTATGAAATTAGCATTTTTAGCAGACAATTTTTCGCAAAGGTTACGTTCAGGTAGCCAAAAAAAATTCATAAAAATAAGCCCAAACGTCATCGTTGTTGTTGTGTGTCGCAAAAACCGAAAATTTAATGTGCCACACATGCAGAACATGCCACATGCCGCTTGCTTTTGTGTGCCATCTCATCGTCATCCGATTGCCATTAAACAGCTCTCATATAAACATCATCAACGGACGAAGAAGCTGCCAAAAAAAAACACATTTGCAACAGTCAAATGCATTGAAACAAACAAACATTGGACAGTACAGTACAGTGTGTGCTAAAAGTTATGCATCAGCTATATTAAGTGACACAAATTGCTGCGCGCTGTCCTTGCTTGCCTTTAAATATCATATCTAAAGACTATAAGTGAAGTACAACAATCAAGTCGACTAGAAGATACCCTAAACCCTATACCTAACGCTTGACTTAACTTCAATGTTAAGATTTCAATCAAAAAAAATGTGACAGATTGTTATTATTTCGTCTAATGTTTCAAATGCCGTTTCCTAGTTTTCAAAATTCAAGATTTTGTTGTTATCGATAACATGTGAATATCGGTAACGGGGAAATTGCTGCGCGCTGTCCTTGCTTGCCTCTAAATACGTATCTAAAGACTATAAGTGAAGTACAACAAACAAGTAAGAAGGCTAAAGTCGACTAGAAGATACCCTAAACCCCTGAACAGAAGTGACGGTTATTTGACTTAACTTCAAGTTTAAGACAGATTGCTTTAATTTCGTCTTATGTTTCAAATGCCGTTTCCAAGTTTTCAAAATTCAAGATTTTGTTGTTATCGATAACATGTATCAAATATGGGAAATGTTATCGAAAACAAACTTGTTCTCTAGTTCTTATTCTCTCTAAGTTCAATGCTTCTGATGCTGATCAAGAATATATCTATATATATAATATATATATATATATATATATATATATACTTAATGGATTCCGACTTCTCTGCCTGTAACATACTTTTGCACAAAACCATTAAACCCTTTTAAAGCATTTTCAATTCAAAGGGTATAAAGAAAAGTCACCTAATTCTTGATTGTTTGCTTTTTGCTAACTTTTGTTACTTTTTAATATTGTTACTTAATATAATAATAATTAATGATGTGTAAACAAATGTGCAAGTAATTAATCAAACAAATAATGAATATAACAAACAAATTGATTAATCATTAATTATTATTGAGAATTGGCTTAAAGAATTGTGGAAAAACAATTTTGATTCGATTCGATTCGGTTTGTGATTAAATTTGTTGCATGTTGAAGATGAAGTGTATCACGTTGCATACTCTTACGCAACAAGAGTACATGCACAATGTTGTTTAATATGTGAAAGTAGTGCAAAAGGGTATTAAATATTCTACTTCTAACTGCTCTATTCTTATTTTGTTATTAATACGAAGTGGCATGCCTCAGAAAGACGTCAACGTTAGCACTTTTTTTTTATTATTGTTAACTCGTTTCTGCGAATACGAGTACAGAATACAGAATATGAATCCTCAGTGCAGATGCAAAAAGAGATTGTGCCACATCAAATTACAGCTAAAAACACAATGGGATAACACGAACATACATACAAACATAAATACGTTTGTCTGTCTGTCTGTTAAGAACGCTTTTGCGGAATTTGCTTACATTGCCATTACAGTGAGAACGTATTGTTTGCATGTATGTGTGTGTGTGTGTATATGTGTCTTTGCTCAGCGTAAACTATTCACCCAAAAGGGTTCTTTTCTGTGCTAATTATTTCTGAATTTAGTTGCATTGACTTTTTCTTTCTATTAGAAAATACATTTCAAGCGGAGCTTTCAAGCTGCAGTTAGAAAGTGTTGTTGGAGACAAAGCTTTCAATTGGCAGGTCACACGGCGTTGCCAACTGAATGTAAATCGAAATTCCTGTAAATGTTCTCATTTAATGTGCGTGCTCACATCTCCATACATGTTGTGTATGTATGTATGTGTGGCAGTTTATGTCTGTTGTTGTTTTTTTTCTTTCTTTATTTTCTCCATTTCACACTTCTTTTTATGCGCTGCACGTTTTGTGAGTGTTGTTGTTGTTGTTGCTGCAGCTGTGCGCATTTTAGCCTGCCGGCTGCATAGTTTGTTTTCACATTGAAGACGCGTCTGTGGGGGGGGGGGGGGGGGAGGAAGAGATAGACTTTTCGACAACATCAACACATTGCCAATAGTTGAAGGCGGCCATAACGGTATTTTTTTCGTTGCGTTCATTGGCACCACCACCAACAACAGCAGCCAACAATAACAATAATAATAACAAACAACAACAACAACAGCAACAACAGCTTCGGGGCCTGTTTGGACATTTGCATCCGAAGCGCACAAACCGGACGCACTTTGTCACCCGCCGCCGTCACTGGATCTTTTTTAATGGCGCGCCTCGCAACGTGTGCGAGTGCGTAATGAATGTCTGCGTCTATTCACAGCGAGGGTTACTCAATAACTTTATTCGATTGCTTCTTTCAACATTTCTGCATTTGTGGATTGTGTTTATCAACACTGAGAGTATTAGTTCTAAAACGGATTACGATCACAAACTATTCAAACGACTCTCGTTAGAATACACATAGACAAATTTAGAATATACATGTATGTGTATGTGTATAGCGACACCTTTTTTCTCTGGCTGCTGCTGCTGCTGCTTCCAATGCAACTGGCCCAATTTGAAAATTAAACGGCAGCCGTTTTGCTGTCAACTTCTTGTCATATGCCATAAACGCATGTATGTAAGTATGTATGTATGTATGCATATTCCATAATGACAATAGTCGCAGTAGAAGCAGCAGCATGAATTTTCAAGTAGAATGTGTGTATGTAAAAAAAAAAAAAAATAAAGAGAAAAAGAAAAATGCCAAGAGCCAAATAGGGCGCATCCGTTTTCCGGTTGCCGATTTGCCGTTGTGCATATGTATATGTGTTTGTGTGTGCAAAATAAACGGCAACAATAACATCATCGGCCCTTACATACATACAATATAGACAAAGGAAGTAGTGGGGGGACGCATCATTGCTATGAAGTTCATAAACCTCACGCACATGTGTCTGTCTGTGTGTGTTTTATGGCGTGGGGGTTGTTCGACACACATACATACATACCATATGTATTGTTGTTGTTGTTGTTCGAGCAGCCTTCGCTTGTCTTGCTTACTTTTAATTAATAACGCCGTCGGAGTCGTCGCAGTCGAAAACCAATTGAATCAATAAACTTCACTTAACATTTACAATTGAATTGTCTTTGTTTTTTTTTTTTGCAAGCGTTGATGCACAACAACAAACAGTGCAAAACTTACGCAGAGTCAAGTGCGCACAATGTACGCGTGCGCGCGCGCGCGCTCTCTCGCTCTTTCGTTTTGTTTTATCCGAAATGCACGCATGCACGCCATCATTTTGTCGCTGCTTTGTTGTTATTATTGTAATGTGCAGTTAGTACAAAATAGATTCGTTCATTATTTGCATATGTATGTGTGTGTATGTATGTTTGTTCCACACTACTCTATTTTAATGAAGTCATTCTGTTGAATCAAGTTTTTGCCCCACGCTTTGCTCGAAAGTGCCGTTTTGAATGCGACGATTGTTAAGTATAGTACAAGTGTCTTTTGTTGTTATTTGTATGTATGTATGTGCAGTTGTTGTTGTTGGGAATGACATCAGCAACGTTGAAAAATTTGCATTGCGCATTTTGTTATGCACTGCTATTGTTTTGTTTGATTTGTTTCACAAACTGCTTATGTGTGTGTGTGTTTAGAATATGCGTAAGTGATGCTACATACACACACATACACACATACTTTGTTATTATTGGTGTTAAATGGTTAACAGTTATTTCAATTGAACTCAATTTGAAGCATTAAAACTGACTCAAGAATAATTCAGTTGATGCGTAAGTGTGTGTGTGTGATAATTAGATTTTCGTCATCTTGAAGATTGCTGGTGGGGGGGAAGGCGGCTCCGTCTCGAGTGCCAGCGTTGTGATTGTGTGCTCTTTAACATTTTTTGGTTAATTCTTTCAGTCATAATTAACAAGCCACTTAACACAGGCATCAGGCATTTAAACAGCTTCATTTTTGACACTTTCAAGTGGCGCCCCCTTTGGCATAATGTGTGGCGACATTTGGTGTTTATACGCCTATGCTCTCATATTGTCACATAGCGTACACATACACCCTTTGACAACGAACACCGCAGCTCATTAGAATGCGATACACACACGCTCATATGCACAAATTGTGGATTTCGTTTTGTGCATGCAGAGCTGAAACTGTTCCCTTTATGAGTTTTTTTTCCTTGTTCTTCATTGCACGCACGTACAGTACAGTACTCTCTGTGAGTGTGTGAGTGTGTGTTTACGAGGGGATATTGCAATATAAATTTAAACCTCTGCGTGTCGATGTCGGCGCCGCTGCTTGACTGACCTTCACAATCTATACAATAAAAAAAAATAAATCAAAATAGACAAAACCGAAAAAAACGCACGCGAATAAAATCGCGCGCGATTTGTCGTCGACCCCATAATGCGGCCTCATAAAAAAAATAATTATAAACTGTACAAAATAAATAAAAACCATTTGAAAAAGTGTAATTTGTACGTTGTTGCTGTTGTTTTTTGTCGCTACGCTTTGAATGCTTTTATTCGTATGTAGGTAAATGTTTATTTTTATTAACATAGATACATTGTACATAATTATTATACAAACATTGTACATGTCGCATATAGTTTGTAATTATGTCTGCTGCCCATGTGTCACATTTTAATCGTAGCTGAAATAAATAAAACTAGTTTGCATGCCATACACAATTTGGCTGCTGGCAATGATTGGCTCTCTCTTACCTTCCATACGATCCACACTGTGTAGTGTGGGTTAACCCAGCAGAGGGATAAGCGCATTTCAACTGTTGAGGATGATCCAATTCAGTCTGTCTGCAGTTGTGAAGGCGGAAGCGTCAAGCTCCACTTGATTGGTGAAATCTAACAATCATTTGATTCTCTTAGCTGTACAGAGAGCTATAATAGTATGTAAGGTCCAATAGCAAGAAGAAAAAAAACCCACGCCATTCCACGATCCACTTTAAATGTTTGACATAGTTTTATTTGTTTTTCTTCGTTTTTTTTTTGCAAGTTACTCTAAAGAAAAAGAAATCGCATGCGATCCACACACATAGCTTCCTGCCCACATTGTTGTTGTTGGGTTAAGTCAAGGCAAAGATTTTTTTTTTTTTCTAAGTTTGTTAAACAGGCAAATTCAATTAGCGAATGCTTTAAATTCGCCCACAGGTCGCTCTGCCTTCAACCCCGCTCCGGCCCCCTCGCTCCAGCTGTTTCCCAAGTTGCGTGCTATGAAAACAAAAACAAATACCAAATGATATGACAGCCAAAAACAGCGCTTGCCAATTGAAAATACGACTATTGACAGTTGTGTTGTGCTAATGCATAGACTCAAGTATTTGTATATATGTATGGATGTGTATGTGTGTATGTGTACATCAGCATTTGCCTTCTTGTACCAGCACCACCCCGTCACTCAGTTACACTCACTCTCTTTCTTACTCTTTGTCGCCCGCACACTTTCGTATGATTGAAACGGTGTTTTTGCTTTCAAGTTTTGATACACACACACACACACACACGCAGCTGTGTTTGCGCTCTATAAATAAAGACAACTCAAAATGGCAATGTATGGGTATTCATTTTCCTGTAATGTCTTACGACCTGCCATCGAGAGAAAGAGACAGACATAGACAGAGAGTGAGAGGAAACTGCGGCTGCAGCGAAAGCAACGGGAAGCTGCTTGGGAATGGGTATCGTAATGGGGGAATGGTAATACATGAATGAATGGGTGTGCACTTTTGGTTTTTGGGATACTGTTTGGCCATGGCGCAAATGAAATGTTAATTGCGTTGACGCTTTCATTGAATGTTTGTCTCATTCTTTGTTTGTTTGTTTGTTTGCTTTCGCGGATTCCCATCTGGCGTTATTGACACATTTATGAGTGTGTTTTTTGTTTTTGGGGCTTCACTTTTTGATGCAAAATGGTTTAATTCAGATTTTCGTGACATTTTCTTTGGAACTTAAGGAACTTCTTTTAGAACTTTTGCTTTAAACAACATTTAATGATGAAGCAAAAAATTCTTTGAATAGATTGATGCTGACGTATCTAAATAATTTTCGTTGCTTTTATCTTATCTTCATTCGACGAACTTTTAATGGTCCATTAACGAAACAACAAAAGAAGCACAATTGTTGTTGTGGAACGTATGTTTGTGCATATGTGCTGTTGTTGTTGTTCCTTTTTATCTCTGACTCATTTGCCTGTTCATTGTTTTTTTCTTCTTTTTTTTTTTGATTTTCTTTGATTATTTATTACACATCTTGATGATTGCCCCTTACTGTTCCACTATTCAGTCTGTCCCGTTGATGATGATTATGATGATGATGACGATGACGCTGACGAAACGCACAAACGTGCGAGGATGACGCCGAAAATGACGTGAAAAAAAAAAATTGAAAACAAAACAAAGACGCAACGATACGAAACGATACGAAACGAAAGCCACGGCAAAGCAGGCGATAAAAATGCATTTCGTAATGTTTATGATGATAATAGTGGGGATGGGGATGGGTAATGGGTGTATAGAAATAGGGAATGATGCAGCAGACAGTTGTCAATGCCGCCGGGCCACTCGGTTAGTTTCGGTCTGTGGATTGCAAGCTAAGAATATTGATTGTGTGTGTAAAACCAACTTCAAATGCACTCACTAACCATAATTAGATCGTATGTTAAACTTGCAATCCACCAATCAGTGTAACTCACCATGCGTTTATCATCAAAGCGACCACACACACACACGCACACGTAACGCATTCCACAAACGAAGTTACACAATCTATATTGCTCGAAGCTTAACGACTTTACTTCGTACTGTCATACTGACCGATCCCGCGCCGGTGATTCGTTTACACACACACACACGTACATACATGCACATACGCACTTGTAACTGTAATTATGACACGCGCACACACACACACAGTGCTTGTTGATAGTGATAATGTTCGTTGAAGTGGGGCGAAGGCAAAATCAGTGACAAGAACAACAACAATGACAAAACATTGTGCCCCATAAAAAAACTATATATACGTATGCACAATCATATATGAAAATGATGCGTGTCCAATGAAAACTTTATCAGCATATAAAAAGGCTCGCAGTATGCTCTCATTTAGCTTAGCTATCCAAACAGTTGGCCCACATACCACACACACACACACGCACTTATACATTCATACATACAAACATAATGTTGAAGAGGATGACGATGATGTAGCTTAATCGTATTGCTATAGCTTTTGCTTTTTCTGTGAATGTTGTTGTTGTTTTTATTGTTGTTGTTACTGTTGACTGTGCTTCCCCATCCGTCGCTGTTGGCCACTTTTGGTGTTTATGACCCAATTTGGGTCTTGGAACGCTTCGTGAACGGCCCACCGCTGCCATTTCCGCGCCCAAAAATAAAAAGTGAAAACTTTGTTGGGTCGCTCGCTTCGTTGCTTTCCATGTCTCCACATCACCAATACACACACACGCGCGCGTACGTGTGTGCGCCACGCTGTGTGCGTGTTATCAAATGCCGCATTCTTCATTTATTTACCCAAATGTCGTTGATTGATTAGCTTTCCAATTGATTTCCTATGAGCCGACCAACCGACCAACGCTCTGCTGTGGTCAACAGCATCTAAAAATGTTAACAGCTGTTCACAGTGCAAGCGAACGCGCGCGCGCGCTCTCGCTCTCTTTATGTACGTCACGTGCATCTCCCCTCCTGCACGCAGACAATGTCCTGCTCATTAAAATGGAAACAAAAACACACCAAACAAAAGCAATTTAAAGCAGCTGCACTCGCTGCGCATGCGTCTGTATTTGCGTGCGTGTGTGTGTGTGTGCATCACTTGTTTTTGTATGCGTGTGTTTTTGTCACTGCAGTGCAAGCCGCGCATCGTCTCTCAGTTGACAATTTCACGCCTTGCCAAATGGACGCACGCTGTGTGTGTGTGCTTTTGCTTACTATTCAACGTATTTGTACTCACGCGCTCTCTCTCTCTCTCTCTTTTCGTTCGCTCTTCTCTTTGATCTCGCTTGCAGATGTCATTGACGAAGAAGGACCCGTCGCTGCGTGTTGCTGCCTCTGATCCACATTTGGTTAGCCTTGGCGGCGGACGGCTCAGCACCGCTGTCACCATTCATTACATACATATAGGTGAGTACAAATACATACATACATATGGACCCCTCCATTTTTTATTCACCACCAACAAGATCACTTTTCGAATCCGATAAGACAAACAAATATTCAAATAACAATTCTAAATAAAGCGCCCGAAAGCAACGCACAAAAATTTAACAACACACAATTATTTTTTTTGGTTCTCTTATTGCGCGACGCGATAAGATCCGCACAGTGTGACTTAAAAATCCTCAAAATATAAAGAATTCAGAAGCTTTTAGGATCTTAAGCACATACTACAAAGCAAAATACCATCATAAAGATAATAAATTAAAGATATGCGTGTAAAAATGATATCATATCATTTAGAGTTATTTAACATTACACATAAGTCAGAGTTATCCGCGAACAAAAGGTTTATTTTTCAGTTTCTTGCCTATTCAATAATTCTCAACACACATAAAACACATTTACAACCGAGTCGACCTTGGTTAATGAGTTGTCTCAGTGACTGCCTTCATTAGGGTAACCGAATAACAAGTTTCCGGGTTCAAATACTTTTAGGCTAGGGAGTGGCAGTTGTTCAACTTTTACTCTATAGTAAAAAGTTATTTTAATGAGTTGGACTGATAACTATACAATTAACAAAAAAAAACTTTAAAACCAGTTGCTAGAATAGTACTTTTCTTCAAAAACAATTCTAAACAAATTGATTGCACACCAGTGTGCATAATCTTTGGCCTGAATTACGGTAACATGCCTTGACAGAGGATGTTGTGTGGTTGTTGTTGTATTTGCTTCTCCACACGAGGTGAGATAAGAGCGCCAGGTCAACTCAACACAACTAAACTCAACTCAACTCAACTCAGCTCAGTTCCAGCCTGTTGCTCAACTCACGTCCTCTCACTCACTCGCTCTCGCATGGCGTACGCGCATACGTGTAAACAAGACGAGAGAGACGACGAGAGTTACAGTTATAAATTTACAGTTAAAAAAGCAAACGGCAGCGACATTCAACTACAATTACAGTTATGGCATGATTTTGTAACAAGAACAACATTTTATATTTTTTTTGTATTGACAGGTGACACAACAATCGGTTCGGCACCAAACTGCAGCATCTCGCTTAACGGAAGCGGAGTTCGTCCACTACACTGCACCATATATCGGAGCGAGAGCAACGAGGTGACCGTAGTGCCAGAGTCAGAGGCGCGTCTGCTTATCGACGGCGCGCCGATTGAGACGGATGAGGCGAAACTGACACAGGGTGCCATGATCACAATTGGCAATTCGAATTATCTGCGCTTTAACAATCCGGACGAGGCACAAATGATGCGCTCAGCGATGGGCTCCAACGAGCGCATCTCTATGCCACACATTGATTTCACACAATCGACACGCCACGATAGCAACAGTCAGGCACTCGAACTCGAGAGCTTCTACGAGAGCATTATCAATCCTATAAACATTAAGCGTAGCAACAACAACAATCGTCCAGATGCAACCAATGTGATTGATTGCCCCAAGGTGTTTAGCTCGGATCTTGTTACAGTGAATATGCCGGCACGCGATGTTCTTGGCCAGAAATATGCAAGCTTTGCGCGCAATCTCGCCGAGAATCATCGTGGCGAGAAGCAGCTAAACAATCAATATGCCAAAACATTACCCAATAGCAGTGCCTCCAATGGCATTGGTCACAATTCCGGCTACTGCAACATACCCACCAATGCAGCCGTATTCAAGCAACAACAACACCAGCAGCAGCAACAGTTGGTACAGCCAACAGAGCTGTTGGGTAAGGTGAACAATGATCGATATGATCGTTATCCCAAACCGGGCACCTACACTGCGGGCAGCTTACAGATCTATGCCATGAATGGCATCAATACGGAACTTAATAGCGGTGCCGAGCTCGAGGATATGCTTAAGATTTGCACCGAATACGCAGATCGACAACAGCAACAACACCAACAACAACAGCAACACAACAATAGCAACTGTAGCAATCATGGAATGCATAATGCAAGCGCTGGAAGCATAACCTCATCACCCATTGTACAGAATCGAATAAAGACAAATGGTTCATTGCCGCGGGACAAGAAGTCACCGTTCCAGCAACATGCAGCTGGCAGCAGCAGCAGCAGCAATCTGGCGCTAGTCAGCAGCACATCCGGCTATGAGAATGTTCGTCTTCTAGGACCCAATCGTGTCGAGATCAATGGTCAACTTCATGTGTCCTCGTCCTCAGCGGCGTCGGCGTCAACAGCAACTTCGACAGCGGCAGCGGCGAGTGCTAGCCATGAAAATCTGGTGGCAACGAGCAACAATAGTGTTGCTAGTGGCAAATATGTGCCACAGAGTCCGCGCACCAAAATACGCACAAATTGCATGTCACCCAAAAAGGATGCGTCATTTAGTCACGCCTTTGCGCTTGCCACATCAACGCCAGCGCAACACCAACAACAACAGCAACAGCAGTCAACAGCAATGGTGAAGCCACCTTTGGCACCAAAACCGCCAGCTCCAAATCAGCAGCGTGACTATGATCAGCTGTTCAAGTCCTTTGAGCGCAAGCAACAACTCGAACAGCATCAGGCACAACAACAACAACACCAGCAACAACAACAACTAACACCCGCCAAACGCTCCAATAAGAACATCAATAATCTCACGTTAAATCTTAACGAATCGGCAAGCAGCAGCAGCGGCAGCAGTCACCAGTCATCGCCTAAGCCAAGTCGCAAACCAGCTCCAGCGCCGCGCAGCATCAATGTGGAGCAGAGGCAGCGACGTGAGCTACTGCAGCGACGTAAACAGCTTAAACGTGAGCTGGCAGATTTACCACCAGCTACAGATAATCACGAGGTATATATTCGTCGTACATACCATCTTAAACACTCTTTAATCGTTTGCATCTTTGCTTTTAGATGGAACCCAGTGAACAATCCGCGTTGACGAAAACAACAATCAGTAGTAGAGCGGCGACACCGCGTCAGCAGTTGCAGGCATTGCAGCATCGCATTTATCGTTTGGAGGCGCAACGCAATGCGACACGTGTTATGGAAGAGAATCAGCAGGCAAAGCTTAAGCAATCCATTGAAATGAAACAGGATCAGCTTAATAAGTAAGAGTGCGAATTCGAATACGATACAGGCAGTTTTACGATAAAGCATATTTACGATACAGAAATACTTTTCGGTCAAACGATATATAGTACGGTATAGAAATAGTTTCGCAAATAAACGAAACCAAGCAGTTTACGATATTGAAGTTGTAATGCAGCTTGACATTATTAACAGTACGATAAAGAGTTTACAAAAACGATATTGAGCACATCCGTTGAACCATCCATTTTATTATGATTACAACTCAATCAACCCTCGGTTTGAAACTGAGCTTATTAAATAATCCAAGTACACATTGCTCAAATCAAGTTTCAGTTGAAATATTTTCTAAAGTTATTCTAAAAGTTTAATTTTTTGTGTTTGTTTTTTTGTAGACTGCGCGCAATGTTGAAGCAAAAGCCAAACAATGCCTGCTTGAAGGAGGAACTGGAACACGTCTGTGAATCTTTGGACAGTGATCGCAAAACGTTTGAGGATCTGGAGTTTCAGTACTTTGAGGAGGAGTCGGAGCATCATGCATGCCACGAAGATCTAAAGCGTCAAGAGCAACGTTTAATGCTCGAATCCGAGTTGGCATCGCTGCGCATACAGCTGGGTTCCGATGAGATCAACGAGGAGCCAATATCGCCCAACATCATTAGTGGACGTAGCACACCCGTTGCCACATGTGGCAACAGCGGCAGTAACAGCAATCTGGTCAATGGCGTCATGTCACAATCGTTGTTTGGTTCCGCCGAACTGTTGTGCCCCAAGCGACGCATTCAGGATGATCTAATGTCAAAGAGTGTTAACGAGAATATGTTCTATAGCAACAATAAAATCGAACTCTTACCACCACCACCGCCACATGGGGCAAGCACACCAAAGCGACCACCCTTACAGATCTACGATACGGGTAGCTGCGAACAAATAAGCTTCAATTTATCGCTACGCAGCGATAGATTCGAAGTGAATCCGCTCGAGCGTCGTGTGCCCTCACAGGATGACATCGATCGCAGCTGTAAGGTGGCCAACGATGCGCCCATCTCGACCAGTCAGGGTGCAAGCACCAAGATCTTTGACAGCATCAAGGAGATTGAACGCAATCGCAAGCTGTTGCTAGCTCAACAAGGTAACTTTGTTGTTGTTGTTTGTTTTTGTTGGATCTAACTAACTCTTTATTTGGTTCGCCAGGTCATCAGGTCATCGAACATGAACGCCAAAAGATGTACGATCTGAAAAAGAAGAGCCATGACGAGGCACGCACACAATACTTGCTCTCAATGCAACAAACAAACATCAGCAGCAGCAGCAACAACAGCAACATAGAGCCAACGCCGTCGCATGCCCCACTCAATATCAAGTGAGTGTGTGTTCCATTCCAGTTCATTCCACTTCCATTTCAACCAACCAACTCTTGTCACTTGTTCAAATCGATTCGGTTTCTCTAATTGAATAAACAGCCTAGCTGTACATTTGAGTTCAAATTGACTTACCCCTTGACCCCCTGTACCCCCGTTCCCCCGCTTTGCTTGATCATATATACGTATATCGTTGGTGCACTTAATTATAATTAGTTGTGCAGCTGACACAAGTTGCAACACACCACCGAATACACTGTGCTACAAACACTAAAGTTTTTTGTTTTTTCGCAGTTTTTCTACTAGTTGTTTTCAAATGATCGATAACTCTTTCCGATCGCCGCTTAACACCTGTTATCGATAACAATTATATCTTGAATTTGTACAACCTAAAACTTAGTCGGGGAACTTTTTTAAATATTACCCCAAATTAAAATTTATATATATATAAAATATATACTTTTTACTCCCAAAAGAATAATTTTTACCTCCAAACATTTAATTTTTACCCTATTCGTGGTAATTTATCCTGTGCAAATGAGCAATAAACAATAATAAATTAGTAATTTTTAATTATGTCATTCTAAATTAAAGTTTATTTGTATTTATTGCTTATGTTGTTATTTTGTCTTTATATGTGTGTGTGTATGTGTGTGTTAATATGTGTATGTGTGTGTATGAGCTGTGTATGGGTTGAAACAATAAAAATATGCACAAAAAATAATCATTTTACCTAATAAATGAAAATCGCCCTCCTCCGCGATTCTCAAAAATTCAAGTAAGTCATGAAGGAAATTGATCTTATTAGTTAAGTGTGCAATGAGTTTCTGTGTGTGTGTGACTGTTTTCGAACTTTCTCAAAGTTCTCTGTTCGTATCTCTCTCTATCTCTCACACTCTCGCTCTTTCACACACTCTCTCTCTCTCTTTCACACTTTTTCTCACTCTTTCTCAGAGAGAGGGAGAATGAAAAAAATTCTTTTACTGTTTCTCAAGCCATTTTTTTTTCTTTCTCTCTCTCTCTTTTTACCATTCTTTCCCACATTCTTCTTCTTATTTTTTGTATCTCCCTTGCAGTAGGAAAATTACACACCACAGCTTGGGATAAAAAAAAAAAATATTAATTTTACCCCCAAACATTAAATTTTTACCCCCATTTGGGGTCATTTAACCCGGTTCCCCAACCGCTGGTATAAGCAATGACTGTTGTCAGCTCAAGTGTCAAGTGTCGAGGATATCTCCTAGTCGAACTTCGTCTTCTTCGGTGTCAAAATCTTAATATTCTTTGAATACAAAAAGTTTGTTGCGCAGTGTAAATGCCATTTGGGTGGCGTGTATTTACTCTACACTCAACACAACTCAACCCTTTGCCTCTATGATTAATCAAATATTTTTTGCTAATAGCAAAAACAATGCGACAACAACAACAACAACATTGATGACTGCAACAGCAAAAAATCAACAGCTGATTTGATTGACAAAAAATGTGTTCGGAAACCGGTTTTCGAATTATGTTAAATCAAATTTCGAATATTGTGCGTTTTGATTAACGCTCTCTCTCTCCCTCTCTCTCTATTTATCTCTCTGTTGGTTTTGAACGATCGGTCAGTTAGTTTATTGGCGCTGTAAAGACGACAAGTGACAAACGACAAACGAATATTTCGAATCACCTGAAAATTCAATTCACTGCAATTACAAAGTGTCGCTTCTGTCGCTGTGTTGTTGTTGTTGTTCTTTACTGATAAGAGCTTATCAGCTGTTTGCTTATTTGCGCCTCTCTCTCTCTCTCTCTCATCCTCTCTTCTCGTGTGCGTGTGTGCATGTGTGTGTGTGGGGGAGAGCGCGCGTTTGCTTGCATGCATTTAACATTCCTCGACAATTTCGTTTGTGACTGGCAACGCCTGTCGCTTAGTCAGTTAGTTTGACAGTCGAGTCAGTCGATTCAGTCAGACAAAGAGCACAACAACAGTTGTCAATTGGAGTCGGGAGTTGGAGTTCCACTCAACTGCATTATTAGTCATCTCATAATGGATAAGCTAAATGTGCTGATTCCATGCTGGTACCCAAAAACAACAATAACAAACTTTTCTTTCTCTTTTCATTAATCTCGATTATTTTCTTCTTCTTGTCCTTGCAGCGGTGGCAAAGATGCCAAACTCTTTGAGAAAACCGAAATGCAAAAGCTCAACGATGAAACAGTTCAGCAACAACAACAACAACAGCAACAACAACAACAAAAGACACACGATAAGGAAAATAATGCGTCAGGTGATGGCAGTCCAAAAACACAAACAACAACAACCACAACAACAGCAACAGCAACAAGTGCCGGCCAACAGGTGAGTAGAGCGAGAGCAAGAGAGAGATAGTGGGAGTGAGTGTGAGTGAGAGAGCAATGTTAACCTAGGCCAAAGCAAAGCGAAAGTCTTTAAAATTTATTTCTTCCGGTTAACAAAAAAATCGGTTTTTTTTTTGAAGTTTCGTTTATTTTAATTTGTACGCCCACATATCCCACTTCCCCCCTTAACCCACGCAAATGTGTAAAGTTTAAACAATTGAATTGCGTTTGTTTATTGTAAATAAACACACACACACACACACACACATGCACTTGAAAAGATTTACATTGCCCCCACACACGCAAAAATTAACATTAAAGTCCAAAGAGTTAAACACTTGATTTATTTGTGATTTATAAATTTGATTTTCAAGATAACCATTACCGAAACCCCTTCACCCCTTTCAACCCACAGCCTTCAGCCATATGTTTAATGTCTACCAATGCCATAAATAACATATATATGTTACATCTCTGCGTCTAAGTACGATTGCAACGGGAATGCAAATACCCTGTAAAACAACAACAACAAAAGGTTGCCAATTTTTTAAGGGTGTTGTACTTGATTTTAAGAATTTTTCCGATTAATATGAATGTTCGTTAACACGGGTTTCACTGTATACATTCTTGATCAGCATTAGTCGAATCGAGACGATTTAGTTTATCTAATATAAGAGAACAAAACATTATTCACTCCATGTTTGTTTGATCGCATCGATAACTTTTTTCGATTTTGTATGTTATCGATAGCAATAAAACTTTCCGTATGGAAAATTTAAAACTTGCCTTTGAAACTATAGACCTTATGATCATTTGTAAAAATCTCTTCATCAAAATATAGAAGATTTATTCAGGGTATTACCTGATCGATACCTGATCTTTCCTGACTAATGTCATCTAACTTGATACACAACTTTTTATAGAAGTATCTCAAAAATGTTGATACTTCCAGTGGAAATATATCTCGAGGGTATTCAAAGATCAGTAATGCCGATCAATTAAGGAGATATATCTATCTAACTATTAATATATATTCTCGATAGAATTGTAACGTCACCATATCGTCAATGTATCGTCGGCTCGTTAGTCACGAGTCTTATTCACCACCTCGACACTTTGTTTATTTATATATACACCATATATACACAATATATATATATATATAGATATGCACAATATATTTATATTTTGCCAATGTTTATTTAAAAGACAACAACAACGAACCGTTCCGTTTCGTTCGGTTCTATGAACCATATATATATATACTACACTTATTAATAAGTTTATAATAATAATAATAATATTTCCTTTGGCGATTATTTGGTGCTTTGCGTATCGTTCCGATCCAGTCGGTTTTCGTTCCTCGTTATGCGCACTTCTTAAGATTTTGTTGCTCGTTATCATTGTTGTTGTTTACCTTGGTGCGAAATATTTAATTTTTTTGTTTTGTTTACATCATCATCATCATGAAATCGTCCATTACGATTATAATGGGCCGAACTTAAATCTCTTTCTCTATCGCCATATCCCGATAAACTATTGCGGCTGGATAATGTTCGTGTGCGCCTCGTTTTCATTTGTTCTTGGCCAAAGATGCCAATAACAAATAACAAATATTAAAAAAACCAAAACAAAATTTCGCCATTCGCCTTGTTTTGTATTCCGCCGCATTCACAATCGTACAACGCAACCGTTAAGTTTTCAAAAATAAGCGCGCATCGCAGAGTTAAAAACCCCTTTGGCAGGATTATCCATTATAATGTCCGTCTGGATGACCTATGTACAGCATCGTCGCATGGATGCAAATGCTCGTCAACGCACCGAACTCTATTATCTAGTGAGTCTTCTTCTTCCTCTTCTTTCGAAAACAATGCTTAAAATTGCGTATCGAAAACCTTTCCAAACAATAATAATACTGCGTGTTTCGGTTCATCGTTCAAAAATGCGTATTAATTCTCATCTTATTGTAAATATTTACATTCCGAAAGTGAAAAGTTCCAAAATATATGTTTCAAAATGTCTACAACGCTCTCGAAACTGTTTAAAAAACCGGTTCATAGCACAATTTGAACCATCAACCAAAATTATAACCCATTGAAAAACTTAACTTAAACAATTCTCTCTGTTAAGATCGCAAATCATAGCAAAACCGGTTCAGACCGGTTCAAATCGATTGTTTCGGTTTCTCTCCGCACCCAAACACACGAAATAATAATCCTTTTAGCTATCAAGATTTATACAACTAGGTAATTTTTGTATCAAAGTCTCAAATCTGAACAGAACCGGTTCATATCGGTTGAACTGAACCCAACCACTGCTTAAATATAACTTCTTTAATATTTTTAATGTTTATGCAACTAAAAATATTTGTGTCAAAAGGGCAAACCAGTTTGAAACCGGTTCAAATTTACTTGTTTGTGTTCCCTAAACCGAACCACAAACTACAAACCGTTTCAATAATAGCCCCATTAAGTATTCAACTTAAATAATTTGTTCCATTATTCCATAGGGTATTGAATAAAATTTCTTTCAACCAAAATGAATTTGATTTTTGAAACCTTTTTGTTAATTACAAATTGATGCAAAATTGAACCATTTTGAACTTTAGCTAAAGCTATTAACTAATAGATAATAATTTATTAATCGTTAGTTTATTTTCACATTTGAAACTGACTCCAATCAAGAAAACAACAAAACTGGTACAAAGCCTTTTGAACCAATGCTTTGGCCATTGGCCATTGGCCAGCGGAATGCGTAACTTTGCCATTGACACCGAAAGAACCAAAATATATCTATATATCTATATATATATATATATATATATAAACATACTTTGCTTTGGTCTTTGTCGGCTATTAATAGCTATGGTCAATGTGCCAAACCTACTTTTTACAAGAGCCGCATTTAATAATTTTCAATCACATTTCTATATTACAGCAACGTCATTCACAGCCGGAACTGGAGCATCATGGAATCATTGCAGCAGCAGCTCTTGGCGGTGGAGGAGGAGGAGCACATTTGGTGCGTAGTCCACGTCCATTGTCGGAGGCGAACAACTGTGAGGCAAATATTGAGGCGCTCAAGTTTGCAAATGGTGGTGTTGGTGGTAGCGATTCGGTAATCACGGATAACAACAATAAGCGTGCCAGTTGCAATAGCAATTCACAGGATACGGCATCGGCGGGCAGCGGCAGCGGTGGCAGCAGCAGTGGCGCCGGCACCGCAAGCAGCAGTGCCAGTGCCAATAATGAACGTAAACGTGCGTTGCCCAAACATCAGCGTCCATTGACACGTTACCTGCCCATCTTCTCGCCGGATCTTAATTTGCGTCATCATATCGAGACGGCTGGCCATCAGATTGATCTCTGTCCGCATGTCTTTGTCGATGCGCACAGTTGTCGCGGGTAAGTTTTCATACATATACCAACAAACATAATCAGGTGATAACGAAATATTGCTTTCAGTTATTTGCACAAATTGGGTGCAACATTTCATGCGTGGTCAAGACGCTGGTTTGTGCTGGATCGACAGCGTAGCGCTCTCATCTATTATTCGGATAAGTCGGAACGAAAGCCACGCGGTGGCGCCTACTTTGCAGTAAGTAATCCAAACATTTTCATGTACTAAGAAAAAGTATTAATCTCTTCGGTTTTGTTTTGCAGACCATTGACGAAGTGTATCTGGATCATTTGAATGCGTCGAAGAGCGGTCGACCACATTGCACCTTCATTGTGAAGACAAAGAAACGTAGCTATAATCTACAGGCAGCGTCGGATGCAGCGGCACGCATTTGGATTGATGCCATTATAACGGGCGCCCAAGGCAATTTGGATTATTAAACAACAATTAATAATCAATTCACACACTGGAAATTATTATATATTTGTTCAGCTCAACGGAAACTTGTAAACTTGTAGATATTTAAGACAGCTCATTATCATTGCTAGCATTAGTTTTATATATATAAATCCTGTATGTATCCAAAACAATACAAACAAACAAACCCATTTTTGGCAACTAATGGAATCCGAGATTTCAGTACTGGACCAAAGTGAAGAATGTATTTTATATGCTTTTAATTTTTGTCATAGAAGCTAAGCATCATTTTTATACTACAAACATACATACATATATATGCATTATGTACTTTAGACAGCCCAACGCAAAAATAACGCAACCATTTCATTAACAGCTTACTTTATTCATATATATACAGCATAATATTAATAATAACTAATAACCAAATGAAACTATGACTATATGTAAATTGTTCACTTGAAGTTTTGATGTGAATTTATATATATACATTTTGTGTGTATTTTTTATAAGAGTGTAAGTGAAAAACATATATATTTACTATATATATTTATATATATATATATATATGTGTGTGTTATTAACTTATTTTTAACACATTTTGTATTACCATAAACTAAAATGATTTTTGCTCAGGCAACTGAAAATGATAATCAAAATCCTTAACATATTTAAATACTGATGAAATAATAATAATAATATTAAATAAACAAATGTAAGTTATGCTACGGCAAAATAGTAAAATAAAGAATTGTTTTTAAAATGATAATTAAATTTGATTTACTTCTTTGGAATAACTTAAAAGCATTTCGTTTCTGACTTTTCAATAGTACTAGTATTATATACACAAATGATACTAAATAACGAATGTTTAGCTTATTGCTGATTAATTATATTTATGAAACATCTGCCATATTATATATATCATGTACAGATATATTATCTATGTACGGGCACAAAACAAATTGATTACATTTTTCACTGCATGTTTGTTTGTTTGTTTTTTTTTTTTTCATTTTAAAGGTGTATTCATTCCTAGATTGATAACCAAAACTTACATAATTTTTAACAATACTATCCGAATGTTCCAAAATCGGTTTTGAATGCTGCACAGATTTTAAATTTGAAGCGTGTTTTTACGAATAACCAATCATATCGAAGTTATTAAAAACAAAAAAAAAAACCTTGTGCTGTATTCAGTTGAACCAAATTGAACTTTTTTTTTTTGTCACTTTTAGGAACTATCAAAACGTTGACGCTTTGGCTGTTGGCCATCGGAGTTAATCTCGTCCTCATATTGATCCAGATATTGAAACAACCAGCGCACAAACACATTCATATAGCCATCAACCCGAGAGATCACATTAAAGCTGGCCACAGCCGGCGGCGGATAAACACCAGCACCAAAAATGCTACGCACAAAATGCTCACAATGGAATATAGCAACGGCCACATCTGCTTCCAGCACCTCCAAACGCATGGCCAGCTTAGCCATGGATTCAGCAAATTGTTTCAACACAATATACGTCTTGCTACTGAATGCGTCTGCAAGAGAGCGAGAGCGTATAATGTAGATACAACAAATTATAATGGATTAGAATGAAATGGATAGATTTGCTTACTCGGCTGCTCGATGCGTGAGACAACATAATATTTCTGTAGTAGTTGTTGTGCCTTCTGTGTAAAAGTTACTTGACGCTGATACAGTAAACCAAGCATTGTACGCATATCCTCATCGGGTATGTTAAATGTATCCTGGGTTGTGTCCTGGCCATCTTCGGTGTGCAAACGTAACACATGATCCCAAAGAACATCATTCACCAGCACATCCATATACACGGGCAGGCCAAAGATACTATAATAGAGAAATATATAAATTGATGGATTAAGTTTCGTGATTTTGGCAACTTACGGACAAAGCTTGGCAAAGGCTGTAGTTTGATTGGCAGCATTCTCTGGCTGCCAATATGTCCAAATGGCCGCCTCAAGCGGTTTCTGTTCACTCGGCATCTGTGGCAATGGCACGTTGCCATTCTCAATACATTTCTCAATTTCTTCGGTTTGGTCGCGCGTCAAGCGATTCCAATCGCCCACATAGTAAACGCCCTGCTGTGCCATCAGCAATGGATTGGCCACCATCCAAGTGTGACGTGTGGATAGCGCCGTATGCCCCACCTGCTGTCCACCCTCGTGCGGACCAATAAAACGCGGCGCCAGTTGTCCAACGCTGTCGAGCAGCTTATGGGCCACACAGCTGTCGCTGCAAATGACGCACAATGAAATTGGCGGACGCAGCTCGTCCAGCTCAATGCTGGCTAGGCTGGCCAGCAATGCTATCTTTAGATACACATAACACTCCATGGGCACACACTGCTGGCTAAGCTGTGCACTCAGTGCATAGACGAATGCATAATCCGAATACTTGGAGCAAATAAGGCGATGCAGCTGCTTAATGCTGGGTGGCATAAATTTTAAATCGATAGCGATTGATTGTCGTTGCGGACTGTCGACAGGCACAAAAATCAGATGGCGTGGCAAAGCTGGACCGCGATTAACCGGCGAGGCTGCACTCTGTGGATTCACAGCATTCAAGTCTGTGTCGATGGTAATGTCAGTCTCAAAGAAACCAGATGTTTCGGGTTCCAACTCCTGCGAATCCATATTTAACAAGGGTCGGCTGCCTGAGAAAATTGCATCGACCCCAAACTCAGTGCTGGCTTGAGAGCTCTCAAAGTCGTTGCAAATAGTAGACAGGACCTCCGTGCTGCCCGTTCCAATACCACTGCGGAGGCTGGGAAGCCGAAAAACCGACTGGGTATCATTGTTGTTATTGTTATTGTTATAGTTAGTTAAGTAACTGTTTTGCGATGTTGTACTCTGCGATATGTTTGTATTGTAGTTGTAGTTGTTGTAGTTGTTGTTCTGCAAAATATTGTACGTGGGTTCCGGTACCCAATTGGTGGCAACTAATTGTTGTTGTTGTTGTGTTTGCGGCGACAGCTCAAAGAGTGTATTTGGTTTAAGTGTGCGAAAGAAACGCTGGCGGCGACGACGACTCTGTAAACAAATTCAATAAATCATTAAACATTCGATTAAAACGTTATTTGGGTAGCTTACGGTTATTCTGTTCCTGCGCTCAGGCAACACCGGAGAGCGTTGATTGGGATAAAACTCGTTGGCATTCAAATTTAATGTGCTACGTGCTGCGATTTCGGACAGCCGAGATTCATTTTGTGTTTGTGACAATGACAAAACATTTTTGGCCTTTGGCTGATTACGCAATGAATTGTTACTCTGGCCAGGACCTGACCAATTCATCTCGCCGTGCTGCTGCTGCCTTGACTGTCCCTGGTCATATGGGCTGTCAGTCAGGCACATTTGATCGCGTTGTGCTCGACGCTCATGGCGTCGCCATTGGCGACATAAGCCCGATCTGTTCTGTTCACTGGGAACGTTATCAACGTTTGTGTCATCGTTGCGTCGTCGTCGAAATGATTGCCAGGAAGCTGGTTTCTCAAATAGTTGTTCATTATTTTCTGGACTATTCCAATCGATGCGACGCCAATTATTGTTGATATGCTCATTCTCAAAAGAAACATCATCATTGCCAGCTCCAAAGCTAACGGACAGCGAATTGTCCAGACTTTCATTCGAGGGCTCTCTGATCGTTTGGCCGCCGCCAGAAGCAATTGGCGACAATTCTGGACTTTCTTCAATCACTTGTGAATCGAACTGTGAAGGCGCAACATCATCATCATCAACATCATCATCGCATGTTGCACTTATGCTTGCCTCGTTTAGCTCCGTTGCTAACTGAACAATTGTCGTTGTAAGCTCTGGTTCTGGCTCAAACTGATTCAACGATTCCACTGATTCAACCGATTCTAGCCATTTAGTGACAACATCTTGCTTGTCAATGCAATTGGCTGATGATGTTGGCAAATCCTTGTCAATATACTGGGCAACAACCAATGGTTTAGGTGATGGTGTCATAGGTGGTGCTGGCAAAGGTGGTGCTACTTTTAAGGCCACTGCTGCTGGTGCTAGTACTGGGAGCGGTTCTGATGCTGGTGCAGCTGCAGCTGCTGGTTTCCGTGATCCGCCTGCTGGTGTCGGCTGTGTTGTTGCAGTAACTGCTGCTGCTGCTGGTGTTGGCTGTGTTGTGGCAGAAACTGTTGCTGTTGCTGCTGCTCCTGCTGTTGTTGTTGTGGTTGTTGCAGCTCGAGTGTTTTTAGCTTTCTTGTTGCGTATTGTGCCCACAGCGGGATATTCATCATTCTGTGCGAATATTGAATCATGATTCATATTCAAATTTGGTTCAATGGGTTTTATGTGCCAGACGTTCTTGGGTTTAGCTGCTGGTGTGTTAGCACTGGTGCTTCCACTAACCGTTGGGCTAACATCTGACCTGAAAAAGTGAAGAGAACGAGACGCTATAAAAGCCATGATCTTTACGAGTGCAAGAGCTAAGACTTACGATGCCGATGCGCCGCTGCTTGATGGCGGTGGTGATGATGGTTTTGGCGCCTCGAAATCGGAACGCAAAAAGTCAAACAGCTGAACGGGTGTACGACGAACTCGACCGCCCCTTATATTCTTTTTAAATGACATGCCTCAAATTGATAAGTGCTAGCTGTGCCGCAGTAATAGCCAGTGATCAAATAATTGGCGCCCAATTTCAAAGCGCAGTCGTATGTATGTGCTTTAGCATTAGCGGTAAAAGGCAATCAAAATGTGTAAGTGTGTGTGTGTAAAGAAAGTGTTAGTGTTGGTTAACTTACCACGCAAACGAATGAGAATTGCTCGATGGATGCAATTTACAGTACGCGGTGTCTGTACGCTGGCGCTTGGCAAGATGCCAATCACACGATAATTTTCAATAACACGCAGCTTTTGATATTCACTCATAGGACGCGAGCAGTTGGGACACAACGGAGCTGCGAGCGATGCGCGAGCGACAGTGCGGAATAGAAACGGAAACTATTTTTTTTAAGTTCAAATCCAAATTTGATAGAATTCGTAGCAAAACACTTAATGAAACCAAATATGTATAATAAAGTTTGTTAGTTGACACCGGAACCGATTACTTTGATCTGATTTTTTTTCTATTTTTATTTTTTTTTTTGGGTTTTTTTGTGCCTAGAGAAGGTATTAGTAATCGACATTACAACTAGAGATGACAACATACCATCCGTTGAGCTTGTCTGAATGGCGTTTCGCATACAACCACTGCCACAATACCAAATCGATTGTAATCTTGTTGAAGGAAATCAAATAGAAACAGAAAACACTTAAAGCTTATTTTTGTATTAGTAAAGTTTAAATGCGACTTACACTAATGTCTCTGGCAGCGTATATGCAGACAGTATGCCATCCACCAATGATAGGCCTAGCGGGCACAAATGTTCTGTTGGATTAAAAATAAAATAAGATTGTTGCGGCAAGTCTAGCACTCGCCACTGCGTGTGCAGCTGAGCGATATCAAACGATTTGAGACCGGTATCCTGGGCGTTGGTATTCGCTTTAAGCAAATCTCGCACCTGCCCGTACACACTGTACTTGACCGCCTCGGCAAACTGCAAAGGCTCCTCAACGGCCAGGTACAGCAGCTGCGGTGAATGCTTTACCAATTCCGTATAGCTAAAGTCCAAGAGCAGGTGTAGTGGCGCGAGCGCCTCCTCGGCTTTGCGCGTGCGTCTGTAGTTGGTCAGCAGAGTTTTAACTGCCTCTGCGATTATCTGTTTTAGTTGTGTCTTGCGGCAGAACTCTTCAATTAATTTCTGCTCGTGAAATCTACATCATGTTTGTGTTATTATTTTGCGCTTAAACTTCTTTTTTTTTTTGCATTTTACTTACTGACTGTGGCGTTGATGCGAATGATTGTTGTTGGATGTTGAATTACTGTCACTTGAATTTGTACCAAGCTCTTGCGTTCGTAAAACTGTATTCACATTAAACATTTTATGCAATAAGATGCCGCACGCTATGCAGATAATGTGCAAATTCAAACAAAAATACATTCGCAAAATTGTTTTGAAGCGTGGCAGCACTATAACGATAGCTAGCGTTGCCACTTGATTGCAGTGTTGATCAGGCAGACATCAAAAGCAATCACGATCGTTATCGATATTTAAATGTATTGTGTACGTGCGCCTAATACATTCAAAAGCGATTTCTTCCCAATCGCCAACAACTCGGCAGCAACTTTTAAAGTCGGCAATAAACGATTTTAACCCATTACGTACACATGTATGCGTATGTGTGGTACGTACAAAAATTATACAATTTATTAAGTCATAAATTCTATAGCTATTAAAAAAAAAGCATCGTGTCCTATAATATTTTTTTTACACAGATTTATTGGTTGGACATTTCATGTGTATCTTTAGCTTCTGGCCACCCCATGTTCATTTAATGGACGCTTCAAATTGAACAAAACGCTTTTGTTACATACAAAATTTACACCAAACGTAAAGTATCAAGTTTTAATCGGACATTAAACAAACTGTATTTGTTATTATATTTTTTGTGTTGTAGTTGGCTTCTTAACGGTTAGACTTGGCAACACGCTCCAATTCGTCTTTCTTCTTGATGGCGTACGAGTTGGATGAACCCTAAAAACGAAGCAAAGAAATCAACAATTTAGTCAAGTTATCAAAATCAGTGTAATATTGCAATATTAATGCTATTGTTAAGTTTATTTTATTGTTCTTCTACGTTTCTCGTGTGCATTGAGCTGGGAGTTGCCACAAGCACAAGGATAATAAAAGATATTCAATTAATTTCGTCCAAAAGCGAGTCTCCATCAGTATCCAAGTGACATGATGCAGAATTAGACTGGACATAATAAAGGATACATTTAATGGTCAGAGGATTGAATAAAGGTTATTGTTCTTCTACGTTTCTCGTGTGCATTGAGCTGGGAGTTGCCACAAGCACAAGGATAATAAAAGATATTCAATTAATTTCGTCCAAAAGCGAGTCTCCATCAGTATCCAAGTGACATGATGCAGAATTAGACTGGACATAATAAAGGATACATTAGATGTTCAGAGGATTGAATATAGCTAAATGTTCTTCTACGTTTCTCGTGTGCATTGAGCTGGGAGTTGCCACAAGCACAAGGATAATAAAAGATATTCAATTAATTTCGTCCAAAAGCGAGTCTCCATCAGTATCCAAGTGACATGATGCAGAATTAGACTGGACATAATAAAGGATGCATTAGATGATCAGAGGATTGAATATAGCTAAATGTTCTTCTACGTTTCTCGTGTGCATTGAGCTGGGAGTTGCCACAAGCACAAGGATAATAAAAGATATTCAATTAATTTCGTCCAAAAGCGAGTCTCCATCAGTATCCAAGTGACATGATGCAGAATTAGACTGGACCAGCGCTAAGTACGCAGCAGGATATTTGCCATCAGACACACCACAAAGATGGACTCGGCCTTTTATGATGCTTACCTTAGCGGCGTTGATGAGCTCATCAGCCAGGCACTCGGCAATGGTCTTGATGTTCCTGAAGGCAGCCTCACGAGCACCAGTGCACAACAGCCAGATAGCCTGCAAAATGAGAAAAGTTCAAGTGATGAATGAAAATAATAATAATATATATATGTTAGTTAGGTGAGATGTCTCTTCAATTCATACGCCAAATGTCGGCTAATTACACATTATGACGCTACGGATAAGATAGATGTTTTATTCTAGCCAAGTGTTATAAGAACGCAGTCGCTGTTCGAACTGCGCGCCATCGTTGCTGGCTGTTTTGAGCCAAAGCTTTGTTACACCCACCTGGTTGACACGACGCAAGGGCGACACATCCACAGCCTGACGACGCACGGTACCGGCACGACCAATACGTGTAGAGTCCTCACGTGGTCCGGAGTTGATGATTGCGCTCACCAAGACCTGCACGAAACAAATACACGTCAAAGAGGATTAATATGCTGTTCACAAATATTAATAGAGAATCTGCTTAACAGTTATTTAAAATTTATGTAGTTTTAAGTTCCAAGAGAGCAAGAAGAGATCTTTATCTTCAGGCACTAGGATATTAAAACTTTCAATTGATATCAGTCCATTGTTTAAAGATGCTCAGCACAGCACAAAGTTCAAGTTGCCTGGCATTGAGGTGGACTAAGGATATTATACTGATTGTTGGTGCTGTTGATTTTGACTTTATTAAGGTTAACATCTTCAAGCCAATGCCCTTAAGAGGAATAGTTAATCATGGGCTTCGATGTAGTCCAATTGAATACCACAACAACGTATGAATCATTGATGCGGTTTTAGTTGTGGACATACTCCAAAGATTCTATGCGTGGTTCAAGTGTAGTTTTAAGTTCCAAGAGAGCAAGCGGAGAGTAGAATCCTCAGGCACTAGGATATTAAAACTTTCAATTGATATTAGTCCATTGTTAAAGGATGCTCAGCACAACACAAAGTTCAAGATGCCTGGCATTGAGGAGGACTAAGGATTGTTTGGTGCTGTTGATTTTGACTTTATTAAGGTTAACATCTTCAAGCCAATGCCCTTAAGAGGAATAGTTAATCATGGGCTTCGATGTAGTCCAATTGAATACCACACCAAAGTGTGAATCATTGATGCGGTTTTAGTTGTGGACATACTCCAAAGATTCTATGCGAGGTTCAAGTGTAGTTTTAAGTTCCAAGAGAGCAAGCGGAGAGTAGAATCCTCAGGCACTAGGATATTAAAACTTTCAATTGATATCAGTCCATTTTAAAAAGATGCTCAGCACAACACAAAGTTCAAGATGCCTGGCATTGAGGAGGACTAAGGATTGTTTGGTGCTGTTGATTTTGACTTTATTAAGGTAAACATCTTCAAGCCAATGCCCTTAAGAGGAATAGTTAATCATGGGCTTCGATGTAGTCCAATTGAATACCACACCAACGTATGAATCACTGATGCGGTTTTAGTTGTGGACATACGAGAAAGGTTCTATCGAATGCGTGGCTTAAGTGTAGTTTTAAGTTCCAAGAGAGCAAGCGGAGAGTAAAATCCTCAGGCACTAGGATATTAAAACTTTCAATTGTTATTAGTCCATTGTTAAAAAGATGCTCAGCACAACACAAAGTTCAAGATGCCTGGCATTGAGGAGGACTAAGGATTTAGAGGCACTGTTAACAGTTGTTGTTTTAAGTTCCAAGAGAGCAAAAAGAGAGTTCAATCTTTAGGCACTAGGATATTAAAACATTTTACATTTACTATCAGTCTATTTATAAATTATACTCAGTGCAGTCTGTAATATTGTCGCCGCCTGGCATTGAGGTAGACTGGAAAAGGATCGTGTAAATAACATATGCATGTGTGTAATTGTTGTTTCAAGTTCCAAGAGAGTAGGAAGAAAGTAATGCTTCAAACACTAGGATATTGAAATATTCGTTGCTTTGCGTGCACATTCTACCTGTCGCCCGCGTGTATTGTTTTTAGCATGGGCGCAGTTTAGCATGGCACGAACACTAAATATGAATAAGCTGTGGAAAGAGAGGGAGATATGTGTGCTTACCTGCAGAGGGTTCTCGCCAGTTAGCAAATGGATGATCTCGAAGGAGTGCTTGACGATGCGGCAGGCCAAGAGTTTCTTGCCGTTGTTGCGACCCTTCATCATCAGGGAGCAAGTCAGACGCTCCACAATGGGGCACTGGGCCTTGCGGAAACGTTTGGCGGCATAGCGACCAGCCGAATGGGGCAGATAGCGTGCGAACTTCTCCTTCACAGAGATATAGTCCTGGAGCGAAATGTCATTGACAGTGACATCATCGCAAGACCAGCGTCCGAACAGCTTGATCTCTGGCAGCTCGTTGGTGGCAGCCACATTTGTATCGAGCACAACTTCGGCAACATCAGTTTCAATTGGCACCGCCGGCTCCTCGAATGTCTCGACAGCTACTGTTTCAGCTACTTCGGCCATGCTGCAATGTAAAACACAAAGACACATTTAGTTCACCATCATTTGAATTAGGGTATCAATGTATGTATGTAAGATTTGCACTTATTATTGTTGTTGGTTTTAAACTTTATTAAGGTAAGTATCTTCTAGCCGATACCCTTAAGAGGAATAGTAAATCATGGCGTCTAATTTGGTCCAGTTGAATACCACAACAACGTTTGGTTTCACTGCTGCGGTTTTAGTTATGGACGTACAAAAAAAAATAGAAAGAAAATAAACCAAATTGCCTGCAATTTGAATGCAAACACGTGTGGAGACGGCACACATACACAGTACACGCACACACACAATAACACAAAAAAAAAGAAATTGAAACTGCCACCGTATTTAACCTCATTGTGCGTGGCTAAATGAAAACACTTCGGTTTTTAGATTAGCGCAATGCATTTCACGTTGCTTTTGTGTACGGCAGTTAGCCGCTATGTTTAATATGCATTTGCATTAGCTTTTATGTTAATACACTTTTATTTTGATAAAAAAATCTTACATTTTTCACGGAAGAAATCTGTGTACGATGTATGCGCAAAGGCGTACGCCTGAAAAAGAACATGTTTTGGCAGTGTGCGTCAATGCTACAAAAATTGGTTTCCGGCCGTAGCGCAGTGTTGTGTTTAAGCTACAGGGCTGCAATTCACAACAAATCGAAAATATATCGAGTAACTATTTTACAAAGTACTTGCGGATTAAAAAATAAAGCAGCAACAAAGTTGCAACCCAATAGACTGGTCATATATATATTTAATTATATTTAATATTTAATAATAAATACGCATGCTCAACGACCACATTAATCGTAGAAGTAATAATCGTTAAACATTGATTTCGCGCTGTGCAGAATTTGCAGACTGTTTTAGGTTTATATACTTTGATAATAATAAATAATAGATAAATCGAAAGATAATTGAATAAATTACTTGTAAAAAATTAAAATAAAAAAAATTAAAAACTACAGCCAGTGTGTACGGCTCTGTAGTGAGAAAATTTAAATTTTGTACACTGTCAACATTAAATTGACAAGCTTTGTGTATGATAGCTTGTGCAATGTACCTGCGTACTTGTCCTAAACGCGTTCCAATCGATAGTTTTTTGAAACAACTGCACAGCTCTGGCCATAATTAAAGCAACAACAACACTATGATTGTTCGAATTCACCGCAATACATACGCTCCACTATTTTGCACTGTTATTTAAAAATAAAGTATTAAACAGACTTTTAATGTGAATAATGACAACCGACGAGAGCATTATGAGCGAAATGCTGGGTAAGTTTTTCATAACGTACGAAGTTACAGCTGGTTCCGTAATATATATAAATATATTTTTTTTTGTCTGTCAACTTCACCCCCGCATCTGCAATTGTTTACATAGATCGTGCAACGATTCCGACAAGAGAACAAGTTGATGAACTTAGCGTTCAAATGTTTTGTATTGTGGTCCGCAGCAATATACAATTGGTGCACAAGGCACAGGAGATGATTGTGGCCAAAGTGCGTTCGACAAATGTAACCGAAGCCATTCGAGCAATTGCGGTAAGTGAGTGTGAGTGACAACCCATACAAACATACACACTCACACACAAAAGCACACGCACAAAGCAAAATTGTGGTTTGTTTGATTATGCCACTAACGTTATCGTTTTTTTTTTCTTTATTTTTTTCTTTACACTACTTTTCTTTGTGATGCCGAAAAAACAATGAAAATAATTGTAATTGTAGCTTCTGGAGGAATGTATGACACAATGCGGCAACGATTTTCAGGATGAGGCCGGCAAATTTCGTTTCCTCAACGAGCTGATACGCCTGGTATCAAAGAAATATCAGGGCGCCGACACGCCGCTGTTGGTCAAGCAACGGATCATGGAATGCCTACTGCTATGGACCACCGAGTTTCCCAATCGCCTCAAAATACGCGATGCCTACGAAATGCTGCGCAAAGAGGGCGACATTGATCATGGCCAAACGGCCGCAGCGTTGGCCAAACGCGAGAGTGTACTGAACACCATGGATGAGGCGATGTTTGCCAAGTTGATTCGCAGCAAGGATCCGGAGAATTTCAAGCGCGCCAATCTGCTATTGCAGTATCGTATGGCGCAGGAGGCACGACGCAACGATCTGCTTGCCCAGCATCGACTTGTGCTGCTGGAGGTGAAGGAGACGATAAAGCTGCTCAACGAGATGCTGGACACATATAATCCCAGCGATCATGATGTCAATGATACAATACGCGATCTCTACAAAAGCTGTAAGAAACACAAGCCCATTTTTCAACATCTGCCCGAGCTGCTGGGCGATTCCGATGCCCAGCTAATAGGTAAGTTTCCTTAGGCGATGTTCTTGGGAGTCTTTGATTGATTTGCTTATTGAACTTTACAGAGGATACGCTGGAGACAAATTGCGACCTGTTAACGATTATGACACGCTACAAGCAACTGGTACCCTCGCCCACACCAGCTTCGCCAGCCGCAGCTACAACAACAACAGCAACATCACCGCCCGTAGGAACAATAACAACTGCAACAGCAACAGCAATGCCAACCAAAGCGGCAGCAGTTGGCTCTAGCAATAATGCAACGCTGTTGAATGAGCTGCTAGGCGATCTGCTGCTTGGCGAGGATGCTCCTGTTGCAGCAGCCACGAACGCTGTTGCAACAACAACAAATGCAACTAATACTAGTAATAATAATAATGCCACGAAGGCCAGTACTCTGGCGGAACTGAGCGACATTTTTAGTAATGCGCTGGCCGAAATCGAAGAAGGCAAGCGAAAAGATAGTTTGGAACATTTCCAGCATGCAGCAGGCAGCAGTGATTTGCTTGAGCCACAAATCCTGAGTCCAAAAAAGAGCGATAGCAATGGCACTAGCGGCAATGGCCTGGAGGATGCCAAGAAGTCGGGTGCTGTACGCAAAATGCCCGAAATCGATATGCTGAGTGAGGAGCTGTTTCAGCAGGTGCTTCCAGCACAGGAACGGATGAGCAGCTTTAAGCGCGATCCGGAGAAGATAACACTTAATGATTTGGCACGCGAACGCATGCATGTTAAACCCTTGGAGCAGCAGCAGCAGTCAGCTACGGATGCATTGGATGACGTGCCTTTGCTCAGCTCCGCTCCGCCGCCGCCGGCTCCAGTATTGTTAACTGTTAAGCAAGACGAAATGGTCATGGAGGAGCTGAAGGAGGAGAAAAAAGAATCTGTGCCGCCACGGGAAACGAAACATTTGAGCGATATCAATATTGAACTGGATAATATTCAGGCAACGGGTGAGGAACGTGTCGTGCTCGACGATGATGATATGCATTTGTGCCTCAACTTTACCATGGATCGTCCCAGTCGTCATGTTTCCGTTATTGTGATATCGGCGCTTAACAAAAGTCGACAGCCAGTCAAAGACTTTCAGTTCGAGGCAAGCGTTAAAAAGGTGAATTCAACTTAACCCAAACTCATTCCCTCTCCACCAACATACTCATCCTCTTTCTTTGTAGCCGTGCAAGGTGCGCCTTTTGCCACCAACGGATAATGCAATGGCGCCACAAAAACCGTTTCGTCCGGCATCGCCAATTAATCAGGTGATGCTGCTGTTAAATCCTACTGGCAATCCGGTGGATATAACCTGCATTGTTGGCTATCGGCTGGGCGATGATCCCGATCCCTTCAAGGAGTCAATTGTGGCCAAAGGCATTGCCTATGTGCCATAGAAACAGCATCAATTTGTCATCATTTTCTGGTCCTGGTCTATTATTGAATGCCATTTTAAACCCGCAATCAAGCTTCGTCGCTTCCTTTCTAAGTCTTGGTCCTCCATCCAAAAGTGTTAAATTATTATTGTGTATTCGTATTATGATCTTATCAATTATTGTATGCCTATAAGGTTTTCCGTTTTTTTTTTTTTATTAAATTGCATTCCCTCATGTACTACATATATGTATGTACTAGATGTGTTTATGTATATTTAGCAATATATATATATATATATATAATTTATAAAAAACTTGTATGAAAAAATGTCGCTATAAAAGCAATTCGCAGTAAATAAGGCTATGCTTGGGTTAGTCAACAATCTCGTCCTTGAAGGACAGAGCCGTAATTGCCTTGGTGTGACCGGTGTAGTCGCGTACGCAGGTTTTGGTCTGCAGCTTCCAGAGGCGTGCAACGCCATCGGAGGAGGCTGTAAATAGCCATTTGGAATCGGCACTGAACGCTGCATCCCACACCCAATAATTCTTAATGGTTAGCTCCCGCCATTTGCTAAAGTCACCCGTTTTCCAAATACAGGCGCTGCCATCGCCTGATGTGGTGACGAGGAGACGCGAATCGGGACTAAACTTGCAGCGCAATATGGAGCGGCTGTGTGCCTGGATTTTCTTTTTTGGATTCATCGTACTTAGCATCTGGCCGGAACTGATGCTCAGCTCCCAAATATAACAATTGCCTTTGTTATTGGCTGCAGCCATGTAATGGCCATCCGGGGAGATGGCCACATCCTGAATGGAGGCATCCACTTCGGGCACCAACTGGTCATGCATTTCTGACTTTACGTCCCACAGATAGACGCCACCATTCTGTGCACCCATTGCAATTTCCACTTGATTGGGATGCAGGCAGGCGGCATTTACCGGCGCCTGGCAATCAAAGACACGCGAACAATGCGGCGGCGCCGAAATCATGTCCCAGATGCGCACACGATGATCTTCGCCGGCCGTAAACATCCATTTCCCATCCTCCTGGAAGCCCAAACGCGTCACATTTTTTTGTACCGCATCGAAGTTAATTACCGGCGTCGTGCAACTTGAGTCCAAATGTACAGTCTAATGCACTGGTAGCCGCATGCAGCGAGGCGCGTTTTGTCCGGCGTGCGATCCAGCGCATTTACTTGCTATATAGAAATTTGAATGTGAAAAGGAACGCTATCATTTGTGACTTAACTTACCGAGGTCTCCACAAAGCGCATGGTTTTTATGCAGTTGCCGGTGTGCGCCTGCCACACTTTGATTGTATGATCATAGCCACCCGTGGCCAGTATTAGCTGGTCTTCTGTTGCTTCCATTGCTGGCTTCTTTGGTTGTTATTGATTATTAAAGCCAGTCATTGCCTTGTTTAACAATTTATTTATGAAAATTCATATTCTACCAAGAACTGCAAACAAACTATCGAAATAAGACCTATCGAAACCAAAACAAAGAAATCTAACAGAAATACCACCACTTCACTCCACACTTAACATTTTAACTCCTCAATTTATTCAACGTTGAACAACATTTCGTTATGTTAACAAAATGTTGTGCATTTCGTTGGGTGAGTGAACTTGTGGTTTTTGCACGTTTCGTTAAGTTCAGTTTAAATTCGTATACAAAAATGACCAAAGGAAAAACAGAAACAAAACGTCTTCCATACATTAAACACAAATCCGCTACTGATTTTAACCATGCGTTGAGCGAGCATCGATGTAAAGACACTTCCAGGACGCAAAACAGACAACAGGGGAAATATTTCGAGTTCTTTATTTTTTTTTTTTCAAGTTTAAATGATCTGCTCGCAACAAGCAGAAGCAGAAAAATAGTTGATTTTTTCATTAAGTGACTTAAAGTTTAACTTTAGATATTTAAGAAAAAACTTACTATACATATATATATTTTTAATAATAAATACTATAATAAACAAGGTGTGAGTCATTGTATATAAAATAAACTCTGAAATCAGTGTTAAAACTTGACAAAAATGTGATTAAAATTTGCCCCAACTCTAAAATCATGACAATACATACTATAACTATATTTATATATATATATGAGTAGTTGCACGACGAAAAAAAAAAACAAAAAAAATAAAAAATGTATAATAATCAAGAAAAAGAAAAAGTGTGGTAAAAACTAATGGTTAAGAATGCTGATTGACTCGTGCCGTATTATATTGCTGGGCCGTCGTATGCTTTAATATTAATTGGTAATAAATAGTTGACCGAGAAACATTGAATTGGTGTTGGTTGATAGGATATGAAAGTTTCAAAAGGGTGCGCGGTGCGGTTATAGATATAGATAATACATATACATAAGGTGTGTGTGTGCACGCACATCCGCTCTAGATTCAGTTCTTTCAGCTGCAGCTGCAACTGCAGCTTGATAAGATAAGATGCCGCTGCCATTGTGTCTTACGTCTCAAAGTATTTGTAGATAGCCGTTACGTAGGACATGACTTGCGTCCAGTCGGGTCGCTCAATTTGACACATATCATTGATGTTCTGCAAATCGAGAGATGAGCTCTATTAGTAAAGAAGAAGAATTGATATGTGGCACACAAATACACTAACCAGGGTGGTGCCAATGCCAACGGATTCGGCGGCGGCAAATGCAAGTGAAAAATTGCGCCGCTTATTGGCCGGACTGAGAGTATCATAGGGTATGCAATCGGGCAGATAGGAATGTAAAATGGCACAAAAGGCCAGGCCATCGTTCCACGATGAGCTAAAGTTCGTGATGTCAATGTTGCGATAGCCAACGGTCTTGTTTTGGCACCACTTGAGCAGCGCATTACGCTTTGAGCCACCATTTTTGGCCAGCATATTGAGCGGATCTTTGCGTTCACCTGCAAATTCATAAACACAACTTTAGCCAGAGCATATATATATATAGGAGTCAATTACCGCTTATAAAGGATTTTGAGACGTTGCCAAAACTGAGGCTGGTCACTAAAGCTCTGCTCGGTGTTTGGATCGGCGTTGTTAGATTGGGCTGCTGCTGTTGCAAGCTGCTGGGCGTGTTTGGTGTGGAGGGTTGCGTTGATGTCGAACTTGTCGTTGACTGTTGCGACAATTGTTGCTGCAATTGCAACGGTGGTGGCGGCTGTTGCTGCTGTTGTTGTTGTATTACTTTGGTAGTGTTAGCTGCTGTTGTTGTTGTTGTTGCTCCGGTTCCGACATTCACATGAAGATTACTGCTCTGCAGCACAGGCAAGCGTAGCTATAGAGAATATTTTGTGTATAAATTTGCGTGCTATCGAGTATTTTTGTGGCTGCAACTTACGCTCTCATGCCAATCACTGGATACTGGCAATATAATGGGTGTATTGCTAGATTCGGGTGTGCCGCTGTTTAAGCTGGATGTGGAACTATAATGCGACTCCGTCTCATCCGATTTGCCCTGCTATATAAAACAAAAAGGGTTTTTGGGTTTTTTCATTTATAAATGTTTTGTTTTATTTTCGTTTAGTTTACCGGCTTGTTGTTGGTTTCAATGCTCTCGATAAGTGTTTTGACCGAAAGCCGCGAGTCCTGTCGATTAAAGCTTAGCTTGCGCCTGGACGATATCTCCTGCTGAACTGTGGACATAACCGATTGCTGTGTCTCCGTCTGCTGCAATTCTGTAAATACAAATGTAAAATATATATGTTGAATGAGGTATTAGATATTAAGGATGGGGGGGATCACACTTACGTTGTTTAGTTAACTTGTCTAGCTGCTGTTCGAGCAGACGTATTTTATCCTTTTGTGTCTTATTGTCGAGCACCAGCTGCTCGCGTGCGCTGAGCGCCTCAGTCTTGAAATCGTTGGCAACACGCACAGTCATTAGGAGATCTGCCTGAAACTGTTGCCATTCGTCAGCGTCGCGTTTACGCAACTGTGTCTCCTTGTCCAAGCGGGTTTCGCTGTCGCTTAGCTGCGATTGAAGATCGCTCAAATGTCGCTGCGTCTCACTAACAAGCTGTTGCAATTGCAACTTGTCCTCTTGATGACATTTGCATTGCACCTGCAATTCAGAGACACGTTCCTCCAACGTCTGACAATCGCCGGCCAGCTTGTCCTTGTCACACTGCAGCTGCTCCAAACGATATTCGAGATGAGAGACAGCGCATTTGGCATTGTTTTTGGCCACCTTACATTCCTCAGTCAAACCGGCAACTTGTTCGCGTAAACGTCGCAATTCGGCCTGGCTGCGTGACCATTGATCCTGCAGCTCAGCCAGCCGCTCCTCGAGCGCATCCTTTTCGCGACGCGACGCATCGAGCACATCACTCAAATCTGTTTTGTCGCCACGCGCCAAATCCGCATCAAGCTCCTCAATTTTGGAGCGCGCATTCTCCAACAATGTGCTCAGCCTGCTTATCTCAATGGCGCGCTGTGAGATCTCCTCCTTGGCGACGGAGAGTTGCGCCTCGCTTTGCTTGCGCTCTGCATTTGTGGCGTCCAACTGCGAGTCGAGCAATGCGTTTCGTTCACGCTGACGCTGCTGCTCCAACTGGACGACGTCGCGCGATTGTCGCAGTTCGGAGAGTTCAGCATTGAGCTCCTCCTGTTTGAGCATTAAAGCTTCGCGCTCCTCTTGCAGTGTTTGGATCAAATCGAGCAGCTTCTTTTCACGCTCCGATGTTGAGATCTCGGCCGCCTGCTTAGTGTCGCGCAACAGCAGTTCCTGCAATGTGCTTATCTGTGTACGTGACTCGTTAAGCTTTTCGGTTTGGCGACACAGCGATTGAAACAACACATCCTTCTCCTCGGCAAGACGTTCGTTCTCCGTTTGAGTGTCACTCAATTGCGTTTGAAGATCGGCTAGCTCTTGTAGCGTTGCCTGCAGCTCCTCGTTTGTAGAGTAATGCGTCTCTTCCATTTGTATAATCTTATCTTGCAGGCAAGCTACTGAAATCTCACTTGACGACGACTGCTTATCCCAATCCGGTGTAAGGCATGGCGTACCATCATGTGCCGATTCGTAAGTCTATACGAGAAGGTATTTCAATTTGTTTATATTAAATAACGCTAGGTGTTATATATATAGTGTTTGGTATTTGTTTACTTACATTTGGCAGTGCTATGGAGGCGGGCGCTGAGCTATGCAAACGTTGTGAGTCTTGGATAATCTGATGCTTCTCCGCATCCGACAATGGCGAGTTGACAACGTCCCGCAAACGATTGCGCAAAGATTCATTTTCATATTTCAAATTGCCAATTTCCATTTGTGTTTTCTCCTGCTGATTCTAAAGCCAGTGCGCAATCAGACAGAGAGAGATAGAAAGAGAGACAGGTGGTGAGCATTATTGTTATTGTTATACATATATATATATATATATATATATATTGTTGTTGTTGTTATTGTTGTTAGCGACACTGTCTCAAAGAAATTAATATATTATAAACAATTTCAATTGCTTGCGTTTCAAATATCTTTTGTTTTTGCTTATAAATCTGTTTAAATCGCAGAACATACTTTTCTTAGTGACTGTTCATCATCGTGATTCAATCAAAGGAGCGCTATTTTGCCTAGCATATAGAAACATATTGAATATCAATAAATTGGTTAAAGTAACGAAGCGCAACGCAAACGCAATCCCCCCCTCCCCCTTATTACGATACTAGTAACAACAACAACAACTATAGCTACAACGACAAGATTGTTCTACAATATGGCTGACAGTTTTGTTTTGTGGTTAGTTGATGGACTGACGAAAGCCGACTTGCTGTCTGTCTTTCTGGTTAAGATGATTGAATGTTGTTTGTTGTTGTACCTGCATTTTGAGCAGATCGCCCTTCAGTTTGGTCACCTCGCTTTGGTATGGCAACAGCTCCGAGATGCGCGTCTCCAGCTGCAATTGTTCGCTTCCTAAACGCTCCAGTTGTTTGTGCAGCTCCTGCATTTTGTTGTTAGCCTGCGGGGAGAGGATTAGCTTAAATAATTGTGAATAGATTTAATGTTGTTGTTGTTGTTGTTGTTGTTACGCACCTCAAACAGTTGCTGCTGCTGTTGTTCGTTGTTGATGATCTGCTGCTGTTGCTGTTGATAGCTGCTAGCAGCAACAGCTGCGACAGCACAGCTGCTGCAGCGGCTGCTGCAGAGCTGTTGTTGCTACTACTATTGCTGCCGACGTTGTTACCGGTTGATGATGATGATGATGTTGTTGTTGTTGTTGATGTTGCTGCTGCTGCTAATTGCTGGTAAAAATCAGCAGCGGCAGCGGCAGCAACGCCGCCATCTTGCAATGCGGCCAATGCGCTATTGTTATTATTGTTGCTATGACTGTTGTTGCTGTTGTTTGTTGTTGTTGGTGTTGGTGCAGCTGCAATCGACGTCATCAGTTGCTGCTGCTGTTGCTGTTCTATTTGCTGTTGTTGCTGCTGTTGCTGTTGTGTTTGTTGTGGTAATTGCTTTGGCTGCTTTTGTCCTTTAAATTTGGATTTCTTTTGCGGCAACGTATTGCTTAGCTGCTGTTGTTGTTGTTGTTGCTGCTGTTGTTGTTGTTGGCGTCGCTGCTGCTGCAACTGCTGCAATTGCTGCTGCTGTTGTGTTGTCAGCAGCAACGCAGCCTCGTCGCCCACATCGACGCCACGTTCGTAGGTTGCGTCGTTATTTGAATAAAATTTTGTTGTTGCTGTTGCAGGATTGTTAAGCTGCTGTTGTTGCTGCTGCTGTTGTTGCTGTTGTGCCTGCAGCGGTTGCTCATGCGCCGTATTGAGAGATGTGCTGGACTGCGTTTTTTGTCGATTGTTGTTGGAGTTCTGTTGCTGTTGCTTATGCGATGAATTGTTGGAGGAGGCAGAACTCGAAGTTCCTTGTCCTCTGCGGAATAATGATTTTAGTTTAATCATTTTGTATATATATTTTTTATAAACTTTTTTTAGTTGCTGTTGTTTGTATGTTGATTGATTGTTGCAAAACGTAAATCATTAACTTTTGATTTTGTTGTTGTTATTGTTGTTTTGTTTGTTTATTTAATTTATATTTATCGTTGAGAAAATTGCAACGTCGTCGTTCGTTTTAATCGTTCTTAAAATTAATCGTTATCGCCGTTCATGCTAATATATCACAAATTTGATGTCAGTTTTAACACTCTGCTCAATTTGTGTGTGTGTGTGTGTTTAAGTGTGCGTGCGAAATCATTGACAGTTAATGTGAAAGAGAAGAAAGTACAAGTTTCAGCAAGATACAATTTGCAATGCAAGCAAAGATGTCGAAGTAGTGAAAACAAACGATGAATGAAAGTTTAAAGCAGATGCTAATAAATCAACGCGCAAATGTTGTTGCATGCATGCAAAAGCAAAAACAATAACTTGTTTGTATTGCTGCTGCTCCTGCCTGCTGTTCAATCACATGCATTGTTGTTGTTTTTAAGCCGCTCTCACAGTACATATGGGTGTGTGTGTAAGTGAGGGACACGGCATGAATGCAAGATTGAGAGAGAAACAATAACAGTGCGCTGTCATGTTTACTAACATTGATCGAGTCAGCGTCAATGAAAAAACAGAATGCAAAACAAAAGTAAACAAAAATTATGTACACTTCATTAATATGCACTTCATAATAATAATTATAATACAGTGCAATTAGTATACAAAGCACAAACACGACAGCGACTTAAATTGCAACGTCAACGTCTAGTTTCAAGTTAAATATGTATGCATGTATGTTTGTATGCGTGAAAATGTCATTTTTATTTTTTCATTGTCATTTTGCGGCCCGCGTGTTGATTACTCATATGTACACTCAAATTGAGCACTTGAAATTTGCAATAAGATGGTTGGGGAAGTACTTTGCACAATGTTTCTATGTATGTCGTATATATATGTATACATATACATATAAGTATGCATCATAAAAACTAGTTCTGTTGTTGCCCGTTTATGGCCGGCCGGCCGAGTGCTAGTCAATGCCCAAGATTCATTGATCTACAGGTTAAACCAAAAAAGGGTGCATAACATTTGCGCTCTCTCAACTTGCACGTGACGTCACAAATACTAGACCATTCACTATGTTGAAATCTTAACTGTGATGTCAAATCATGTACTTCTTGGCGCCACCTTGTTATGTGTTGTTGCTGCTGCTGCTGCCCACACGACATATACAGGCAAATATTGTGTTTATTTATCGGGTTTTGACGACATCGCGACATTTGCGACATTTGATATGAAGCACAAACATCAAAAATATGACATCATGCACGCAAAATCTGAACTGTCGCAATTTCGTTAATTACAGGCAAACAACATTCAAGTTTTTTTTTATCAGGTGCGTGGGTCATTATACATATACATATGTATATTGATACAAATATACATATACATACACATGTATATACATCTAATACAGGCGGTTTAGGTTTATCTTTCTATTTGCACTGCGATAAGTGTCTTGCTATTAGATAATTACAAATTGCTGCCGAAAAACACGAAGGAAGGAAAAATGAGCCCATGAACCGATTTGGCATTTGAGTGCTAATTAATGTATATTATATAGAAAAAAAACAAAGATCAAAGACATTCACAGCAGGCGCGCTTATTTGGCAACGTTTTGCAACACTATTGCATGTTGCAGCAGAAGGAGTGCAGCGGACGCAAGCAGGATGTAAGCGTTCGTGAGAATGTTGGTGTTTGTGTGTGTGTGCAATAAAACACACATAAAACTGTTGCTGCTGTAACACACAACACCAACAATACCAACTGTCAATGGGGAGAATAAATTGAAATCAAGCAGCAGCACTATACAATGAGTGTAATTCACAATGAAGAACAACAACAATAATGCCGCAGAGAGACTTGAGCCGTCGCGACTTCTTAACAATGAATTCAACACGCACACATACACACATGCAGAGGTATTTAAAAGTGGAGACACGTACACACGCTCTGGCTTTCGACACACACACACACTAGCACCTTTTAATTGTTTGCACCAAATAACTGTAAAAGGTCTTTTGGATACCTTTTTGCACAAACACACACGCAAAACATACCGAGCAGAGTGCAAGACATCGAAATAATTAAAACGTATGTACAGAGAGAAAAGAGGAAGGAACAAACAAAAATAAAAAGCACAAAAGAATAACAACAGCACGAACGAAAAAAAAAGAGCTCAGAAACTGACAACAAAACGCGAACGCGAAGCGACGCGCGTTTTCTGAACGAGTCAACTTTACGCGTAGTGTGACCGTAGTTAGCAACCGCAAAATGTTTTCATGTCGCGGCGCGCATGTTAACCACAGCAAAATGTTATTTGGTATATGGTTAACAGCGCATGCGTAACGTGTTGCCCAACACTTATGTACAAACGTATTTACCAGCACTCGATAGAGCGCGACAAGAATAACTATTTGAAAATTAGAAACACAAAGCCATTTCTATATCTAGCATTTGCATATCAAATTTCTTCATCATTGATAGCTAAACGACTAATGGCTTTCTCTTTCTTCTTGTGTTTTTTCGATAGCAATTACTTAAATAATATATTTTTTTTCTGTCGGAATATAAACTTAGTTGTTCTGTGCAATCGTTTGAGAGAAGGGAATTTGTATCAATATCATTTCCCAGACGCTGACGATCCGGCCCATAGGGCAATCAACCAAGAAACTAGACGACCTGGCTTAACTGAAATGCCTCCGATGCCTTCATGTCTAGATGACAGTTCAGTTTCATTTTCTTTCATTCTTGCGTATTCTTTGGCAACAATGGACTCAGGTAGCAACAGAGATTACTCCGATTGCCGTCTGATGATGACGGTTGATGTCTTTCTTTCTTTTCTTTACATCATCATCATCATCATCAGCTTTGGCTCTAAACCTTGTGGTCTGTGTCGACCAAATTGTGTGCGTGTGCTTATCACCGCCATCAAATACAGGGTGGTGGGAGTTCTGGGAGGGGAATACCGGAACCGCAAAAACCACAAACCGCGTCGGCCATATACATATTTATACTTATATATATGTGTGTATGTACACTATACATACATTTTTGCGGTTTTCTGCATTTTAATGTCTATCATTTTTGCGCTATTAGTATTTGTATACCCTGTATATTATAGATCAAAGTCAATTTGCTTAATGTACTGATTTATCGATAATAATCGAACTGTGAGCAAGATGCTTTTTACACGTTTACATAATTGCAGGGTATTTGCAAGCTGTATAGTCATTTGACAAGAGATTTTATTACTCTGTTTTTTATTGCTTAGACATTTTGATTTTGGCCAACGACTCGACTTGTTTGAGGTCTTTGACCATCTCGAGCCAAACTTCAGTTATCGCTGCTTTGGGGCGTCATGATAACTGCCGCAGTGGGTGCTTCATTGCTGATCGCTGGGCGGCACTAACGGATCGCATTACGCCTGGCGCAGCAGTAGCAGAAAGACAGAGAGAGAATGAGAAACTCAATGGGCAAAGTAACTTGTCGGACAGTCGGCTAAGCAACGAGCATGACATAAGTATATTTTTAAAGCTGGGTAATAATGCTTTCATTGAGTCGTTAGAACGACTGTTAGATACCCTGTGTAAATCCTTATAGATAATAGATTTATCTTCTGTTAGCATTGAGTGAATATATATTGTTAAAAATATATTCGGTTTAATTCATTAACCTTAAAATTATCTACAAAGTATTTTGACGAAACATGCATCTAAAACTGAGGTTAAACTTAAACGTTTCTACTTTATGAATATTAACCGTTAGATGCACCTGCTCACAACGTTCTTTTGTACTCGTTTGTTGCATTTAATGATTGTAGGGTATGGAATATATAAAAAAAAAACAAAAAAAAACATTAACCCAGATGTCCAGTCCATGGGCATTTATAGTCGTGTGAGCGGCACTGTTTATACATATTTTCTTTTGTTTTTGTTGTTGTTGGCTTTGTAGTTTTTGCTAGTGTTACGCTTTGTTGCGCCCGCATTTTCCCTTCAAACTTAGTGTGTGCAAGAATGATGACTAGCTTTGTTTAATCGCAGTTAATTGGGTTGCGTTCAACGGTAAATGCAAATGTCTTAGTAACATTTTTCGAACATTGCGATTGGTCAATACTACAAATACAAACATACAATAACGTTTCTTATAATCAACATAATAATAGTTGAAACGTTATCGATATTTATTTAACGTAGAGTGTCACAAATTCGATGTCACCAAATACCGCAAAACAAAAGTCTTACCCTCTCTCTTTCACTCACTCTCTCACTGTGTGTGTGTTAGTTGCTTCCCCCTCCAACATATTCTCATAGTGATTCCCATTCCCGTTTTCATGCGCTTGAAATATGCTTTGTTAACATGTGTATTTATGTTTGTGTGTGTTTATCGCACGCTTTGTTCGCGTTTTCTACCATATGCTAAACATTTCGCGGCGCTTGTATAACGCGTTTTTATTTTTTTTATTGTTCGATTGTTCGAAACTTAATATAATCCGTCCGTTTTCCTTTCGCTTTTCGACATTAATACAAAATAAATTATTTTTAGAAAACGGTTTTATTTTCTTTCTTTCTTTTTTTTTGGCATTAACTTCTCATCCATACTGTATATAAAAATAGAAACTAACCATTTTTTTTTGGCGTTCGAATTTCTTCGAATTTATGTTATTGTTGCATTTCTAAACTTTTTTCTGTTAAATATTTATGCATTGGCTCTGTTAATGATTTACGTTTTGCTTATTAGTGTTGTTGTTGTTTTTTGTGCCGTTTGTTGTTGTTGTTGTTATTATTATTGCTGTTGGTTTAGAATTGGAAAGTGAAGTCTACAAAAATTTCACTCAAATTATATAATTAATGTGTTTTTAATGATCTAACAAGACCATTTCGCCAGACAGACAACAGACAACAATAATCAACGTACAGCGTACAAAACATATGTGTATAAAGAGCAAAAGAGATAGCTTCGAATTGTCATAACTGTTCATAAACTTACCCACTAGAGATGCAATCCAAGAAACAACTGTAATGAACAGCAATAATCAATCAACGGCACACACACACATATAAAGATGCATATATAGTGGTGCGTTTGTGTTTGCAGCACTTGCACTTTGACTTTGTTTTTGTAGTTGGCAGCACACACACTTAAATTCCGTTAGACGAACACGTTGTTTATTATAATTAACTCTCTTCTGAAATTGTTTGAATTTTTTAAAAACAGCTAATGATAAAGAAAGAACACATAATATTATATTTAATTTGGTATATAAATGTTTACTGCACAGGCATACACAAATATAACGGCACATTTTTATTTTATTTCAAACACATTTATGTTTTATATACAGCTGCTGCAGCAGCAGCAACTATAGGCGTCGACTGCGACGTCGGCAGCGTCTAATTGCATTAGAAATTCATATGCGTGTCGTGAATGGAAGCCTTGCAAGACATCAAACAAACAAAAACTTGAAAAAAAATTTCAACTAATTAGCAATCATTTGTGGCTGGAGCTTATTTTAAGCATTTCTTTGACACAAAAATTTCAATTAGACAAGAGCAGCTCAAATGCCATTTGTTGTTGTTTGTCTGCTAGTCCCGTTATTTCTCATACACAGACACAAACACACACTGCCGCTGCACAGAGCACAGAGCACTGAGAAGATAGAGAGAGGGAGAAATAGACTCTATGACCTCGACTTCATCTTGGACTGCACTGCACGCTTGATAGCCAATTAATATTCATTAAATAGATTTCGATAATATTGTTGTTGTTGTTGATGTTCTTCTTCTTGTTTTATTTATAGACAAAATGCATCACGACATACACATAGAGCTGCATCGACAACGACAACGGTAGACTTGAGGGCGGTCTGTTAATATCAAATACGCACGCGTTTTTAATTACTTGCCAATATTATTATTGTTAATATTGCTGCTGTGCTTGCCGCTTATGTTAACAGCCTTGGCTTTGCTTGTTTGTGTGTGCTGCAGCGGCGTCTGTTTCTGTTTGCCTTTGCGGCCAGTGTGACCGTTTTGTGTTGTCTTAAAAATACCCAACATTTTTAACATAATACCAAATTTAGGTTATTTTTTACATTTATTTTGCAACAACTAACAACAAAAAAAGAAGTTAACTAAGAACAACATTACCAACTAAATGATGAGTATCGCTCAGTCCTTTACGCGCTCTACGGTGCTTGAATCAAAAGGTATCTCTTCCACTTTGGAGAAGCCCGAAACACGTATAATTTTGCCAGTGCCCTCAACTTTAAGATGTCTGGCGAATTGTTGTGCCGGTGACAAGGCCAGTTCGTCTTCCGTTTTGTAACCATAATGTTTGGCCCAGTCGTTGCGGCCTGTGTAGACCATGTAGCAAACCAGACCGAATGCCTGCCATGCCAGTATCGCATAACCAATGCTCAAGCGGCGTTTCCACAAATCGGCGCGATGCTCCGGAATTGGATTCGTGTTGCGACGCACAAAGCGACGTAGCCATTTCATTTCAAACAACGCCATTCTTTATGTTTGTACGATTCTGTCTATTATATAAAATTGTCGGATTTAAATGTTTAGCAACTTGAGAGTTATAAAATAAGTGTCAAAACAGCTAACAGCTGTTTTTCCCTGTAGAGATGAGCAACACTTTAATTAGTAGAGTTGCCAACTGTGATAGTGAGCCTTCTAAAATAAAATTAATTTAAAAAAATAACATTAACAAATTAATAAATGTCCTTACTATGCTCAAAATATAGTATTTATTTTGTCGTTTTGCTCTTTTGTTATTGACATACTAGTCAACAGATTTTTTTAGAGCTTACCTTGATATACATATGCTGATTTGTGTTATTTAAATTTGTAATTTTGCTGTCCTTAATTGCATTTCTATTTCAGCGTCACTAGTAGAAGGCGTTGAAAATCTAGCAATTTCAGCCCAGCATATTGCCAATCAAGGGCAATTCAATCAGTGATAAATCAATGTTCATTTATTGGTTGATATTAACTGATACAAATACATATGGACACAGAACAAAGCCCTCCGTTTTGACCAGCTGGTTGGTATTTTATTTCGGCTAAGTGGCAACGCTAACTGGCAAACAAACGGTGCTTCATAGAATGCAATGTTGTTTTTGTTCTATATAACACAAAAAGAAACTCCAGTTTTAACATTAATTTTGCAAGCGGCAATTTAATGCAAATATACACAATACTAGCAAGCACTAAGTAAGTACAAGTGACCAACAGAAATTCGTTTAGACGTATGTTTTTACAGTAAAGTAGGCTTTAAATATATCTTATTGAACCCTCAAATTTACTAAAAGGAAGAACATAAAAGCCAATTGCTGCCAGATTGCAACATGCCTACTGCGCAGCAGACGCAACATCAGCAGACACAACCAAACAATGGGGAAAGCAATGGCGTTGATGAGATATTAAAAGATGATAATATGCCAAATTTATCGACATTATCACTTGATGAGCTCAAACAGCTTGATCGGGATCCCGAATTTTTCGATGATTTTATTGAGGAGATGTCTGTGGTGCAACATCTGAACGAGGAGCTTGATTCGATGATGGATCAAGTTGAAACCATATCACGTATGTAGTATATATTAACAAATTTACTATCTAAAAATACACCTTGATAACTTATCAATTGTATACACGCAGGCGAAAATGAGAGCAAGGGCACACATCTAGTAGAGTTGAAAAGACGGCTCAGCGATGACTATACGGCATTAAAAACGCTTGGCGAGAAATGTGACCAGCTGAACAAGAAGTATGTAAAGAAATCGGAGGAATATGCACCGCAGCACATCAGGGTATGGAAAGCCACAAACCTAATTACAAATTCAAATTGAATATTGAACTATATGTCTGTTATTGGTACTAGGAACTGCTGCAGATAGCCGCCTCAAATGCGGATGCCGATTGTGAACATCATGTTGAACATTTTCTGAATGGTAAAATCGATGTGCAAACGTTTCTCAATACCTATCAGAGCTCCAAAAAAGTCAGCGCTGAGCGCAAAGCAAAGGAAGAGCGACTTGGTACACAGCTAACCGCTTTAGAGCGTGCTGGCATATGAGTTGGCGAATTTAATTGATACGGTTAGACCCTAAATATAGCTCGTCAATTTGAGGGGGTCTAACGCGTATTTTGTGTTTTAACTGTGTTGGTTCGTCGCACAGCCGCAATATATATATAGATTAAGCCAAAAAAAACCGCTCGCTAGAAAATCGTGTAAAATTTAGTTATAATAACTTAACATATACCTAATTATAGAATTTTAGGCAATAGGTCATTCAAATTATGTTTCTTAGTTGTAATTGCTTTGAAAAGTGTGTGTAGAAATCGGCGTTTTATTGTAAATGTCGCATCCATCGAGTGGGTGCGACTGTCCCCTAATAAATTATTATCCAAGAAAATGTGTGTTCCCAGATTTTTGATTCTTAAAATTTTCAAAACATAAAACAGCCCATTTTCCTAAGAACGATTTGCATTGACCAAGTTTAAGTGGTAAAAATCTATTCACTGCGTTATTAATTTATTTATTTTGAAGATTTTCTTAACGTATAATAATAACCGTTATAGAATACCAATAACAATTATAGTCTCTATAAAAAAGTTTTTAAAAATGCAAATTTTTTCAAATATTTCTTAAAGCCATAATTTGTATGTTGTTTTCAATTTGGTGAAATGCATAAAATGCTTAATGAGTCTAAATAAAAGGTTGTTGGTTGCCGGCAGCGCATATATGCATATCGACAGGCAGACATTGCTTGCACGGCACAGCTGTTTTCCCGGCTGTCAAATACTTATGCATAAACCTTTAATGGTTGGCAAATCGACAGTCAATTGTGATTGCAATTTATATGGGTTGTACGGCAACGCCAACCAAAATGAAGTGTAAGTGGCAGCATTGAATACAAACATATCGATAAAGAAAACTTCAAATCGATAAGGAAATAGCAACCTGGGTCAGAAATTGTCACAAAGCTTCACCGCCTTTTTGTGTGTAGATCTACTTCATGAAAAATTAAACAAATCGGATACAATAAATGAGTTCAAAAATGAATAATTGTATACTTTGTCGCTCAAGCGAAAATAATGAGCTGCTCTTCGGTAAGCTTTACATAAAGAACATTCGTGTACATGAGAAATGTCTGGTGAGTAAAAAAAAAAAAAAATGCAACAAAAAAACGACGACATTATTGTAACTTATTGCATATTTCTGCAGTATTTGAGCTCAAACCTGGCTCAGCGCCGTTATAGTATTAATACCATCTTAAATTTTGATGTCGAAGATATTCATGCCGAAGCTGAACGCGTCAGCAAGTTGGTAAGTTTTTTCTTTAAGTCAACTCTTTTTGTAGGCTCTTGTTGAAGTGGTAAAAATTTGATCAAAATAAACTTATTTTACATATATAACAAACCAAACTCCAACCACGTTTTTCACACATACATATATACACAAGTATAGATACACACATATTTTTTCATTATTCTTGCCAGTTTGCATCCTACCATTTTTATTGACAGTTCCTTTTGTTATTCCTGTCCGCACAAAAAAATAAAATACACATCGCCTCAACATTTTTGTTACTTTCGCAGAAATGTTTTTACTGCGGTCGCTCGGGCGCCAATATTGGATGCTGCAATACAAACTGCCGCCGAACATTTCACACCGGTTGCGGATTTAACCGGCATGCCCAGAATCAATATACTGGTCATTATAGTTCATATTGCCACTCGCATGTTTTGGGATACAAAGAACGCCCCGATCCCGATGAGAGCTGCTCCATATGCTTTGAAAAGCTATTGGATGGCGATGAATTTAATTGCACAAGTCATATACATGGCAAGTGTTGCAAGAAAGGCTGGTACCACAAGCTCTGCGTGCAGAAATATGCCAACTCGGCCGGATACTTCTTCAAGTGTCCGTTGTGCAACAATTCGAGGAAATTTCGCTCAGTCGTTGAATATGGCATCTCAATTCCAGATTGGTAAGTTTCTCTTTTCTCTTCACATCATCTTCACAACATCTCTCAACATCACAATAATCGATTTGTTTTTGCGATTTTGCCACAGCGATGCTTCTTGGGAAAATGATGAAATGTATGACGACCAATTTACTCTTCAAACCAATTGTACCGCCGCAGAGTGCATTGCAACCAATGGACGCGAAGCTGAAGAGCTACAACTGCTCTACTGCCGCACATGCGGCTCAAATCCGATGCATCCGGATTGTACAAGCTTCAATGCTGATGAGTATCGCTGCAACACTTGCGCCAATGTGGTGGGCACCGGGGTGCTAGAATGTGTCGACGACTTCAACTGGCTCATGTCAGAGGGCTCTCTGACCGATGGTGATTTGTTCCGTGGACGTCGCCGTGGCGGTGCCACAACAATTGAGAGTACCACTAGCGAAGATGATATGTTTGTTGTTCGCGATAACATTGTTGTTCGCATTAACGGTTCCACTGACGATTCGGAGCGGCCAGTTAACAGTGACGTGGATGTGTTCGAAAAAATTAGTGATTCGCCGTCTCAACAGTCGGAACAGCGCGACTCACCTGAGAGCAGCTTCTACGAGGATAACTCAGCCATATGTAGTTCGGGTACTGACTGGGATGAGGTGATCTTGCAATATGAACGCGATAAAGAGAATATGACGGCGAACGCTGCCACAAACGGGACAGCCGCAACAATTACATCACCACGTTCACCGCGTCGTCCCCATGAACCAGAGTTTTACAATCCTACGGCTGATTCAGACTCAGATTCAGATCTCATGGTAGAAGAGCCACCATCAAAAAAGATGAAAGAGGGCCCATCCTTGAATGAGGACGGGAAGGAAGAGCAATCCTTAAATGATAATGATGAAAAGGAGGAGGAGGAGGATGAGAAGCCATCCTCAAGTAATACCAAAGAAAATGAGAAGAAAGAGGCAGAGAAGCTAGCCTCCGCAGAAACTTATCCTAGTCCTTATTTGATCTCAAGCCGTGTTCAGAGCATTCGCCCTAACACTGAGCAGCCCAATTGCATTGCGCGTCGCACTCGCTCCCACTTAAGCGACAAAAAACAGTAAAACATTTTTGTCCAAAAAAAAAACAAAAAAAATCGGAGTCTACGCAGAAACCTGATACACAATTTTGGAACATTTTTTTTTTTATTTTGTTATTTTTCTTTTATATATTTTTATACTTCAAAATTGTTTTGTGAAAAAGAAAAGACAGAGAGACTTAATGAATGCGTCTCGCTTTAATTTATAACATCATACTCCAATGAACTTAAACTAATGTTAAACATTAGTAATCGATAATAACAAATACGTTTATGTAAAAGCTGTTTAACAACACAAATCACCCACTGTCTTTGCTTTGTAAAACTACTTTTAAGTCCGGGTGCCAAAAACATAATTATTAAATAATGATGGGGACATACCCTACGTCTCATCACGAACAGTATGCCAGTCTCACTGTCATACATCGATATTTTTGTTTAGCAGGAAAAACATACACTAACCGATAAATATATTTATATATATATATCTTGAATATTAATCAAATGCAATTTGAAGCAAAAACCTTATATCTTAACCAAAAAATATATATGTATAAATATAACATCTTGAATATTAATCAAATGCATCTTGAAGCTAAAACCTTATATCTTAACCGATAAATATATAAATAAAATTTTGAATATTAATCACTATAGTAACTGTGAATTACGTTGCTGGAGGTTCAATGCAGTTTAACTTTGAATAAAATGGCAATAATATTTGAAATTGATCATTTATTTATTAGGTATTAATTTAAAGTTATCGACCAAATGCTTAGTGCTGTAAATGGTCGGACATATTTGTATATATCGCCTCAACCATCGATACATCGATGTTTTTTTTTTTACATCCGTACTCCATTCCATATATATACTGTGCGTTAGTAATAGTTTACTCATAATATGAATATTATTTAGGATTATGAATTTAATTAAGTTATTGGAGCCAGTCAAAATAAACCAAATATAATTTAAACACCGAAGTGCATATGTGTCTGTGTTCGTACCGAAAGCCGTCTAATAATAAAGAGATATAATACACTGGCATTGTGTGCGAGAAAGGGAAAGGGATAGGACGAAGGAGAAGAGAGGGCGACTTGCTAATTTATTGTGCGTGTACATTGTGTGTTTGCTGTCAGTGTGTCAATATAGCTTTGTAATTAAAATATTTTTAAATAATTCGCACAATAGATACCAGTAAAATTAAAAAACAATCGTTTACAAAACTCCAACTGTGCTTCCAACAAAACATCCAGCAACACCAATAACAACAAGTCGGCCCCTGTCTGACATTTCATGCCTTGCCGCCATCCCAACCCAATTGCTGATAAATACATGCAAAAGCAAAAGCAGCAACAACACCAGCGTCAAGTGGTTCAACGCCGGGAATTAAATAACAAGTAACAAACTATAAAACTCTTCCATACAACAACAGTAATAACAATAGGGAGAGCTTATCACACACACACACACACATCGGCAGCTACAGCAGCAGCGGCCACATTCAGAAGAACAACAGTTTATCATATTATTATTTGAGCAACCGGCAGCAGCCACCACCACCATCATTGTGAGAGCGAGCGAGAGGCAGAAGTATACGCCTGTGTATATGTGTGTGGGTGTGTCTGTGTGTGTGTGTGTGTGGGAGCAAGGCACTGGCAAAAAACAACAACCAGCAGAAAACAAGCATATTAACAAATTTTTGCATTGTTCAACGTGGACGCCAGCGTCGCCGTCGCTGCTAGCGTCAACCTCAACGCCGATTAACTGTAAATTACAAAAATAAAAACAACAAAAACAACAGCAACAGCAGCAGCTCCAAAATGGCACGCCACTTTGATCATATGTTCAAGTTGCTTATAATTGGCGACAGCGGTAAGTGCAAATATTTCCATACACATACTAACACACATTTTCATAAATGCATACCTATACCTAAGCACATGAATTCAAACATATGTATGCAAGTGACCTGAACAAAATGCATGCATTTTTGCATGTTTTTCACCTGCCCAACGATAAAGCAACAACGTTATTAATAGCAACCCAAACAAGAGCAACAACTACGGGAAAAAAAATCCTGCACAGTTTGTGCTCAATCCCAATTTGGTTTCTGTTTGTGTTTGCGACCAATCAGCTGTTTTTTTTTTGTGTCTCTTTTATAGGTCTGTAAAAATGCTTGCGAAAACAATTAGTCCCATTGCAGCGATCTTGTTTTCGCTCCTTGTACTATCGATAACAATTAAACGTAGCTTTGCATGTATTGACAACTGTTTTTACCGTTGGTTCAAGAAACATCTGATTAATATAAATGGAGTCCAGCAAACAAATTGGCAAATTGTTTACATTTGATTGCAATTGAGTCTTTTTTTTTATATAATAATATTAATGTGTTTTTGCTGCTCACTTTAAGGGCGTTTTTCCTCTTTTTTTTTTGTAATTAGAGAGCTGGCAGCTATAAACTGATTTGTTGTTGCTATTGTTAAGCAGAATATTTCAACGGTTGCACACATGCATATACTGAATATACATGCATTTGTTGTTTGCTGGTGCATTTGTTTGTGTGTATAGCTTATAATTGCTATACAGCACATAATTACATCGCAGTGCAAACAACACTCACTATTATTTGCAATCACTTGATCGTTTCTTTTTATAGTTTGTTTGTTTGTTGCTGTTGTTGTTATTGCAGGTGTGGGAAAATCATCGCTGCTCATACGCTTCTCAGATGACACATTCTCGGGCAGTTATATAACAACAATTGGTGTAGACTTTAAGATACGCACCGTTGTTATCGATGGCCTGCGCGTCAAGCTACAAATCTGGGATACAGCTGGACAGGAACGCTTCCGGACCATCACTAGCACCTATTATCGTGGCACACATGGCGTCATCATTGTGTACGATGTCACGAATGGTGAATCCTTTGCGAATGTTCGACGTTGGCTCGAGGAGATCAAAAACAATTGCGATGTGGTCAACAAAGTATTAGGTAAGTAACAAATTAACTTGAACATACAAAAGATTTTATATATATAATTGAAACATTTTTGTAGTGGGCAACAAGAATGATGATCCGGATCGTAAGGTGGTCATAACGGAGGATGCGCAACGATTTGCGAGGCAAATGGATATTGAGCTGTTTGAGACATCTGCCAAAGATAACCTCAATGTGGAGGATATGTTTCTGTCCATAACGCGGCAGGTGCTAAATCACAAGCTGCGCACCGCCTACGATGAAAATGAGAAGGATCGCATCATTATTAAGCAAAACAAGAACAAGGGCAAATCCAACAAATGTTGCAGTTGAAACTGAAAAGTTGTATCATCAAAACAAACAAACAACATTGTGGGGGACGCGCGCAGTACAGGTTCAAAATGGCACACACACACATACACACAGACACAGTTAGACAAACATATGTAGTTTACACACACATACACACACACAAGACAAATATTTTTTTTTTGTTTTTTCTTCTGTTTATTAAATTTTTTGTAAAGCCTTTAGAGCCGTTTATGAAGATGTAAAGCGCAATTAATTGTATTTAGCAATTTATATTTATGCATACATATACATATATATTTATATATATATACATATACATACGTATGTATTTATATATATGTGTTTATATATATATAAATATATTATATAAATATAAAAAAGCCCAAAAAAAAAAAGAATTACATATTTATACGAGAATATATTTATATTTGAAACCGAAACAAAAATCAAAGAAAATTGTATTTACAATATTATGACAAGAAATGAAACAATAATTGCGAATTCGCAGCAGAGCAGAGAAAATGAGACAAAATTAAAAACAAATTTATATGATTTCCTTTTAAATCGTTTTGCCAACACTGGAAACAGACTCAACACACCCACACACATACATACATACATGCATTAAATCACCACTGTTCAATTTACCCATGGTGAAAACTAATAAGTTGGGCTCGCATAAGTGTGAACGGGAAAGCAAATTTGTGCGTTGACATTGCTCTCTGTGTGTAAAGGAGATGGTTAACTGTGTTTAATTGCAAGCAAACCTTGGTGAGGTGAGACAGAGAGAAACGAACTCACCACATTTACACCTTGAACTCTTCTAAACTATAAACGAACACTCTGCAAGAAGTCAACAACTATGTAACTAACTGACGCCCACTCTTGAAAACAATTTTACTACATTTTAGATGTGTGTAGTCTTTAAAATTTTATACATATATTATATACACATATATATAAACACACACATGCATAATCATCATATAAATATACAAGGGTTTTTTTTTGATAGATAGTTTTTTTTTTTAGTTTTTTTTTCATGTTTAACAACTAGTTTGCAATCGTTTTCGAAACGCCAATTATACAAATGTATGTGAAACTGATATTAATATTGTATATGATTGTATTTTATATGTATATTTGATATGGTAGACACATAAATCGAAATCGTATACAGATTTGTTTTGTTTCCGCCCCAAAACCTATATATATATACATGTATATTATCTAAAAGACCGATCGATACACTGAATTCCCCCCCTCTAAGAAAACCAACAAATTAATAAATGTTATATGCAGTATTTAACTATGGAATATACATTATAAATCATGCATATATACATATATACAAACCCTACTTCCATATGCAGAAAACAAAGAGTATATATATATATATATATATATATATAAATATATATATATGGTATCAAATAAAGTAACTAATAACATTTTTAAATTATTTTTGTCATTTCCTTAACGAAGTTAAACGAATTTGTGGTAAGTTCAGGTTCAGTGCTAGGATTATTGCCAATACAGTAGTACTTCCATATAGATTATATATATTTTATTCTGAAAATGAATTTGTTATATAGAAAACTTCGTTATACGAAAGTTCTTATGCGAAAAGTTTAACCTGTTGACTAAGACTTAACGAAAAATGTATCGTTAAAATATTTTATTTCTTACTATTCAAGCTTTAAAGTTTATTAATCGAAGTTCGTATTCTTCACGACTTAACGAAAAATGTTTCGTTAAAGTATTTAATTGTCAAGCGGATTTCGTATTTCAAATATTCAAAAATGAAAAGCGAATGTTTTTTTTTTAATATTAATGTAGCTTGTTTTGGTTTTTTATTTATTTATTTTTGTTTTATTTGCAATGTAAGTCGAAGTTTCGAAATAAATCCGTCGGGGAATTAGGTGAAAGTTAAATTAACATTTTCTTATATTTGTTTATGTTTTTTGTTTTTGTGTTATTTGAGGCAGGCAGTGCGGCAAGACGCACACACATATCCCCACGAGCCTTAATGGTATTTGGCGACGGGGAAGGTGCGTGTCTGGCGGCAAGAGACGAGTGCATCACCCGATTGTCCCTGCGGGCAGCGGCAGACGGCAAGATGAGCTTTTGCCTCGCAACTGGCGCCCGTGGCGCATTTGCCAATGCACGGATCCACACACTGATAATTGATGCAGGCCCTGTGGTCCGGGCACTCATTGTTGCTCAAACATTCACCCTACGAAGATATATATATATATATTAATTACACAAATTGAATCTTATTGTTTGCTGGACTTACGCGTGAACAATGGGATAGCGGATTGCCGGTGTGACCGGGTAGGCAATTGCAGACAGGTCGCTCGCGTCCAGTATTATCATGACCAGGCACACAGATGGCATTCGTGCCGCACGGATTGGGGTCACAGAGATCCTCCTTGGTGAATGGGCGACAGCGTACAAATGGATCGCCGGTCATGTCGCGCGGACAACTGCAGACGGGCGTCAAACCGCGCAGATTACAATCGGCACCAACGCCGCAGGCGCCATCGCATGTATTCTTGCAGATGCCATAGAAACAGGCCGGGCGTCCGGCAGGGCAATCGGAATCGCCATAGCATTCGGGACGGCATTCGGTATAGGGACTGCCAATGTAGCCCTTGGGGCATTCGCATACGGCACGATGGCTGGCCACCGATTTGCAATTGGCACCAATGCCACACTGTCCACACGATGGCACACATTTGTAGTTGCTGCACATGTCCCGGCCGCCGCAATCGCCATCGTGTTCGCACTCATGGCGGCAACCGCTTAGCGGATTGCCCAGGTAGCCGTGCAAGCACGAACATGTTGGCACTGCATTAATAATCTCGCATTTTGTATTGATGCCGCACGGACTGGGATGGCATTGTTCCTCTGTAAGGTGAACAAAAAAAAGGTTGCATGATAACTATTTACTTTAACAGTTATTTAAAAATGTACCAAATATCCCCTTTTTTCAACGCTTCAAAAACGTTTAACAGATGGCGCTTTTTTTTTGATGCTCATTCATGCATAAGCAATGTGTCAGAAAGAGAGAGACAGGGAGTGAGTAATTAAAACGCAGCAAATTGCTTGCGACTTTTCTGGGCAAATACATATGTACATATTGTATTTAAATGTCGCACTGTTATATTGTTGTGTTTTTTTGTATGCAACTGTCGACAGGCACTTTTAATAAATAACTAATTTGCATGAATATTAAAACCAACAATGCCAACTTGCATTTGGCTTACGCCCACAAATTGAAGGCATTGCCAATGCACGTGTTTTATTTACCCACACATAGGTGGCGCCATATAAGGATACACAAAGAGCAGCGCGTGCAATTGCCATTCATACATATGCAAAAGATCATATTAATAGCACTGTATATGTATGTATATTTGGTTGAAATGCACAGTTCAGCAACAACAAAAAAGTTATAAGCAGTTACTGTCATCAACTACCAACAGATGGAGCCACGCGCTCTCGCGCGAAAATTAAATTGACCAGAAATCTATAAATAAATACTGGAAGCATTTAGCTCTTAGTTGACTTTCGTTTTCTTAACCATTTGTCGGGGGCGATTATGGCACAACTTTTGTCATGCCAACCAATACTAATTTCCAAACTTGTGACCCCCCCCCCCCCAATTATAATCATCATCATCAACAATGAGACGAACAAGTGGAACAAGGAACAAGCAACAAGGAACAAAGAGTGAAAAGAGGAAACGCAACTTTCTGGTCATGGCCATAAAAATAAAAGCAAATTATAAGTAAAAAAATTATGCGCATAAATGAGCTTTGACTACTTATGTATTTGAACCAGTCTCGCTGGCTGGACGATTTATTCAGGGTACATTTGAAGTGAAAACGTTCCCTTTCCACCGTTCCAACCAATTATTTGCGCATTGTTACAATGCCCAAATGCGTGTGCGAGAAGGAGAGGTAGAGGGAGATGAAGAAATTGAAGCACTATGACGAACTGAATGTGAAGGAGCTAAACCCTTGTGGGGTCAGTTTGAACGTTTCAACGACCCAAAAACCTGCACATGAATTACATGACCTCGCATAAATCACATAACAAGAACAACAACAACAACAAGCTAAATACAATAGCTGACAATACTTAAGATTTGTTTGAGTTTTTCTTTTCTTTTTATGCGGCATATTTTTATCGTAGATCTTGCTTATGATACTGGCAGTAATCGCATTTGATTATTCTTGCCTAGCACAAATAGATTTTCGAATAGATTTTGATTATTGTATAATCAGATTTGATTTTTAGTAATTATGATTATATTTAAAGTGTTTCCTCAAATATTTTTTTATAGAATTACTTATTTACTCTCGATATGAAGTTGTATAGATAATGATCTCAATACATTTATAATCAAAATTAGTTTTCAAATAACTTTTTTCTATTTTAACAAATTCCTGAATGTTTCTTCTGCGACATTTCCCTCAAGCTGCTCTCAAAAGCTTCATAAACTGTTATACAACTTGTATACCAGTTGAATAGTTGCTTTGTGGTTTCGATTTCGACTTCGCCTTAGCCTTCACCTTCGCCTACTTGGCCCTGTCCTTGATCTTGACAAATAACGAAACAATAACAACAAAAAAAAAAAAACCAGCTAATTACCATATAACTACAAAAGAGCAACTGCTTTTTGTTGTAATGGGCGTTGTTGTTGTTTTTGTTATTATTATTATTATGCATACCAAAAGCAAAATCAACCTACATACAATTTATACCAGGTAGTTGTTGTTGTATCGAATATGTACAGCGACCCAGCCCAAAAATGGTTGTTTTTGGTCAAAACCAGTTAATTGGCAATACACACACACACACACGCACACACACATACAGTGCAAATCATAACAAAAGCAGCAACAACAACAAAATAGGGTATTCAATCTTATAAGCATTTTTTTTTTTGCAATTTCCTCAAAGTTAGTTGGGAACTTTCGTAGCCCCAAAAAGATGCAGATTCAACTAATTGTGAACCGATTATTGCTCTATATATATATATCTTACCTGGATCATTGAGATGACATGATGTATAGGGATCGCCATTATAGCCAGCTGGGCAGCTGCATACAGCAACATGATTTCTGGCCTACAAAAGTAATTAGTCGTCAATGAATTTGTAATGGGTATTGGCATCAATACTTACATCACAGTTGGAGCCAATGCCGCAGGCACCGACACATGGATTAACGCAACGATTATCCTTGCACTGGAGGTCGCCGCGACAGTCGATGTTGTCCAGGCACTCGCCACGATTGCAGTGCGTAAGCGGATTACCGCTGAAACCGGGCGGACAGGAGCAGACCGGACGGCCGCCGGCTGCCTCCTGGCATACGGCACTTACACCGCACGGATTCCCACTGCAGCCGTACGTCTGGGCAGCTAAATGGATGGAAGGATGGTAGGGGGTTTTCGGTTGGTTTCGGTGTGTTTAAGTGCATCAATTGTGATATCGATAATTATTAACACGCATCATTTGTGATATCGATAACTACTTATATGCGACGCTGAGTGAATGTAGTGTGTTAATAATGCTTTTGCTTGTGGTTTTTTTGGTTTCGGTGTGTTTAAGTGCATCATTTGTGGTATCGATAACTATTATCACGCATCATATGTGATATCGATAACTATTTATATGCGTCGATGAGTGTGTGGAGTGTGTTAAGAATGCTTTCTTTGTTAAGTTAAGTGCTTCACAAGATACAACACATAAAGAGAGAGAGAGAGACGGTGTGTGTGGGTGAGTGAGAGAGAAAGATACGTGGGTGGTAAGGGGGGTCAGTAGTAGTTGAGTGCTGAATAGAGTTGTTGTTGCTGTTTGGACAGTTGACTTTGTTGTTGTAAATACCACGTGTATAGACCGGATCTCGATAGATGACGCGCTGCAGATTACGACCATCGCCGTAGGTGTAATACGTACGATATGAGCAATTGACACAACGTTTCTCTAACTTTTTACCTATGCTACTTTGACAGCACAGTGCCAGCAGTATTAGTGCCACGCCCACAAGCTCTCGCTGCTGTCGAAGAAACAATCAAAACAAACAATTATAGTATGATTCAAGTTTTTTTTTATAATTAAATATTGGTAAACATTTATTAACAAATACAAACAACATATTCTAAGAAATGTCAATTATCGATATTTTTACTATTTCCTAACCGATCTTAATAAAATCATTTTACAAATTACAAATATTAAGCTAGACTTTCTATGAATAAAGGCAAATCTTCAATATATGTTTATCGGAATCGAAAATACCTATCGATTATTTGAAACAAACTTGACCTGTGTGTGGTGTTGACGATAACATATCATAAGTTTCTCACCAAAGCGAGTAGCATTTTGATACAAAACTATTATACCCTTTATTTCCAATTTCGTTTCAGCAGGGTATACAAAACGACATCATCATTTTGTAACGTAATGAAATTATAATACGTCCGGCAAAATGTTAACGATTTCGATTAAGTTTGGGCAACTAAATTGTCAACAGCAGCTGTTACCCATTTTGGGAATGATTTTATTGCTCGTTGGCCTATATTGAAATGTCAACTAGATAAATTAACCGATCAGTGACGAATACACAACCAAACAAACAAACAAACAATCGTACTAAACGTTAAACATGTTCTTGCAGCTGCCTAGTCAGTTCGATTTCAGCTTAAATATGTGTGATTCAGAAATCGCAGCCAGATTATGTAAATTTTTATTGCTGTTTGACGGAATTGCCTTTTAGCCCGAATTGGCATGACATAATTTAATTGTCAAACAGCTTCTAACAAGGCCAAATCGAATAGTACGTGGGTGGCACAAAACAAAACCTAATGAAATTATGTGAGAAAGGTAAAAATTACTACAGCTATAAATTATGATGATTTTTTAAGCTTCTCTAAGATTATTTCTAAATGACTTTGATTTATCGTAGCATAAGCTGACAGCCTAATCGTAAAATCTATTTTTTTAAAGTTATCGTTTTGAAAAATTGTGTTTTAGCTCTTGATTAATGATACTACTTTGGCTAAGAATTTAGTTAACCTGTTCGTAATTTCTTCTCTTGCGATCATTTAGAACCAAATTCTTTTGTAGCCAAAAACCATTAAGTATATATACTTTTGATCAGCATCAAAAGTTTAGTCAATATAGGCATGTTTATCAGTCTGTCCTTACAATACAAATACATTTAAAATTATCGATAACTTTTCCGGCTCATCATTGCTATCGATAAATATAATAATTCCCCAATTAAAGAACCTCTTTGAAAAAATGTCGATATAATTTTGAATCATCTCTGAAAATGTCATCGAAATCGGTTTAGAAACTCTTAAAATATCGATAGTTGAAATTTACTATAACACAAAGTTATCAATAACTTTTCCAGTTCTGTTATATATGCATGCACACACATACAAAAGAGAACTGTAGATGTTAAGTGTAAGTTTCTAGGGTATCTACCAGTCGTGCTTTCTCGACGAATGCCCAAATTCAGACCTTTGCTTATTCAATAGATGGATTTTTCGAATAAGCTGTTGTTGTTTATTGTATTTTCTGTTATTTGTTTTGGTGATTTTTTAACTGTGTCTGATTCATTGACCAAAATTCTAAAGTGCCGGAAGCAACAAACACTTTAAACAAAACTCAAACTGAGGGATTTTCCCGTGACGCTGCCGCTTTGACTATTTCTTTTTTTTATGTTTCTTTTTTTGTTTTCAGACACGATTTAAATATTTCGCTCACGTTGCGTATTTAATGCATTTTTTATGTCATGTCTTTGTGTGTAATATACAAAAAAAAAAAAAACAAAAAAAAACAAAACAAAAACAAAAAATCAATAATTCCATTGATGTTGATGAGTTTTGTTTACATTCAAACTTCACTTGATTGCACTCACCATTTTTGTACTTAAAGAGATTTTATCCAAGATATATATATATATATATATGTATAATGACTTAGGTATATATATATATATTTTATTTGTTTATATGTTGTTTAGTTAAGTTTTGGTTTGAATGAGAAAAAAAAGAAGAAATATTAATAATTATTAAAATAATTATGTATTAATGACACTTGAAGCGCACGATTTGAACTGAAGCGCCTTCGAGACGGACTTGGGCTATTTATAAGCCTGGCTGTCAGAGTCATTCAGTTAGCCAAAAAGGTCGCATAGAGAGAACTGGATAACAGTCAAGAATTGAGAATTGAGACAACAACGCAACGTTAACGCAAAGTTGGCGTCATCTTTCATCAATTCTCATTCTGTTTAACACCCAGTTGACTTGACAAACTTGGAGATCTACCTCTCGCTCTCTCTCTCTCTCTCTCTCTCTTTATATTAGTCGGATTTGCTGCTTTTTGTTTTTTTCTGCACTGTTTGTTCTGTTTGATTTTTTGAAGCTAAAAGTCATTTGCTGTTTGTTTTTTTTGTTTTTTTTCTTTTGAGATAAACATTCTCACTTATTCAGTTTGTCAGTTGTTCATTCATTCATACTTGGCCAAGAGCCCAGCTTAGCCATCAAGCTATTTATATATATATATATATATTAGACATACAAGCAAGTGCGTACTTGAGAACTTGACTTTGGCTTAGGAGGAGGTTCGCTTTCTGTTGCGTGGGTGTCAGCATTTCATATTTGTATTATTATTATTATTTAGATTTTGTGTGAGATTCGCATTGTTTGCATTGAATATGTAATCAGATTGTTTGCTATATACTATATATATTCATATTTTCATATGTTTGAACTGAGTCGAACACACATATTTATAACGTTGAATGTAAACCGATTTAGACTCAATATTTTCATTAATAAGTTAGTTAGCATCAACATACTCGACTAATTGATACCCTGTAGTACATTAAAAACATTATCTATATATCAAACACATTTTTTTTAATATAATCTGTCCTGAACCATAAGAAATACAATTCAGTTTAAAATTATCGATAACTTTTTCATTCACACATGTTATCGATAAATAATATATGAACCTAAATTTTGGATTAAGTTAAAAACAAAAATATAATTACTATTACTTTTAGATAAAATTTTTATTTTTTTAAACACATCTTCGGTTCTTTTGATCAAACTGATTCAATATTTGATTTGATGTTTATCGGTGCTACAAGTATATTAAAGATATCTGACTGTTTATATATATATATATATTTAGTAGATGCGCATTATTAATTATACTGAGCCCAAATATGGTATTGTGTATTTGTGTATAGTGCATACTCGATTATTTATAACAATCATTTACAACCCATACAAACATTTTGGAATTGTATCCGCTGAAGGCGTTTGCTTTTGTTTGTTTTCAATACAAAACCTGAAAACCAGATACGACGCTATATGTATAGTTGTACTATATGTTTGTAGATCATTTGCTGTTTATTTTTTTATTGCTATTCATTTATGTTTTTTAATTTACGCATGGCCGGAATTTGTCAAAAAATCATGTAAATAGTTTTTGCTCATTTCCATTGAATTTAATTTCCGTCAGACCAAATAAAAAATAAATAAAACCAACAAAAATTTGTTCAAAAAACATATGCCTAAATAAATACAAAGTTCTAAATGTCATGTCACAATTTTGTTGTTGTTGTTGTTGTTGCTTTACATTAATTTTGTTATTTTTTGGCAAACATCTCGAACAACTAAAATTTCAACAAACAAACGTAAAAACAGATTATAAAATAAATAGAATGTTTAAAAAAAAAGAAACAAATAACATGCTTTATTAATTTGTAGGCTTTCTAAATAATATGCAATAAAGTTTTAGTTAAATACACAATTTGTTTGTATTAATCGAAGCTTAAAGTTCAGTTGAATAATTTGTGAAAACGATAAAAGTATAATAGGAAAGTTAACTTAACAGACTTTATTTTGTATATATGTGCATTAAGATTAGTTTATTTTTTTTTAGATTTTCGATAACTCCTCCCGTTTCCGATATACACATGGGATCGATAACAACAAAATCTTTAATTTGTGTAATCTGTGTAACTTTTATTGAAATCGGTTAAGAAACACCGGAGATATGGAAAATTTAAGTTGAGTATGCAGTATGCAGAATGTGCGTACACACTTGCAAGCACTGACCGTACGCGTAAAGTCGTTTTTCGACTAGAGCCTTCTTACTTGTTTTAAAATGCAAAGTATATGAATCAAAATCTCTTTCGGGACTAATTTACCTTTAAAGTATTTCCTCTAGCAATAATATTAATGACACAACAAATTATCTAAGCAACCTTTGCTTGTCATACGAAGTTGTCTAATGCTTCAGGGCTCATTTTATACATTTTATTTCCAATCTTTTTACTTACTTTCATATTTTAATATTTTTCTAACAAAATATAAGTTAATCAAAATTTTATAGTTTGTAAAATTCGCGCTATAACAATTATTTAAACTATGAATGTTAATTTCGATATCAAATCGCTCTTTTCGAGCGATATAGTAAAAATTCGCGATGACATGCTGCCGTTGGGCTTTATTGGTAATGAAAAAATGTCATGGGACGCCAGAGAGCGAGTCGGCTATATAATCGATCGCCTTGGAGAATTGTCGGCAACGGCGCAGAACTTGAACTCGCCAATAACTATCGCCAAAAAAATGAAGAAATCGCACGTCATCTACTTGCTGGCGTCCAAGGATAAAGGTAACGTGGTCAGTGGTCTACTGAAGGTGGGCACCATTGATCTGTATTTGCACGATGAGAGGAATATGTTGTTTCGGTGCATTCAGACACCTGCCATACTCGACTTTTTTGTGCATGGTTCGCAGCAGCGACAAGGATTGGGCAGACGACTCATGGACTACATGCTCCGGGACCTGGGCACAACCATGGACAAGTGTGCCGTTGATCGACCATCGAACATCATGTTGTCCTTTCTGGCGAACAACTATTACCTCAAGAATCCGATTATGCAGTACACCAGTTACATAGTATTTCCAAGCTTTTTCGATGGCAACGATAGTACCAAGTTTAAGGTGTCAGACGAAAAGAATCAATCGCAGGAAACTAAGGTGTTCAATAGGGAGAAGCCACATCTGAGAGAGTCATTCCCCCATTACTCTGAGATGCAACTGCCACCACCACCTAAGGTAGACGAAATGCGAGAAGAACAAAAGTTCCCCCATTACTCTGAGATGCAACTGCCACCACCACCTAAGGAAGACGAAATGCGAAAGGTGCCTCATTATCCTGAGATGCAAATGCCACAACCACCTAAGGTAGAGATGCAAACATCTCGAAATGTGCTTCTTTTACGTAAGAAGGAAAAGGAACAGGCTGAAGGATTGCATCAGGAGATTAGCATGGCTCAACTACTAGAACAGAACGCTAAGGCTCAAGCAAACAAACCGACGAGCTTCCGTCGTACCAAATATAAATTCTAACGACGCATTCACCCACAGTGCCAAAACACATATGAAAACTAAAGAGCAAATAAAACGGTTTCGCACCTGCTCTCCTTAATGACTTGTATCGTAGGGTATCGTCTAGTAGGGTATCGTCTAGCCGGGATTTCTCGGCTCTTACTTGTTTTAAAGGAAGAAGTTAAATTCTATTCACAAATACTTTGATTACACATTTATTTGCCTGAAAGCAAGAATTTCGCTACGACGCATTTCAAAAATTTGACATAAGGTAGAATTTCCCATTTGGTTTTTGTGTGAGTTTTGGTGTTGTGTGGCAAATTGCAGATTGTATATTTAAGGTCAAATTGGCAATCCAATTTCAATTGTCATTGTGCCAGTTGCTTACTTTCACAAGTATTTCGATTTCCAATAACTGACCAAACCAAACTGAGCCGTATCAAATCTGCAATTGACATTATTCATTGAAAACTGGGACAGGCAGGCAGGCAGGCAGGGAGGCGGGCAGGCAGGGAGGGACACGTTTAGCTTAGCTGGGTTAACATGGTCCTTGTGTCCTTATTGCTTGTCAATTTGCTCTGACTCGTAGCAGATTTAATTATGCGTCTTACGTAAATCTTACGGCTTACGCGGCTCATTTGTCAAAAAGATCTCAAGGTCGCGACAGGTTGGCAAAGAACTAACTTATCTAGAAAGAGGGAGAGAGAGAGAGAGAGAGAAAGAGTGAGTGAGTGAGTGAGTGAGAGGCAGAGAGGCAGCATAGTTAACTCCGGCTTTGTGGGCCTGGTCACAATTTATGCCGCCTAAATCAATCATATTCAATCATTGCACCGCGCTGTGTGTGGTGTATCTGACGGATAGCTAAGTCCATTCTAGTATTCCTTCGGTTTTCCATTCCCTTCTCCATCAAGAAACCAAAATTCCCATTGACAAATGTTATGTAATCAATTTGGTATTATGAATTTGAATACACGACTCGTTTGACACCTGTATATATCAGACTACGATAACCTGCCTCCCGCTATCTTCCTAATCCCCGTCCCAAAAGCACGCCCACTCCCTCTCCCACTCCCTCTCCCTCTCTCTTTTGAATTTGGTCATTTGGCTAACTGGTTTGGTCAGTGAAATGCGCTTTTAATTGAATATAATCGGATTCGATTTAGATTTTGTTATATATATATTTTTAAATATGTATTTTATCAGCGGGTTTATCAACCAGTTAACGAATCTATTATTATTTGCATTTAATGTTCCATTAACAAAATTATTGTAAAGTTTTTATTTTATTTTTGGCTTATTCGAATTTAATTGATTTATTTTGTTATGCAAGTCGTTTTAGTTAGTTAATTTTGTGCTCCTAATAATGGGGAATATTTTTAATATTATTTAAGGAAGATTACAAGTAAGAACTATTTGGAAATTGAATTTAATATTTTATACAAGTTGTTTATTAAATATATAAAAATATTAATAAATTAAAGAATGAAAGCTTCGCTGATAAATTTGAAATATTATTTATTAAAAACTTCAATTTCGCAATTTAAATTATTTCAACTTTAAAGTTGCTTGGATATGAAAATAAATGAAACTATTTTTGAGTCAACCGAAATACGAAAGTATAAGTTGTACATACTATATTATTAAATATATACATACTTACATTCGTTGTGCATTATTTAGTAGCCAATTTAGCTTGGTGGCAAAGTCAGTTCTCAGGTGTTGTGTTCGGATATGTCCTTGCAATTTATATGTTAAGTAGCCGCAATGTGGTGTTGGTTTCACTTAATACTATATTAGTTGGCTAGTTGCTATAAAAGGAAATAAGAGCCAACGTGTTGTGGCATAGTCGCAAGTGCAACGAGACAAGCAACGAGATGTACAACGTTGATTCGACGCAAGCATTTTCATATTATTGGTCGGTGTGGCGTTTTTTGGGTTTGCTTGCACCCAGCGTTAAAGATACATTCTTTGCACGTCATTATTGGATCTATACTCTGGTAATCGTTGTGTTTGTCCTCATTTGGCACCCATTAAGATTCTACATCGCATGCTTCCTGAGTGAATCGTTTATCGAATTTTGTGAGTTATTCCATGTGTCCACCATAGTGCTTGGGCAACAATTGAAGCTACTCAGTTCGGTGCTTGTACGTGGCCATCTATTGAAGGTGCACGAACTGCTGCGTCAACTGGATGGACGCTTGCAATCGGCCACAGAGCTTCACATTGTCAAAAAGCATATCAGTCAGTCGCAAAACCTCTTTATTTCGATATCCGTTTTGTTTGGTTCTGTACTTGTATCGGGTGCGATCTATTCGTTGAATTCAGCGACACCGACGTTGAGCTTTGAACAGTATGTACCATGGGATTGGAAGACAACGCGACAACGCTATCTGTTCACAGTTTTTGAGTTCAATTTGGGCCTATTCTTGTTTGCAATCTTTGGTACTATTAATGATGTATATGTGGTTTCATATCTCATTATGGTCACGGCCCATTTGAAGGTGCTGGCCATACGCATTGCCCGTGTTGGTAATACGCCAGGCACAACCATTGCTCTGGCTAATGCTGAGCTTAATGATTGCATTAAAGATCATCAGACTATATTGCAGTATGTACTAGATACATAAAACCTAGAGTAAGTATATTTACATATTTTACCTTTTATGCACATTTACAGATTGCTCGAGACCATGCAGGAGGCTCTATCAGTTGCTTGCTTTGTACAATTCGGAACCACAACGTTGACGTTATGTTCTCTCTGCTTTTACGCCACCTTGGTTGAGTTAAACTATATTAAATTTTTTTTTATAATGCTCTTAATTGTGTCCATCGTAACTGAGTCGTTCCTCATTTGCTATGGCTCCGATATGGTTGTACACGATGCGGAACAGCTGACAATTGCTATTTATAATTGCAATTGGCAAAATATTCATGCACTTCAGTTTCGTCGCAGCCTGTTAATAATGTTAATGCGATCGCAACGACCTGCTGGCATTGTGGCAATCGGACTTTTTCCAGTGTCCATGACAACCCTAATGGCGGTAAGAAATCGAAAGATACCTATGTTACCTACGTAAATATATTTTGGATTTCTTTGCTCATTTTTTGCAGGTTATCAAATCGGCTTACTCGGTCTTTACGGTTTTAAACGAAATGAACTCATAGACTTCAATGGCATTCATTTATTACTATTGATACTCTGAGCTGTTGTTTATCCTATAAACTTCACAAAAATGACGGAAGTCATATTGAACACACACACTTATTTCGGCAGCACGGCTTTTAAATATTTAAAATGCAACCACGCAACAAAAAAAATAAACAAATGAATAAAGATTATATGAATTGTAAGTCTGTACAACTGAAAGGCTACCAATATGAGGGCAGCTAACAGGCAGCGTTCCGTGTCTCTGAATATGGCGAGTGCATGCTTGTGTACGTGAGTCGCCATTTTTGTTTATTATTCAGTTACAAACGGAATTGCGCATTTTATGCAAGTGTCATCCACAGGCGCTCAAAGGAAGTTGTTTATCTTATGAACTCTTTACCTACAACACACACACACACACACACACTTTCTCTCTTGCTCTTTCTTGCTCTCTATCATTATCTTTCTATCTCTTAACGTTTTGTTACTTTGTATACCCGTGCAGTGTGTAAAAACAAACCTTAACTACTGAAGGTTGTTTTTGTGAAAAGGGTATAATGGTTGTGTGCAAACATATGTAACAGGCAGAAGGAAGCACCTCCGACCCCATAAAGTATATATATTCTTGATCGGCATCAACAGTCGAGTCGACATAGCCATATCCGTCCGTCCGTCTGTCTGTCCGTATGTACGAACGCGTCGATCTCAGAGACTATAAGAGCTGGAGACTCCAGATTTGGAACTTAACCTCGCCTAATCCTACGGCAGTACAAGTTTCTTTTTTTTTCGATAACTCCTCCCGTTTGCGGTATACACATGGGATCGATAACAACAAAATCTTTAATTTGTGTAATCTGTGTAACTTTTATTGAAATCGGTTAAGAAACACCGGAGATATGGAAAATTTAAGTTGAGTATGCAGTATGCAGAATGTGCGTACACACTTGCAAGCACTGACCGTACGCGTAAAGTCGTTTCTCGACTAGAGCCTTCTTACTTGTTTTAAAATGCAAAGTATATGAATAAAAATCTCTTTCGGGTCTTACTAACCTTTAAAGTATTTCCTCTAGCAATAATAATAATGACACAACAAATTATCTAAGCAACCTTTGCTTGTCATACGAAGTTGTCTAATGCTTCAGGGCTCATTTTATACATTTTATTTCTAATCTTTTCACTTACTTTCATATTTTAATATTTTTCTAACAAAATATAAGTTAATCAAAATTTTATAGTTTGTAAAATTCGCGCTACAACAATTATTTAAACTATGAATGTTAATTTCGATATCAAATCGCTCTTTTCGAGCGATATAGTAAAAATTCGCGATGACTTGCTGCCGTTGGGCTTTATTGGTAATGAAAAAATGTCATGGGACGCCAGAGAGCGAATCGGCTATATAATCGATCGCCTTGGAGAATTGTCGGCAACGGCGCAGAGCTTGAACTCGCCAATAACTATCGCCAAAAAAATGAAGAAATCGCACGTCATCTACTTGCTGGCGTCCAAGGATAAAGGTAACGTGGTCAGTGGTCTACTGAAGGTGGGCACCATTGATCTGTATTTGCACGATGAGAGGAATATGTTGTTTCGGTGCATTCAGACACCTGCCATACTCGACTTTTTTGTGCATGGTTCGCAGCAGCGACAAGGATTGGGCAGACGACTCATGGACTACATGCTCCGGGACCTGGGCACAACCATGGACAAGTGTGCCGTTGATCGACCATCGAACATCATGTTGTCCTTTCTGGCGAACAACTATTACCTCAAGAATCCGATTATGCAGTACACCAGTTACATAGTATTTCCAAGCTTTTTCGATGGCAACGATAGTACCAAGATTAAGGTGTCAGAAGAAAAGAATCAATCGCAGGAAACTAAGGTGGTCAATAGGGAGAAGCCACATCTGAGAGAGTCATTCCCCCATTACTCTGAGATGCAACTGCCACCACCACCTAAGGTAGACGAAATGCGAAAGGTGCCCCATTATCCTGAGATGCAAATGCCACAACCACCTAAGGTAGAGATGCAAACATCTCGAAATGTGCTTCTTTTACGTAAGAAGGAAAAGGAACAGGCTGAAGGGTTGCATCAGGAGATTAGCATGGCTCAACTACTAGAACAGAACGCTAAGGCTCAAGCAAACAAACCGACGAGCTTCCGTCGTACCAAATATAAATTCTAACGACGCATTCACCCACAGTGCCAAGATACATATGAAAACTAAAGAGCAAATAAAACGGTTTCGCACCTGCTCTCCTTAATGACTTGTATCGTAGGGTATCGTCTAGTAGGATATCGTCTAGCCGGGATTTCTCGGCTCTTACTTGTTTTAAAGGAAGAAGTTAAATTCTATTCACAAATACTTTGATTACACATTTATTTGCCTGAAAGCAAGAATTTCGCTACGACGCATTTCAAAAATTTGACATAAGGTAGAATTTCCCATTTGGTTTTTGTGTGAGTTTTGGTGTTGTGTGGCAAATTGCAGATTGTATATTTAAGGTCAAATTGGCAATCCAATTTCAATTGTCATTGTGCCAGTTGCTTACTTTCACAAGTATTTCGATTTCCAATAACTGACCAAACCAAACTGAGCCGTATCAAATCTGCAATTGACATTATTCATTGAAAACTGGGACAGGCAGGCAGGCAGGCAGGGAGGCGGGCAGGCAGGGAGGGACACGTTTAGCTTAGCTGGGTTAACATGGTCCTTGTGTCCTTATTGCTTGTCAATTTGCTCTGACTCGTAGCAGATTTAATTATGCGTCTTACGTAAATCTTACGGCTTACGCGGCTCATTTGTCAAAAAGATCTCAAGGTCGCGACAGGTTGGCAAAGAACTAAGTTATCTAGAAAGAGGGAGAGAGAGAGAGAGAGAGAGAGAGAGAGAGAGTGAGTGAGTGAGTGAGTGAGAGGCAGAGAGGCAGCATAGTTAACTCCGGCTTTGTGGGCCTGGTCACAATTTATGCCGCCTAAATCAATCATATTCAATCATTGCACCGCGCTGTGTGTGGTGTATCTGACGGATAGCTAAGTCCATTCTAGTATTCCTTCGGTTTTCCATTCCCTTCTCCATCAAGAAACCAAAATTCCCATTGACAAATGTTATGTAATCAATTTGGTATTATGAATTTGAATACACGACTCGTTTGACACCTGTATATATCAGACTACGATAACCTGCCTCCCGCTCTCTTCCTAATCCCCGTCCCAAAAGCACGCCCACTCCCTCTCCCACTCCCTCTCCCTCTCTCTTTTGAATTTGGTCATTTGGCTAACTGGTTTGGTCAGTGAAATGCGCTTTTAATTGAATATAATCGGATTCGATTTAGATTTTGTTATATATATTTTTAAATATGTATTTTATCAGCGGGTTTATCAACCAGTTAACGAATCTATTATTATTTGCATTTAATGTTTCATTAACAAAATTATTGTAAAGTTTTTATTTTATTTTTGGCTTATTCGAATTTAATTGATTTATTTTGTTATGCAAGTCGTTTTAGTTAGTTAATTTTGTGCTCCTAATAATGGGGAATATTTTTAATATTATTTAAGTAAGTAAGAACTATTTGGAATTTTAATATTTTATAAAAGTTGTTTATTTTTTATATAAAAATATATTTATTTAATATATAAAAATATTTATAAATTACAGAATGAGAGTTTGGACGCTCTTCGCTGATAAATCTGAAATATTATTTATTAAAAGCTTCAATTTTGCAATTTGAATTATTTCAACTTTAAAGTTGCTTGGATATGAAAATAAATGAAACTATTTTTGAGTCAACCGAAATACGAAAGTATAAGTTGTACATACTATATTATTAAATATATACATACTTACATTCGTTGTGCATTATTTAGTAGCCAATTTAGCTTGGTGGCAAAGTCAGTTCTCAGGTGTTGTGTTCGGATATGTCCTTGCAATTTATATGTTAAGTAGCCGCAATGTGGTGTTGGTTTCACTTAATACTATATTAGTTGGCTAGTTGCTATAAAAGGAAATAAGAGCCAACGTGTTGTGGCATAGTCGCAAGTGCAACGAGACAAGCAACGAGATGTACAACGTTGATTCGACGCAAGCATTTTCATATTATTGGTCGGTGTGGCGTTTTTTGGGTTTGCTTGCACCCAGCGTTAAAGATACTTTCTTTGCACGTCATTATTGGATCTATAGTCTGATAATCGTTGTGTTCAACATCGTTTGGCACCCATTAAGATTCTACATCGCATGCATCCTGAGTGAATCGTTTATCGAATTTTGTGAGTTATTCCATGTGTCCACAATAGTGCTTGGGCAACAATTGAAGCTACTCAGTTCGGTGCTTGTACGTGGCCATCTATTGAAGGTGCACGAACTGCTGCGTCAACTGGATGGACGCTTGCAATCGGCCACAGAGCTTCACATTGTCAAAAAGCATGTCAGTCAGGCACAAAACCTCTTTGTTTCGATATCCTTTTTGTTTGGTTCTGTACTTGTATTGGGTGCGATCTATTCGTTGATTTCACCGACACCGACGTTGACCTTTAAACAGTATGTACCATGGGATTGGAAGACAACACGACAACGCTATCTGTTCACAGTTTTTGAGTTCAATTTCGGTCTATCCTTGTATACACTCCTTTGTAGTACTAATGACACATATGTGGTTTCATATCTCATTATGGTCACGGCCCATTTGAAGGCACTGGCCATACGCATTTCCCGTGTTGGTAATACGCCAGGCACAGCCATTGTTCAGGCTAATGCTGAGCTTAATGATTGCATTAAAGATCATCAGACTATATTGCAGTATGTACTAAATACATAAAACCTAGAGTAAGTATAGTTGGTAATCGCCTTTTATGCACATTTACAGATTGCTCGAGACCATGCAGGAGGCTCTGTCCGCTGCTTGCTTTGTACAATTCGGAACCACAACGTTGACGTTGTGTTCTCTCTGCTTTTACGCCGCCTTGGTGGACTTGAACTTTATTCGTATTTTGTTTATAATGCTCTTAATGGTGTCCGTCGTAACTGAGTCGTTCCTCATTTGCTATGGCTCCGATATGGTTGTACACGATGCGGAACAGCTGACAGTTGCTATTTATAATTGCAATTGGCAAAATATTCATTCACTTCAGTTTCGTCGCAGCCTGTTAATAATGTTAATGCGATCGCAACGACCTGCTGGCATTGTGGCAATCGGACTTTTTCCAGTGTCCATGACAACCCTAATGGCGGTAAGAAATCGAAAGATACCTATGTTACCTACGTATATATATTTTGGATTTCTTTGCTCATTTTTTGCAGGTTATCAAATCGGCTTACTCGGTCTTTACGGTTTTAAACGAAATGAACTCATAGACTTCAATGGCATTCATTTATTACTATTGATACTCTGAGCTGTTGTTTATCCTATAAACTTCACAAAAATGACGGAAGTCATATTGAACACACACACTTATTTCGGCAGCACGGCTTTTAAATATTTAAAATGCAACCACGCAACAAAAAAAATAAACAAATGAATAAAGATTATATGAATTGTAAGTCTGTACAACTGAAAGGCTACCAATATGAGGGCAGCTAACAGGCAGCGTTCCGTGTCTCTGAATATGGCGAGTGCATGCTTGTGTGCGTGCGTCGCCATCTTTATTTCCTGATCCCATTAAAAATGGGAAAAAATGATATAATGGTTTAGTGCAAAAGTATGTAACAGGCAGAAGGAAGCATCTCCGACCCCATAAAGTATATATATTCTTGATCAGCATCAACAGCCGAGTCGATATAGCCATATCCGTCTGTCCGTCTGTCTGTCCGTATGTATGAACGCGTCGATCTCAGTGACTATAAGAGCTGGAGACTCCAGATTTGGAACTTAAGCTCGCCTAATCCCTAGTCAGTACAAGTTTGTTTTAGATTTTCGATAACTATTCCCGTTTCCGATATACACATGGGATCGATAACAACAAAATCTTGAAGTCGGAAAACTTTGAGATGCCATTTGAACAATAAAGCAAAATAATGACAATCTGTGTGTATTGACATCGGATAATAAACTCCGGAGATATGGGACATTCTAGTTGAGTAAGGAGTATGCGCGTACACACACACACACATACTTGCAAGCACTGACAGTACGCGTGAAGTATAGGGATCAGGGTATCGTCTAGTCGGGATATCTCGACTAGAGCCTTCTACTTGTTTTTATTTGTGCATTTTTAACTGCACGAGCATTCAATCTAAGGAAAATGTTCATTATAGCTTTATTATCATGTTGTTATGTCGGAACTGTGACTTTTATATAAACCGGTGAACTCTTACGCAGCTGAAGCTGGCGCTGGAACTGGAGCTGGAGCTGGAGCTGGAGGACAAATGTTACACCGTGGACTTTTGAAAGGCTTATTGCATAATCCTGCAGCTCATTATGAAATGAATTAACAGGATTTTAAAAAACAGAAACCGGAAAAAAAACATACAAAAAATCAAAAAGCTTTGTCAGCAACATTGCCACATTGCCGCATGCCGAAAGCACACACACACACAAAGTTGGTTCAGTTGTGAATAAGCGTTTATTAAAAATTATATTTGTAGCCATCGCTGCGGTTAAAGCCCAAATCACGGCTTACGCACATTAAGGTTAATCGTATTTAAAGAAATGTTTTCAATTACATAACAACAAGCTTAAAACCAGATACCGTTAATATCTGCGTTACTTTGTATGTGTGTGTGTGTGCGTGCGTGTGTGTCCGGAGGGGGTTTTAGGGCCGTGTCTGGCCTTGGCTTTGGCCAGAGCCCACATAAGTCGGTTAATGGGCGTGCGATTTACGATTCGCCATTGCCAATAAATTATCATTACTATTTAAATGGCCAAAAGCATGTTTAAGTTCTCTCGTTCGTGTGTTCGTTCGTTGAATCATTGACTGTGATTGATGTTCGCATCAATTTTTTGTTGTCATTGTGGTATATATATATATATATACATAACTATTAGAACATTAATATTTCGACAAATAATAAAACTTTGTTGGTGTTTTTATACCCTGAACCCTTTAAGAGTGGTTCAAAGCAAACGACCACCGACTAACCCCTCTCTCTTTCTCTAGTCTTAGCGTTGACCATGTTAAGAATAGTACGTGCACTAATAATATAAGTACCCTTTACCCATGTGTTTCATTCGACCGTTGACTAATTGTATATAAACAACGGAAAGTTTTCATTTTAAAAATTATTAATGAATTATTAATATATAAAAAAAATTTTTCATTATTATTTTAAGATGTCCAATGCTTAATTTTAAAATGAAAAACATATGAATCAAGATCTCTTTCGGGTCTTATTTACCTCTAAAGTATTTCGTCTAGCAATAATATTAATGACAACAAATTATCTAAGCAACCTTTGCTTGTCAGACGAAGTTGTCTAATGCTTCAGGGCTCATTTTATACATTTTATTTCTAATCTTTTCACTTACTTTCATATTTTAATATTTTTCTAACAAAATATAAGTTAATCAAAATTTTATAGTTTGTAAAATTCGCGCTTCAACAATTATTTAAACTATGAATGTTAATTTCGAAATCAAAACGCTCTTTGCGAGCGATATAATTAAAATTCGGGAGGATATGCTTCCGTTGGGCTTTATTGGTAATGAAAAAATGTCACGGGACGCCAGAGAGCGAATCGGCTATATAATCGATCGCCTTGGAGAATTGTCGGCAACGGCGCAGAGCTTGAACTTGCCAATAACTATCGCCAAAAAAATGAAGAAATCGCACGTCATCTACTTGCTGGCGTCCAAGGATAAAGGTAATGTGGTCAGTGGTCTACTGAAGGTGGGCACCATTGATTTGTATTTGCACGATGGGAGGAATATGTTGTTTCGGTGCATTCAGACACCTGCCATACTCGACTTTTTTGTGCATGGTTCGCAGCAGCGACAAGGATTGGGCAGACGACTCATGGACTACATGCTCCGGGACCTGGGCACAACCATGGACAAGTGTGCCGTTGATCGACCATCGAACATCATGTTGTCCTTTCTGGCGAACAACTATTACCTCAAGAATCCCATTATGCAGTACACCAGTTACATAGTATTTCCAAGCTTTTTCGATGGCAACGATAGTACCAAGTTTAAGGTGTCAGACGAAAAGAATCAATCGCAGGAAACTAAGGTGGTCAATAGGGAGAAGCCACATCTGAGAGAGTCATTCCCCCATTACTCTGAGATGCAACTGCCACCACCACCTAAGGAAGACGTAATGCGAGCAGATCAAAAGTTGCCCCATTACTTTGAGACGCAACTGCCACCACCACCTAAGGAAGAAGTCCGAAAGGTGCTTCTTTTACGTAAGAAGGAAAAGGAACAGGCTGAAGGGTTGCATCAGGAGATAAGTATGGCTCAACTACTCGAACAGAACGCTAAGGCTCAAGCAAACAAACCGACGAGCTTCCGTCGTACCAAATATAAATTCTAACGACGCATTCACCCACAGTGCCAAAACACATATGAAAACTAAAGAGCAAATAAAACGGTTTCGCACCTGCTCTCCTTAATCAAATCTTCTTCTTCTTATACCCTGAACCCATTAAAAATTGGTAAAAAGGGTATAATGGTTTTGTGCAAACCGACCCCATAAAGTAATATATATTCTTGATCGGCATCAACAGTCGAGTCGAGTCGAGTCGAGTCGAGTTGCAAGCACTGACTGTACGTGTTAAGTATAGCGTTCAGGGTATCGTGTAGTCGGGATCTCTCGACTAGAGCCTTCTTACTTGTTTGGTGCATAATCATGCATCGACCAACCTCCACAAAGTTTGACACAACTGGTCACCCTAAAACGTTAACATTATGCCAGTTTAATCAAATCAACAATACTTAATAATCGTTATATATATATATATGTTAAAATTTCAATATATTTACACAATAATCGGAGCGAACTCATAATGAACAGCTATAGCAAATATTAAGTCAATTAATATATAGTAAATAATAAACAGCACAGCACCAAAACATTAATATGACAAAAACAAAAAAACGTAAAAAAAAACCAATTATTAACTATGGAAAAAAAGGGATGCAAAATAATTAGCTTAGTGGCAACGTCAAAGAACAACAGCAACAATAGTTGACAGAATAGAAATAGAATTCAAACACACACAAACTAACACACACACACACACATATAGAACTAAAAGTATAAGTAAGTATATTTTGCTGTTGCAGCCGTGCTCTTCATTGCTGTTGCTTTTGGTGTTGCTCCTTAGGGATATTTCACAATATTCGCAGTGGCTGTTGGCTGCTTGATACCCCCCGCACCGACCATTCCATTATCACCTGGCAACCTTCCACTTGTTGCGGTTGTTGGTGCTGCCAGTCGATGTTGTTGTTGCTGCTTTGCTGATGCTGTCGCAACTGCCGCTGCCGCTGGGTGATACAAATGCGTGCCATAGTGCACGGCGCCCGGATGGCTAAAATATGGTATGATAGCTGGCGAAACTGGACTATGTGAGTGCTGTTGTTGCTGGTGTTGCTCCTCAACGTAGTTGGACAGTGTACCGGCATGGGTATGGTAGAATTGCTGTTGCTGTTGTTGCAATGGATGTTGGTATGGCTGCTGCTGCTGCTGAAGCTGGTAGTGCTGTATCTGTGGCTGTGGCTGTTGGTGATGGTGCTGGTGTTGGTGGTGTTGGTGGTGTCCTAACGCGTTCGCAGCTGACAATCTGACAACGTGAATTGGTGGCGTTGATTCATGGGCTAGATTGTATGCTGCCTTTGGGTTATTATTGCTAAAACGTGGCAATATTGCAAATTGATGTTGCTGCTGCTGCTGTTGGTGTTCGGCTGGCGACTGCACATAAATTGGATTGTAGTGTACGATGGGCAAAGCCTGATGTTGCTGCTGTTCGTGTGCTCCTCCTACTCCTGCTGCTGCTGCTGTTGCTGGCGGCAACACTAATGTTGTTGCTGCTGTCGTTGCTGGCGCTGAAGCGGAAGGAGTTGCTGCTGATGGTGCCGCAACGTATTGATGTTGCTGCTGCTGCTGCTGAGTCTGCTTAAGGCCTAGTCGAAATAGTCGCGGCTGCTGCTGTTGTTGCTGCTGCTGCTGCTGATAATGTTGCTGGTGTAGCGGATATGCTGAAAAAAAATCATAGGAAAATGAAGGTAAGTCAACGTCAACGCTGTCAGCCAACCATTGCCCCCTTAGGCACAAAATTGGCGCACTAATTGCCAGTTCCATTGCACGATGTGCTACAGTTATGCTTTCTGCTTTATTGCTCATTTCTAGCCTGCAGTTCGGTTATGGCAACCAATAACAGCAATACGCGTGCAGTTTTTGAACTTTGTGTGTTTTTTGGTTTTGTTAAAGTGGTAAATATAATAACCTTCATATTCCCAAGTATGATTTAAAGTTGTTGCAAAAATGGCTTAAAGGCATAATATCAATAGCTAATGAAATTATCTCGTACCCACAAAAATGCTGGAACTTGAAACCATTAGAAAAGAACAAATTTGAACTAAGCAAATGTTTATTTATCAGCAAAAATAAGTATTGAATATTTTTCTAAGCATATTCTTTGGTTACTCACCATATAGTGCGGATGTTTGTGGTGCCACTGGCTGCTCGGCATAGATCGTTGGCGAATGATGATAAACGCGTTGCAACTGAAGCTGTTGCGGCGGATGTGGCGCTGGCTGTGGCTGTGGCTGATAAACAAGTGGTTGGTAATGTATAGCTGGTGGCGTTGCAGTTGATTTGGGGTAAAGCGCTTGTTGCTGTTGATGCTGTTGCAGTTGCTGAGCGGCAGCTAGCAATACATTGGCCGGTATCTGCAAATAGTGCTGGCCATACGCAGCCATGGCAGTGGGCACAGCGGATGGTGCACTTGCCGAATCCGATTGATAATATGGCCGATACATGCCCTGATGATCGCGAGCAAGTGGTCCAAGCAGCTGAAAGTTTGGCGCTGGTGGTGATTGTGGTGCTGCTGCTGCTGGTGTTGTGGCAGCGGTGCTGCTGATGCTAGTTGGCTCGGTGCTCGGTGTTGGCTGTTGTGGCAGTGCCAGGCCGTTGGCAAGTTGCTTCTGCAGCTGCCTCATATACGAAAGCGGTATGGCAATAATATATTGAAAACGTTGCTGCTGTTGAGGATGTTGTTGCGGCGGTGTCATTGGTGTTGCTCCTGCTGACAATTGATATTGATGCGGACCAGCGCGTTCATAAAGGCTTGGCTCCGGCTCTGCATAGCTATAAATTGACATTGGCTTGCCAACTTGCCGTTGATATAGCTCAACTTGAGGCGGCACTGCAAATCTAAAACGATGCGGCTGTGGTTGCTGTGGTTGATGTTGTTGCTGCTGTTGCTGCTGTTGTTGTTGCTGCTGTGTTGCAAATTGTATTGGCCCTGGCAATTGCAGTTCCCCCAAAGCATTGGCTTGTTTGTGTTGCCCCGCAGCTGTTGACTGTGGCACATAGCGAATACTGTTGCCGCTTTCAGCCGGTTTCTCATAGTAGCTCTGCAAGTTATATCAACGTTTCAAGTTAATTAAATACAATTGTATGCGAAATGTTTGTTGTTGCATACCTGCTGCGGTGCTGCTGCTGCATCGGCTGCCGTATAACGCAACGTTGTTGGCCCAAAGATTGCACCGCTGTCTGCGGCCCCATAGTACGAAGCCGAGGGATAAATGGATCGGAATGATGCCTCTTTTGCTGTTTTGCTTGTATAAACGTTGGCTACACAGCATGAAAATTTCAATGGATGTTAAAGGAAACTATGTTAATAGTACTGACTGAGTGACTGCTATCAGAACACTAGGTTTGCTCTTAGATTTGAATATTTTTGGGATCTACTTTTTCTACTGACCTGTTTGATCCGATGAATCACGTTTGTCGGTTTTGCTCTTTTGCTCCTCAACGATTGGTGTTAGTTTTGTTGCAACAACCGACTCAATTTGGGCATCTGTGGCCTGTTTCGTTTCCACTTCTGCGGCATGGCCAAGATGAATGCAACAAATTAGCAATGCTACAAGCTGCACAACAAGCAAAAGTCATCAAACATATTAAAATAATAGTTAACTTTAAGTGTTATTATTAATTGAGCGATTTGTGATAGTTTTTTTTAAATTTAAATTGATATTATGATGCACACTTTTTGTGGCATGTGTGGCAAACATGATCCGACCACACACAAATACCGCATACAATATTTGATTTAAAACTTGTTTCACATTTCATATAGTTTCATACATACAAAAAATAATAATGTTCCATGTTTTTTTGCATTGTAATTTAATAATAATTTACTTAAAAGCGATTTATAAATGTAATTATCAATTTAATAAATTGCTATTGTAGTAATTGCAATTATGTTTACACTACACAAAAATAATTGAAAAACAATTTATTAGCTGCAGCAGCTTCCCTTTCTCTCTCTCTCTCTCTCTCTCTCTCTCTCTGTCGACTCTCACGTTCAACGAACCTGATCACAGTTTCAAACGCGTGCATTTATAACAGTAATTAGTTGTTGCAGTTGCAAATGGAAAGAGTGAAATGAATTTGGATTGTTGCATGCGCCAGCGGCAGATGTGCAGTAGAAGTATAACAAATCTTCGAAAGAGGAAGTATAAGCAACAACAACAACAACAACAACAACAACAACAACAGAGAGAAGGGTGATGAAAAATCAATATACAATTTAAAAGACAAATGTTTTTGCTTGCGCATTTTAATTAACGATACGAAAATTTAATTATCTTAAATTATTTATTGTTGCATTGGGTATTTAAAGTGAACAGCCATTTAAAATAAACGAACGAGCATTAAAGTCATAAGCAAAATTAATCCATTGAACTTGAAAAGTAGTTTCGAGCCTTCAAAAATATTCTACTAATAAAATTTTATACATAAATATAAAATTTTTATGCATGTTTGTTACTCTTTAAAGCAAAAACTACTGATTTGAATTTAAAGAATCTTTACAATTATACAGTTTATACATTAGAAATATCTCTATAAAAAAAGAATACAAATTCTTTTTATTGCCAATGAATTTTTTGTTCAAAATACCAAGATTTCGATATCGTTTTTGTGTCTTGGAGTATAGCATAGCTTTTAGTCAAGTTATTTTAAGCTTTTAACGATGTTTTTCATTACAAAAACATAATTTATAAGGTGGAAATGGTTTCAGGGCGAAACAACTTTCAAAATTTTCTAAGGTTCTTGCAAACTTCAAAGTATACGATAAGTAGATAAAGTGCCTTAATGGACTGTTTTACGGAAATAATTTGGATCTATTTAAATATTATTATAGCTTTCACTGAAGTTTAAAACGAACAGCTAATTAATTAAATATATGACAACTATAAAATTGTTTGCCATTTTTGTTTTTGTTTGCACATAAAAACAATAATAAATTTGAACACATCTTTAATTTATTTATGAAGTAGAATGAAAGTTAATTAACTAGCAATTATTAACACTCAACTGCCATATAATATATATATATATTATTCACCTTGATGGCTGACATTATTCACAGTCACTGTGTTGATTTGATGGGCTTTATATATATTTAATATATGTTTATATATATATATTTTTTTTAGATTTTTGCACTGATTCAAAAAAATAGCACTATAAAAAAATCATAAACATTGCGCACTTCAATTAATTAGTTTATTTGGGATTTTTAATATTGATATTATGAAATTACGCATACGCCGCGTAAAAATCGCCAATCGCGTTTGTCGCGTTTTTATTGTTTGTTTATTTGTTGTTTGTTTTTGGGTGTTGTGGTGCTGTTAGCTAACAAAGTGAGAGTGAAACGGGCAACATGTTGACGCTGCATTTTATAGGCAAACATGCAACATGCAACATACAACTTGTAGTATTGGGTGCAAGCACCTGAGCTCTTACAGTGTAGATTATTGTTGTTGTTGTCGCTTGCAGCTACGACTACCAAGATACCATAATCATGGCCATAATCGCAACTTACTGATTATCATTAAAGTTGTGGGCTGCGGTTGGGGTGTGGTGGGGTGGAGTGGGGGAGTGTGCTGGCCTTGGCCATTGTCAGCGACAGAGTTCGGTTTGTTTGTTGTTGTTACGGGCCAACCCCATCGTCAAGTGCAACAGCAATTGCAACCAATTAGCTGTTGCTTGCGGCTCTTTTGCGAATTTTCTCGTTATTTCACTTTGCTGCGGCCAAATGCAAATTCTACTTAACAACAAGAACAACAGGAACAAGCATAAAGTCGCTGGTTTTGCTTTTGGTCAACGGTCAGCATTATAGTTTGCCCTATAGCACATAGTACATATACATAGTTTGTTTTAACTGTCCCCCCCCACCCACCACCAACCCGCATCCTCTCTCTCCCAAGCAGTTTGTGTATCTCTAATCCTCATCGTTGTTTGCTGCTGTCTGTTGCAGGTTGTGTTGCTGTCATTCTTTGTGCTTGTTATTGTGCTTGTACTCTTGCAGCATCCGTGGCAGCTGCCCCGCTCATATTTTTGTCCCGTGGCATCCTCTTCACTATATTCTTGCTGTTGCCATTAACGTCTGTTTCTAGTTTATGAGCTTGTGCTTCACATTTGCATTTACAATTTATTGCGTTCTCAGTTTTTATTTATTAATCTTTAGCTAACAAGCGAGAAACTCACACAGAGAGAGAGATAAAGTTATTCATTTAAATTTTTTCATTAGTGAACATGTTCACGTACTTCATTTAAATATAACTGAATACGAAAATTGCACGCGAAGTTGTATAAACATTTTTATTGTTTGCGTATCATAGAATAATGATTTAAATGATTAACAGTGAAACGTACAAAAATGTTAATGAAGAATTATATTGATAATGATACGAATACTTATTGCTATCGATAACACGTGTGTATCAAACTTCATGAGAAGAAGGCTCTAGTTTCAGACTGTATCGTTATCGATTACATATGTGTATCGAAATACGAGAGCGGTATCGATAATGTGAAATAAACTTGATTTCATATGCCAAATTTAAAGTATATTGTTCTTTAATAGTTCAAGGTTTTTTTTTTATCAATATTATTTCATTTCGATATGTTTAAGGTTATGTCATATAACGATATCTTGGAAATGTACAAACGATTTTGAAGTGGAAATAATGGTTCATAAGAAAGTGTTCTGTGCTCTTTTCTTTTATTTGGTTTTTGGCACTCAACTTGGACATATATAGAGATTAAGCAAAAGTTGATGCGTATACGTAATTAAGTACACGTTTAGACGGCACATTGTAAATAGCGTAATAGCGAGTTTTCCCTCTCTCTCTCACTCTCATAGTTTTGTACTTTTACTTTTCTTCCATATCGGGTGAGTATTATTATGTATTGCACAAAAGCATTGCAAAAGTTAAGCTTCCATTAAGTGTGTTTGGCACTATAAAAGTGCTAAGCATATCCCAAACATTATCTTCACCCCCACGCCCTAACACACTTCAGGTTTTTGCACTCCCAAAAATTGCTTTGTTGCCTTAGAAAAACAGAGAGAAGCGCTTTCAGTGTTCCTAATAAAATCAAGTGGCTTTCAGTAAAATTTAACTTAACAACAACAGCAACAACAAAGATGATGATGATGATGATGATGTCTAAAATGCCCATGTAACATCAAATGAATGCCCTAATTTGCCATCTCCACATAAAATTGTGCCAAGTAGCAAGTTTAAAGCTCTTGTTACAACCAAACATACTGTATGCAATGAAATAAAGAATCTGTCAGTGCATGACGATAAGGGCGGATGCGAGAGGGGAAAAGCAGATGTAAGTGCCTGATAACTGCAGTGCGCCACTTGCCCTCAACATCGTTTCGGATTGCTGTTGTTGTTGCCAGGTACTCGGATACCGGTGTAAAAGAGTTATAATTAGCAGAGCAAACGTTGACTGGAAAATAACAAAAGCCTTTAACGTCAGCAACGAGAGCAGCTGTGTGGCTTGTCCTATGCTCAAAGCTACCGTTGACTGACTCCACACACACACACACACACACACATTCAACAAGGATTAGAAAGTGCTAGAACAGCAATTGACTCAGTCTCTCTCACTTGCTCTTTCGCTTTTTCCTTCTCTTGACATGCATATCCATTTGTGTTCACCTGCTATTATGGCGTGTAATTTTCATTGTTTGTGCTTGGAATCGGCCAGCGCGCAGGATTTGTTGCACCAATTTCAAAGACTGGGCATCCAGAGCAACAAGAGAACCCCACTAATGCAAACTGTAAATACTTTGTAAAACATTGTTCTCAGCTCACTGTTTAACATAAGAGAGAGAAAGAAAGGAAAAGAAAACCATTGACCATCAAATATCATTCAAAATATAAATTTTTAAGAACTTTAATGAATTGCTTCAAATACTTGTTAAGTAAAATTTTTTTTTAGTTTTATGACTGATTTCAAAGACTTAGATAAAAGATATTTGGTTTAGGTTATATAATTCCGAACCTTCGAAAAAAAAAAAACACTTTCTATGTTAATGAATTCGGTTCAATCATTTGTTTTTATGCTTTTTTGGCTCAAATGTTGTATAAAAAATTCTTAGCTCAATTTGTTTGCCCTTTTAAAGAGTTTTTAGAACGGCTGCTCATTTAATAGAGGAAGTTGACCAATTAATATGCAAAACAGATTTATACAAATTAAATACAGATTTATTTCAATTTAGTAGCATGACTCATCAACGGATTCAAAAGCATATGCTAATGAGTAATAATTTGAATAATATATTGATTAATCGTCTTGACTAATCAAATCGATTCCCGTTATGCTAAAGGTCAAATGAAATAAGAAATCAAATGAGTAGCAGCTTAAGTTCCATATATGATTATTTGAAGATGTTATTTGAATTTTATACAATTTATATGTACATCAGCTGTTAGCAGCTATATAAAGCTGTGTACATAATAGTCACCGCTAAAGCACACATTTTTTATTATTTAACTTTTTCTTATATCCAAAAAACATTTGTTTAACAATCACAAGTACGACTTTTTTCAGTCTTTATATGTGTACATATTTTTTTTTTGCCACTTTTAAGTTTCTTGAAACGAATGCAAAACAGAGTTTGTGAGGTAAAATTGGTTTTTTCTAATCGATAAAATGTTAACCGCAAATGACACAACTCAAATGTCAACAAAATGATGTTGGTACTATCGAATTTTGCCTTTTTTATGATATAACATAATTAAATCGTGTAATTTTAGAGACGCGAATCAAATTGTGCAAATGTTTGTTTGGTTTGTCATTAAATTTTCATTTCATTTCATTTGGTTTCATAATCATCAAATGGAATGCCATGATGAATAGCTGCTAGTTTTGCTAGTTGTTTCTGTTGCGGTTTGCCATATTCACGCAATTCCAGCTAAAATACCAAAAAAGGCGGCCAGTAGTCGGTCTATCTAACAACTAATTAGCTTACCCGGACAATGTCCAGCTTTATACTATGTGTTGCATGTGTGTTATAAGTTAAATCCATGGACCTGGTCAGGAAATGATGCGATGCGTTAGTTCCAAAAACAAAAAACAAAAAAAAAGGAAAAAGAAAGCGATTTAAAGTGCATTATGCAATCGATGTGAGATGTAGGCAGATGGAACTAAATCAGCGCAACACAAATCCAGATACAACGAAAAAGCTAAAGAAAAACCAGTTCAAGCGATTCCAAAAGGAAGCCTTGGTCAAGCCGTTTATATTGCCACGGAAATGTGCAGCTGCTCTTGATGCTGTTGTTGCAGTTGCATCAATGGGTGAAACACAACATCAATAGTTGTTTAGCAGGCTCCAAAAGTGCAAAAGTCCAGTTGTTAGCAAGTGAACTGGTTTAAATGGCTTTGACGATGCGGTCAAGTATCGCTATCAAGTGTTGGCCTTCTTTATTTTTAAGCAGTTTCCTTTTTTTTTTTTCGTTGCCTATTTAATGCTCTATTTGGCACGTCGTTGAAGTCAATCGTATTGCCTAATTCGTTTATGAAGCTTTTCAGTTGAGGGTGAAGGTGGAAAAGTTTAGATTTAATTAAAGCTCTTTGTTCGTCTGCCTAAGTCGAAAGTATATTAAAGCTTATTCTTTTTAATATAGTAACAAAGCTAATAGATTGGCCCAAAATCTACTTTTAGTCGAGTAGCTTGAAAAATGACATTCTACGCTTTACGCCAATACAAACCGAAATGGTTTAAACATATAAGATGGTTATTAAAGATCTTTCATTGGCTGCTTAACACATTTAATCAACAGTTTAAAAAGAAGATAGAAATAAAATAAATAAGTACATGCAACAGTCGTATTTCTTATGCCAAAGTTGTACACTGCAAACAAACAGCAAATGCATTGGATAAAAATGTTTCTACACATTTTGGTATTTTATAGCTTTAGCATTGCGCATTTTACAATCCCCAAGTTGTCTGTTTGTTTTCTGTTTTTTATTTTTCAGTTTCATTGTATGCGAAACAAGATATGCACCTTTCTCAATACTCAACTGTGGGGGGCTTACTTCCTATTTATTTGCCATTTTGCTTTTCTACGATGACAAAATTGTTGCCATCAGCCTGGTGTCTGGTGATTGTACAATTGATTATAACGGTCAAACAAGCTATAACTAACTTATTATGCTTTAATGTTTGAGTTGAGCTTAGTTTGTTTTGAATAATTGTTATACATTTAAAACATCAATTTGGGTATAGAAATGTGTAAAAGATTTTCAATCTAGTCGATCTAGATTCGCAGTTGATCATTCCAGTATATATAGCTTATATATATTAATGACTTTATGAAGCTATGTCCATCTGTCTATCTGTATGTATGAGAGTTAAAACCGAGATTTAAAACATAATCATCTTTCCGTTAGCAATAAAATCTGTATCTCCCTTTCTTGACTAGAACATTCTTACTTGTTTTAAATTCGTTAGTGTTTACAGGTTACGATATTCAATCCCGTTTTGGGGCATTTGACAGCTTTGGTAGTGCCACTGTCATTGCCACTGCTTTGGTGTTTTTGCAAAGTGAATCAAGTTGTCAACAACAAGCGAAATCAAAGTAAAACCAAACCAAGCCAAAAAATGAACCCAACAACCACCAACTAAGTACCACATTGACGATCCGAACCAGATACGGTTTCGCATTTGTCGTTGGCGTTTTTGTTGGTGTTGTTGTTGTTGGTCTCCCCAAACAGTTAAAAGCAAAATTATTCATTACGATTTCCGCGCTACTGAGAAAGAAAAAAATAGCGCAGCAAAAAAAAAAAAACCAAAACAGTTGTATAAAAAAAAAGAAGTGAAATAAAATGCGCACACGCGGACATGGACAAAGAAAAGTTTTCCATGAAAATGTTTCAAATACTCACTTGGATCTGCTCTGCTCTGCTCTGATGGTTGTGTGTGTGTGTGCGACTTGACTGTGTTGAGGCGTTTTGTCCATGTTGGGCGTGGCTTGACGGCTTGCCGTACTTTGGTTCCTGTTGCTGTTGCTGCTGCTGCTGCTGCTTTTGAGTTGCACGTCGCACGCCGCCTGCCAACAATTGACTTTGAATAAGTTTCGCATTGAAATTATGCCAATTTGTTGTTTTTGTTGTTGTTGTTTGCCCGCCCGTGTTATGGTTTCAGCCAAAGCTGCGACACTGACGCAGATAATTTGCGGCGATGTTGTAATTTGCTTCTTTTATATATATATATATTTTTTTTTTTTTCTTCTTTTCTTGCTTTTACTTTCTGGTTAAAGTTTTTTCTACACGTAAACAACTTGAGGCGTTGTTGCAATTGTTCAAGCAGATTCCAGAAACGATGTTACGCAGCCACTTCATTTTATTGTTATTGTAATTTATTTCGTACTTTTGCTTAAGCAGCGCTTCATACGCCCAATAACAACAACAACAACAACAACAATAAGTTGATCGCCTTCTCAGCCTCACAGTTCGCCACTTGTTGGCTGGTCGGTCGGTTGGTCGGTTTGTTGGTTAGTTGGCTTGCTTTGGCCCCACCGAAACTTATGACTGGTTGCCCACTTCAAACAAAAACGAACACAAAGTGCAAGAGGGCAGGAAAAACAAAAACAAAAACAAAAAAAAACTTTCTTAAATTTAATCAAAAAAGTTTGTTGTTGCTTTTTAGCGGACAGCAAAGTGCGTTTAATTGGACAAGGGAATACACATAGCCCACGCAATACAAAAACAATAAAGAAGCAAGTGAAAACGTTGCAGTCGAATGCAACTGACTGCGGCATACTCTTATACCAGTTTAACATCTGGTCGTCAGAAGTCTGCTTGTAAGAAGAAGTACGGTGCCGGCAGGGGTGGGCTCTTATGGTCAACACTTTTAGCACACACACACACACATACTTGCAAACACTGACTGTACGCGTAAAGTATAGGGTTCAGGGTATCGTCTAGTCAGGATTTCTCGACTAGAGCATTCTTACTTGTTTTTAAATGCATGCAAATGTATATGAATCAAAATCTCTTTCGGGTCCAATTTACCTTTAAAGTATTTCCTCTAGCAATAATAATAATGACACAACAAATTATCTAAGCAACCTTTCAATTAATATTTTTCTCTTTGCAACCTGAAACGTTTTGTGCTTATAAATGTATCTTTGGTTATTGGTTGCTTGCTAAAAACTTATTTTTAATTGGTTAAAGTATTAAAAATCGATTGACAATTAACATACTACAAACACAAATACAGTTTAGAACAAAAAGAGGAAGGATTTTTGCAAATAAGCCACATAGAAATATTGCCGCTGACCGCAAATGGCATTTTAGAGATGTTAACCAAAACCGAGTCCAGCGTAAACGTACAAAATACAACGAAAATAAACGAAAATTGCGGCCCAGAAAGAAAATGCCTCAGCTTGGGGAGATGTGAAACTCAAATTGCCCAGTCAAATGAAAAACTATTTAAATGCAATTGCTGGCCAAGCGTCGATTTGTTGCTCACTGAATATTCGAGTGCGCAATATAAATATTTGGTGTTTGTGTGTGTGTGTGTGTGTATGTGGCAAGCACACACCATTAAGATACATTTACACTGGTAGCCAAAAATTCCGTATTCCGAATTCCCAACAGTCACACTCTCTGCCTGTGTCACACTGTGTTAGCAGATAGTATAAGTTCCGCTATCAGTGCTGCATCCGTTAGGATGGGAGAAAGAGAGAGAGAGAAGAGCAGAGAAAAGGAGAGGAAGAAGCTAACAATGTTGAATGAAATTGGGAAGTTAGCTTACAGTCGTTATGTTCATTTTCGCGACTTCTACTGTTGTTGTTGTTGTTGTTATAGATGCAACAATGAGGGCGAACGTTTAACTAAAAATTGTGCCACTTTAGCTATTCAGTTAGCTATCAAATATGAATAAATAAGCGCGCCAAAATGTTGGAAACCCAACCCAAAAAAGCGTAACATAATCGGAATCTGTGGTTTTTACATTCGAACTGTTTTCTGGACCATTCGTGAATATGCTCATTGCCGAATGCTACACTAAAGGAAATTGCGAAACGTGCTTTATGTGCTGATGCAGCAGTTGAATTTAGTGTACACATAAGTTGAATATTTTTGCATTTCTTTATACTTTTGATATGTATTTATTGTTACTACTATTATTGTTACTAGTTAGTTGCCAACTAAGGACAGAACAACAACACAAGGCACACAATATCTTTAAAATCTTTAAATCACATGTTATTCCCATGTATAAGCTATATTATTGAAAAGCTTTATTAACATCCATTCAAATTTTTAGTATTTAAAGGTTATTATTATTTGCTTAAAAGAACCAACGTTCTTTGGTAAACATTAATAATGGATAAAAAGGGTATAATGGTTTTGTGTAAATGTATGTAACAGGCAGAAGGAAGCATCTCCGACCACATAAAGTTTATATATTCTTGATCAGCATCAACAGCCGAAGCGATAAAGCCATGCCCGTCTGTCCGTCCGTCTATCCGTCCGTCTGTAATAACAATGACACAACAAATTATCTAAGTAACCTTTGCTTGTCATACGAAGTTGTCTAATGCTTCAGGGCTCATTATATAAATTTTATTTCTAATCTTTTCACTTACTTTCATATTTTAATATTTTTCTAACAAAATATAAGTTAATCAAAATTTTATAGTTTGTAAAATTCGCGCTACAACAATTATTTAAACTATGAATGTTAATTTCGAAATCAAAACGCTCTTTGCGAGCGATATAATTAAAATTCGGGAGGATATGCTTCCGTTGGGCTTTATTGGTAATGAAAAAATGTCACGGGACGCCAGAGAGCGAATCGGCTATATAATCGATCGCCTTGGAGAATTGTCGGCAACGGCGCAGAGCTTGAACTCACCAATAACTATCGCCAAAAAAATGAAGAGATCGCACGTCATCTACTTGCTGGCGTCCAAGGAGAACGGCAACGTGGTCAGTGGTCTACTGAAGGTGGGCACCATTGATCTGTATTTGCACGATGGAAGGAATATGTTGTTTCGGTGCATTCAGACACCTGCCATACTCGACTTTTTTGTGCATGGTTCGCAGCAGCGACAAGGATTGGGCAGACGACTCATGGACTACATGCTCCGGGACCTGGGCACAACCATGGACAAGTGTGCCGTTGATCGACCATCGAACATCATGTTGTCCTTTCTGGCGAACAACTATTACCTCAAGAATCCTATTATGCAGTACACCAGTTACATAGTATTTCCAAGCTTCTTCGATGGCAACGATAGTACCAAGTTTAAGGTGTCAGAAGAAAAGAACCAATCGCAGGAAACTAAGGTGGTCAATAGGGAGAAGCCACATCTGAGAGAGTCATTCCCCCATCACTCTGAGATGCAACTGCCACCACCACCTAAGGAAGACGTAATGCGAGCAGAACAAAAGTTGCCCCATTACTTTGAGACGCAACTGCCACCACCACCTAAGGAAGAAGTCCGAAAGGTGCTTCTTTTACGTAAGAAGGAAAAGGAACAGGCTGAAGGGTTGCATCAGGAGATAAGTATGGCTCAACTACTAGAACAGAACGCTAAGGCTCAAGCAAACAAACCGACGAGCTTCCGTCGTACCAAATATAAATTCTAACGACGCATTCACTCACAGTGCCAAAACACATATGAAAACTAAAGAGCAAATAAAACTGTTTTGCACCTGCTCTCCTTAATCAAATCTTCTTCTTGTTATACCCTGAACCCATTAAAAATGGGCAAAATTATTTAACAGGCAGAATGAAGCATCTCCGACCCCATAATATAGTAATATAGCATAATAATAGTATATATATTCTTGAACAGCATCAACAGCCATGTCCATCTGTCCGTCCGTCTGTCCGTATGAACGCGTCGATCTCAGAGACTATACGAGCCAGAGACTCCAGATTTGGATCATAAGCTAGTCTTATCCCTAGGCAGTACAAGTTTGTTTTCGATTATCGATAACTCTTCTCGTTTCCGATATACACATGGGATTGAAAAAAACAAATATTGAATTTGCAAACTTGAGTTCAAGACATTATGGAAAATAATGACAACCTGTTAAATTTTTATTGAAATCGATTAAGAGACTCTATAGATATGGAACGTTGAAGTTGAGTAAGTAGTATGTGCGTACACACACACACACACATACTTGCAAGCGCTAACTCGACAAGAGCCTTCTTACTTGTTGTAGTTATGTTTCTTGGTTGATATCGCAATGAAAAATAAATAAAACTTTGCCTTCTGCTTCGGTTATTGATAAATAAAAATAAAAGGCCACCGCCTGCAGCTTATTTGTGTAAATATTTAATTTACATTTCGCTTCTTCTTCTTCTTCAGAATCACTTGCTCCTCAACCTTTTAACGAGTATGGTAATGTGAGGAATCGCTGATTAACAGAGATACATATGTATGCTGCCCGTTAATATGGATCGACAATTTTGTAAAGCTCATTTGTGAAATGAATTTTTATCTGCAGTTCTCTCTCTCTCTCTTTCGTTAATCATCAGCAGAAGGAAAGAATGCTGCCGGCAATGTTGGCTATGATGGCAAACCGTGTAAGCCATCAGACAGCCGCATCCGCTTACGCCGGACTTATTACGCACACACAGCATGCCACGCCATCCCGCACCTAGCGCGAAAGGCAGTGAAGTGTGCAACACTTTGAGCACTTCGCCAACTCGAATATACTCTACATATTTATTTATTTATTTGATTTTTGCATATTGTTTGTAAAAAAAAATTAAAATATGATAAGTATTGCAAAGAATCAGAATGAAATCTTTAAATAAGTTTTAATAGCAAAAAAAAATTTTAAAATATATTAAATTAATGTATTTTGATAAATTTTTGAAAAAAAAAATATATTTTTGATATAAAATTGAGTAAAAAAATATATGTTACTGTTACTGTTACTGTTACTGTTTTATGTTATCAGCCAGTCGAACTATATTGCTGTGATCATCAATAAAATGGCGTTATCGATAAACTTTTGATAGCGATAACAATTACTACTCAAATTTATACAATTTGAAGTCTGAAATATAGTCTTTATGAAATATAGATCAAATAATGATTATCTGTGAAAATTGATTGAAATCGGCCAAGAAGCGGAGAAGTTATCGCAGATATAAGTTTACTTCGATAGACAAGAACAAGTGATAGACATTTTATACACAAACACAAGCATATAAACATTAAGTGACCGCGTAGGTACTATATGGTATCTCCTAGTCGAGCTCTCTTTTTTTTTGTCTTCTGCATGCAATCCCAGTTCCCAGTTCCCAGTTGTGCTGAATTGAGTTAAGTTGCGTTGCGTTAAGTTGAGTTGAGTTGAGTGGATTGGAGTCGAGTTGGGTTGAGTTGAGTTGAGTTTAGTCACTGACTCAGTGAGTAAACGTTTCCTGCCCCAGCAATTATATCATTTCCCATCCATCGCTGGCTGTTTGGCAAACTGGAACCGGCGGCTTTTTTTTTTCACTGCGTTTCATTCGTGCGTGCAACATTTGAGCTAATTTACAGATTTTTTTATTCACATTTAATTTGTGTGTGTATTTTGTTTTTATTTTTTTGCTTTTGCGCACGCCTAATTTTGTTAAATGCATGTTGCGTTTTCTCGCTCTTTACTTTCGGTACTTTCTTTACGTTTTTCTTAGTTAAAGCGAATTGGAAAGGCTTTTTTTGGTGGAATGCCACTGACATAATGTAATTAAATGGCGAGTGCCGCCCAAGTTTATTTGATTTTTTATATTTAATAACTTTTTAATGCGACAGCGGAAGAAATAACTTTATTTGCTATTTGCACAAATCACTTAAAAACTTTTTCAATTGCAATTTTTAGGCAGTTGTCGATCATGCGAATTGTAAGACATGCGAATTATGATTGGCAAAAAACAAATATTTCCTTTTTCCCCCCCCCAAATTATTGTTAAATTGTAAATAAATTAAAAAAGTAAACATTGTATACAACCAACTACCAAAGTTTATTTTTTTAACTTTTGCTTCCTGTACAAAAAATTTTATTTATTGTTATTGTAATAATATTGTAAAAATATGATTTATGAACTATCTACTTATATATAACTCAAGCATAAATAATTTTCTACTTTAAAGGGTCGTTTCTTTGGATAAACTTGCGTCAATAATTACATTCCAACTGAGTTTTAAATAAACACTTATTTTTCCCTAGGCAAAAGGGATACCTTTAATGAATTAGCAATCCTACTTATTGCGTACTCACGTTAAGTTAACACAGACACTTATTATTTTCTCATGCCACATGTTCCGCAAGAACTTAACACACAGAAAGAGACACACATTGAGTTAAGGGAATAAAATTACCATAATGTACGTTGGCAAATAACATTTACACCAAATTAGTTCAATTACTTGAATGCCAACTGTTATCCGACTCGTTCGGCAAACAGTCAATAAAAAAAAAAATAAATAAACCCTTAACAAGCCACGAGTACTAAATAAAGTAAATACTTAATATGAATTTGTAGCATTGCTCTCTCATAATTAAAATGACAGCTTAAGAGAATGACACTTAATCAAAAATTGACTAAGAAATATATTTTGTTTGGTCGCTGGCAAGCGGGCAAAACGAGATCTTCTGATTAGAGTAATACGCAATTTGTAATGCCAAGCAAGCTTGTACTCTTGCAATGAATTACAAATGCTATGAAGCTTGTTTGTAATATTCTGAAGTGCCAATATGGAAGGAAGAGACGTGCTAGATCCGACCTAACCAACAATCTGGTATATTTTCTAGAGCTGCAGTTCAAGCCAAACAAATAATTAAATGCAACAGTTAAGCCCCACAAAGGTATACTGTTTTACTAATTTAATTTAATTAAAATTAGTTATGAAATGCCATTACGACTTGGTCCTTCAAAGTTTATGTAAAGTTAGCAACTTCATTTCCTGCACAAACTAAACAAAAAACAAAAAGTGCAGCACGCATTTTTGTCAAATTGAAAACACAGGTTTGGGTTGACCGAAAACTTGTACTACGAACAACATTTTTCGCAAGCTAATATTCAAATGATGTGAACTAAAAGCATACGTATGTATGTATATATATGAATGTTAATACATAACACACAAACATACTGCTAACTACTGTAAACGGTAAGCGGGGCACATAAAGGGTTGGGGATATGGTTAGGCAGGTATGGAAAAGGTATAGAAAGCACTTGAAATGAACTAACGTAAATGAAATTTCAGTGGAAAATTTACGAACACATTAAATTTGCAAACCAAATAGCCAAAAGGCGTAAAGTGCTAACCTTTAGGGCACACAGGAAGTCAAAGTTCGAACAACAACTACAACAAAAACAACATCATCACATTGTCTTTCTAACAAAGTGTGTGTGTGTGTGAGAGAGAGAGACAGAGAGAGTTCGGCTAAAATGGAAAGTTAATGGCTGCACGTAGCTAACAAAGGCCGGACAGACGGGTGGAGCGACAACGAACAAAGACGACAACGTTTTTGGCCGTTGGTCTAAAGACAGTTTAGTTCTCCTGCTCCTGCTCCGGCTTCTGCTTCTGCGCCAGCTCCAGCTCCTGTTTCACGCATCCAAACTTCATGTTGAGCACTGGTCCTGGTCTGGTCCTGGTCCTAGCCCTGGCATTTAATTATGTACACTTTTCTATTTGAAGCCGCATTTTACATTTATAATGAAATTATATTCAACAATTTATAATTGCCACGAGCAGTCAACCGACTTCAGTTTCAGTTCCAGTTCCAGTTTCAGCCATGGCCCTTCGCTGCGTTTAGTTAAATGCACCCCGGGGAGAGTTTTGGGACCAACAAATTTATATGAATTATACGATATGTGCTAAGCCAAAGTAGTATTTGGCGCATATTAACAAGCATAACCTTGTCCAAGACCCTGTCTAATGCTAATGCCTAACAGACGTGTCTTCATTCGCTAAGTTCCACGACACGTGATCTGCGTATTAGTGCAAGGCATTAACAACTCTGTTAAGCATGTAATACATTTTCGTTAAAAATGAATTTTTACAACTCCAACTCTAACGAAAAAATCGCCTTACCTTTTCGTGATAGGTCATTTCATATCAGGTCATTTTGAATATCGATATCCCAGTTATTAAAACGTAAATTATGTGAAATCAAGTCGGCTTAGTTGTGAAAAGTATATAGTTCCACAATCATTTTGTACGTCTTGTCGACTTTTAAATTTCCATTTTGTAAAAATTAGAATTTTATTTTTATTGTGTAGTGCAAACTGTAGACAAAAGTATAACCAACTATTAAATGATCGTTTTGCATTAGCGAATATCGAATTGCAATTGTGCATTTGTGTTTGTAAGTGGTGTCAGAGAGAAAAGAATGTTTTGCGGCCTTCGGGTTTTATTAAAAAAAAACAAACAACAAACAAATCGCAGTGTCGAGAAAATGGAAAAAAGAGAAACACCATTAAAATCAGAGGCCATCGATAAAATTGAAAACGTAAAAGCAGCTAAAATACCGGGTAAGTATATATGTACTATATGTTACTTTAGTAGATGAAACACAAGATAAGGAGCTAATATCTAGATGCAAATGTTGAAGCTAAAGAACTATGTGTAGCCAAAAAAGTAGACAAGAAGTCTATTGAGTGCCAGACATTTTTTGGCTCGATGGAATATGATGATATTCCAACTGTTTCTCGGTATGGACATGATATGTTTTTCTCTTTTGATGCGGGAGCAGCTATATTTAAAGAGTTTGGTAAGAAAACAGCTTAACACTAGAGATTAAAGTGTAGAATAACTTCAGCAATTGCGATATAGTTTCACAGACAAAGAATGACAATGCTAGGGCTTTAGTTCAAGAGTTGGCTATTGCTAATACAGCTGTGGCTCAGAGCGTAGAGAAAATCTTTTTCAAGCATCCATTGCAAAGAGCCTGGACACTGTGGTATTTTGTGAACGATCGCTTCAAAACCTGGGCAGAAATGCAAAATGAAATCGCTAGCTTTGACACAGTTGAAGATTTCTGGGAGATTACACAATGTGTTGTGCCGCCGTCAGAGCTCAAAATGTTATGCCAATATTCGGTCTTCAAGCTAAATATACGTCCAATGTGGGAGGATCCGGCCAATTGTAATGGTGGCCGTTGGGTTCTCAGTGTTCATAGAGCACTATCCGAAGATATGGATAATATGTGGCTTGATGTGGTTAGTTATCATCAACATTATCATTGAATTACTAACTCATTGTTAATGTACCCTTTGTTTGTGTTTTCAAAGATTTTGTGCTTGATTGGCGAAGTGTTCTTTAACATGAATGAGGTATGCGGCGCGGTTGTTAACCGAAGTTATAAGAGCAACAAGATATCCGTTTGGACATCCAATGGATGTAATGAGCAGGCCATTCTCGAGGTTGGATACAAGATGCGTGAAGTTCTACGCCTGACTCCGCGACAAGTGTTGCACTATCAGTTGCATATGGATTCAATTGTTGTGCATGGTAAACATATTAAGTCGACCTACATGATATAGACATACTTAACAAAATAACAAATCGTATGCACAATATTTCAAAGTAATTTTTGGTATTGCTATCGATTAGTATTCTATATTTATGTAATCAGTGTTACTGAATATCGTGATAATAAAACAAATAGAAAATAAAATCATAAAATTGTTTTTAATAAACTTGTGCGATTGTATGAAACGTCGCTGCATCGATTACTATTTCGATATACACACGTTATCTTATACCCCATTTTATTCCTTTTAGCGTATTGCCTTGAATATCTCAAACGTTTAGCACTTTCGATCTATAAACACAATTGCTCCGCATATCTTTTAGCCCTAAGGCATTCTTACATATTTGATTATGATTGTTTAGGTTTGGGACTTTTAAGTTTGAACAAACAGTTAGTAGTTAGCTGTCACATTAAAGAATTGTTTTCGGAATTTTAAATTGCATTCGTGGGCAACTTTAAGGCGTGCCTTAAAGGTGTTAGCATTGTTAGAAAGATAACGAACTCGTCTTTGCTGTCCTACTACTTATTGTTTTTTTTTGTTGTTTAGTTTTTGTGTTATTGCTATTGCTGGTGTTGTTGTTGGTATTATCTGTTGACAACGGCTGCTGCTTAGACCCTTATCAAAGTGAGAGACGCTTCGCATTATTTAGCTAAATCAGTTGAGCGGACCCACAAAATAAAAACACACAAAAATTGGTGGAAAAATAGCATGTACGATTTTTAAGGTGATAGATCGACTTAAAACTACCCTTTACTATTCATATATAATGTGTTGTTGCTGGTAATTTAGCATTGCGTCAAATGCGTACAAGGTATTTATACCTATTTGCACATATATCAAATGGCATTCGTTCGGCAACATTTGGATCCATGTCACACCGAATGTTTGGGCATACTATTTGGCATTTCTCGTAGCTCATTAAATTTTAATGGCCAAACACACAATCAGTTCAATCAAATGGGCTAATAATATTGCCATCCATTGCAAATGTCAACTGACATCTGGCAATCATTATTTATTGGAATGCCTTTTTAATTGATACCCCGGCCTACTGATAGCATCTGACAGTTATATACAAATACCTGCTATTTCCGTACCTTTTGTCTATTGTGCTTTTCTCTTCTTGGCACAAAGCAATTTCGTACACAAAAGTTTGACGCGTAGGCTCTCATTTTCTATCAATCATTGGAAGTTGCACATAACTCGACTAATTAATTTCTGTCAAAATCAATAAAATCAAAAAAGTACGCGTGTTAATGAGAGCATGTATTTTTGTAGTTGTTTTATTATACCCTGAACCCTTTAAAACTGGGTAAGAAGGGTATAATGGTTTTGTGCAAAAGTATGTAACAGTCGGAATGAAGTTTCTCCGACCCCATAAAGTACATATATTCTTCATCAGCATCAACAGCCGAGTCGATATAGCCATGTCCGAATGAATCAAAATCTCTTTCGGGTCTTATTTACCTTTAAAGTATTTCCTCTAGCAATAATAATAATGACACAACAAATTATCTAAGCAACCTTTGCTTGTCATACGAAGTTTTCTAATGCTTCAGGGCTCATTTTATTCATTCATTTATTCATCATTTTGCACATTTTATTTCCAATCTTTTCACTTATTTTAATCTTTTTCTAACAAAATATAAGTAAGGCAAAATTTTATAGTTTTTAAAATCCACGCTACAAATAGAAATATGAATGTTAATTTCGAAATTAAATCGCTTTTTGCTGGTAATAGTATAGTCAAAATTCGGGAGGACATGCTTCCGTTGGGCTTTATTGGTAATGAAAAAATGTCACGGGACGCCAGAGAGCGAATCGGCTATATAATCGATCGCCTTGGAGAATTGTCGGCAACGGCGCAGAGCTTAAATACACCAATAACTATCGCCAAAAAAATAAAGAAATCGCACGTTATCTACTTGCTGGCGTCCAAGGATAAAGGTAACGTGGTCAGTGGTCTACTGAAGGTGGGCACCATTGATCTGTATTTGCACGATGGGAGGAATATGTTGTTTCGGTGCATTCAGACACCTGCCATACTTGACTTTTTTGTGCATGGTTCGCAGCAGCGACAAGGATTGGGCAGACGACTCATGGATTTTATGCTCCAGGACCTGGGCACAACCATGGACAAGTGTGCCGTTGATCGACCATCGAACATCATGTTGTCCTTTCTGGCGAACAACTATTACCTCAAGAATCCTATTATGCAGTACACCAGTTACATAGTATTTCCAAGCTTTTTCGATGGCAACGATAGTACCAAGTTTAAGGTGTCAGACGAAAAGAATCAATCGCAGGAAACTAAGGTGGTCAATAGGGAGAAGCCACATCTGAGAGAGTCATTCCCCCATTACTCTGAGATGCAACTGCCACCACCACCTAAGGAAGAAGAAATTAGGTCAATGGAAAAGGTGCCCCATTACTCTGAGATGCAACTGCCACCACCACCTAAGGTGCCCCATTACTCTGAGATGCAACTGCCACCACCACCTAAGGAAGAAGAAATTAGATCAATGGAAAAGGTGCCCCATTACTCTGAGATGCAACTGCCACAACCACCTAAGGTAGAAGTCCGAAAGGTGCTTCTTTTACGTAAGAAGGAAAAGGAACAGGCTGAAGGGTTGCATCAGGAGATAAGTATGGCTCAACTACTAGAACAGAACGCTAAGGCTCAAGCAAACAAACCGACGAGCTTCCGTCGTACCAAATATAAATTCTAACGACGCATTCACCCACAGTGCCAAAACACATATGAAAACTAAAGAGGAAATAAAACTGTTTTGCACCTGCTCTCCTTAATCAAATCTTCTTTTTTTTTATACCCTGATCCCATTAAAAATGGGTAAAAAGGGCATAATGGTTTTGTGCAAACGTATGTAACAAGCAGAAGGAAGTATTTTCGTCATCCAGCATCAACAGCCGAGTCGATAAAGCCATGTCTGTCTGTCCGTCCGTCTGTATGTATGTCCGTGTTGATCTCAGTGACTATAAGAGCTAGAGACTCCAGATTTCTATAGGGTTCAAAGTGTCGTCTGGTTGGGATTTCTCGTTCCTCTCACATTCTGAATTTGTTTATTTTATTATATAAAATCTCAGTTTTTTTTTATGCAAACTATAACAAAAACCTTTAAACTTAATTTTTGTTCATGATAATATTGTTTATTCATTGACACAGCGTCCTTTATACAATATTAACTAGTACGACTATGCCTGGAAATAATTATAGTTTTTAAAATTTGTATTCTACAAACAGCTTGAACGCGAGACGCATACTTTTAAGCAGCACTATAGCAAAAAAGTAAAAGAAATCACAAAAAGCATTGAGAGACAAAAAAAAATAAAAAAATGGAATTGCTAATGTTTACAATTTGCACAAAGAAAATAGCGCGCGCTGAAATGCAGCCACTTAGTTCATGAATATGCATATACTACTGAATGCTAACTATGCACAGCAACAACAACATTAACAAAGGGCGTGTATGTATGTGCTATTAGTAGCTGTCACTAGTTTCGTGTATGCTTGTATACTTTTATGCAACACATTCAGCGATGTGTCTCCCGTCCGTTTGTCCCTTCACCCATGTGTTGTTGTCCTTCGTTGCTATGTTCTGGGCGCGCATTTTCGCCACTGTTTACTATTAAATTACCATATGAAAGAGTTCCAGTGCACACATTCACACCCACATACACACCACACAGACACAAGCAAAATTTTGTGAATTTTTACCTTTACCTTTTTATTTTGCTTTGTTTTGTTTGGTGCCAGCACTTACATATGCACATGCATATATATGATACTAGTAACTAGTACTAGTAGCTGCTTCATAAACAGCTTACCAAGCCAAAAAATAACAAAAGAACATTTTTATACAGTTTCGGAAAATATTTTCTTTCATCGATTTGAACTGATTTTGACTTTAGTCTTTGAGGGATTATGTTGTTGTTGAATGAATGCGCAACACCAAAAAAAAAAGAAAACCATTTTGCATGAATAAATCTAATCAAAAGTGTTAGAAGGAAGGCAAATTAATACCAAGTAATAAGCAAATAATGAGAAACTTGTTAATTAGTGACAGGAAATGCGAACAAGATGGAAATTAATAATGGAATTCATTCAAAAAGGCGTTTGAAATTTTAATAGGCCTAATAAGCATTACTCAAGAATTATGGCCAAAGTGCAAACAAGAAGAAATAAGTTAGAAACAAAACAATTAAACACAAGTGTGAATAATTCAAACAAATCTTATTTCTTATGTAAGTACAAAGTTAAGAGTAACTGTTAATGAAGCTGGGCGAGATGAAGTCTGGGATTTGCCCTTTTAGTGGTGGTTTTTTTGTTGTTTAGGAGATACAGTGGCAACTGTCGCGCCAGCATTGGCCAATCCAATGATCCAGCCTCTTGCAGTACTGATGACACTTCGGATAGTGCGGATGATAGCGTGATTGCTCCTTGCACAAAGCTCGATCCATGGCAATGGCCCGCGACTTGATGGAAACGATGCCCAGCGGCTTGGCTGTTGTTGTCGCATCCGATACGAAAACCTCCGCCGACTCATCCGACTCAACCGCCTCTGCTTGGTGTGCTGCAGCCCCTAGTTCCGCATCCTCTACAGATTGTGGCGCCGCATTAGCCTCACGTCGTTGCTGCAGATGCAATGCCTGTCCGCCATTTAGGCATAAACAGAGCATCACACCAATATAAAGCATCACGATTTGCAATAGTCTCATTTTGTGCACGTCTTTAATGTTGTAAATTTTAAAATCGACTGTGCGGCAAGATTCGCGTCTCAGTGCTTGAATCTAATATTGTTCGTCAAGTGTTTGAGTGTTGCTTATCAGGCTTAGCCGTCGGCTCAAGGTAAGAGGTTAGCGCTAATCAAATGAGACTCTATTCCAATTGAAAAGGAAGCCTCATCGATGTTTGCCTCTGTTCTAAATCAACATAATGATGGCATATAGATAACAATATTGGCTTTGCTTAGTTTTTATTTGTATTCCGCTTTTTGTGTGGTTTATTGCACAATTGAAACCCATTATTATACTAAAAGCTTAGTTTTTTCTCATGGTCACTTTAAAAAATAAATAAACATTAATTTATGAGCTTATAAGGACATTGACAAATGGTGTATACTATTGTTTTATGTATGTTTACACCTATTTGTTTAGCTAACTTAAATGGTATTATTCAAGTTTTATTTGATAAAGGTATGAAATAAATTTGATACCATTATACTTTGAATTATTAACTTCTAGCTAACATGAATATGTTAGCAAGGGTATTTAAACTTCGGCACTATGCAGAATTATAGTCGTTGTTATCAGATGGACAAGTGTCTCGTTATAAAAGCAACAAAAAAAAAAAACATAAATGATGAACAATTCCCATCAACAAGCTGAAGAAAAAAAAAATAGAAATTATTAAGCTTGTAATTTATGCGAAAATTGTTAAATTTTTTATGTTAAATCAAATGTTAAGAAAGAGACCTGCCGTTATAGTACAACAGTAAGTAAGTAAAATTTATGGGCAAGGCAGTTAAAAAACCATCAAAATATTTGAGCTGAAGAAAGGCAGGCAGAAACAAAATCATTGTGGTGTAATTTTTGGCATACATATAGAAGAACTCATAAAATGCCATTAGCTTTAAAATGCAGAAACAATAACCATAATCGTAACAACAATAATAATAATAATAATCATAAAATACAATAACAATAACGACAAACGGAACAGCAATCAATTGATATGTATGTACGTTAGTATGTATGTATGGACGTACGTAAGTATGTATGTACATCAAATGCGACCAAGATCAGCTGCCAAATAACTTTTTCGAACGTTTTGCCAATTGCCTTCCTCAACCATTCCTTACCGCCCTTCGCACATTAACTGCCCTTGTGAGTGCCAGTTTCGCATCTGGGCGCTGAAGGAAGTCAATAATATTATGCAATATAAAGTTGCGTTGCGGCGATTTTCTTCTCATCAATACAGAGTAGCATCTCCATTAGTGAACGATTTCAAACTGCACTTTTCCCTCCCCATTATTTATGGCGTTAGCAAATTTCACATCATAAAAATCATGATGTTGTAAACAAACATTTATGTTTGATTGCCTCCGACATTGACTATCTATAGTATACACGTATATATATATATATTAATGTCGCCAATTTATCAATATAACACATACATTCTCACATGTGTATAGGGTGCTTCTGTTCATACTTTTATGACTTGTTGAGTTCGATGTCTAAATAAACTTCTAAGAAGTCATGTTTATTTAAGGAGAGTCTATCTATACATACAAACATATGTACGTACGTACATACATGCATAGATGATAAAGTCTAAGCAAATATAATAGGTTTGCGATTTCAATTGCTTAAAGCTTCTTAAAGGCTTCTAATATCAACATTTATCAATGTCTGTACAATTTCAATTTCGTATTTGCAATTTGCTTGGCAAAAGCGCAAAGCCATTCAGCATATCGCTTGAGGCGTCAAAGCAAATTGATTTGGTAAACCACTAAGTTGGACAGGGCCAGCGACAAAATGTACAATCTTACACACACACACACACACATATGTACACGTACATACATAAGTACGAACATACAGTCTCAATTGCTTTTAAGTTTTTTTGTTTTTTTGCCGACTGCCATCTAAGCGATTTAATTCCGTTAGCGGAAATGAAGCGGAATAATCGTTTAAAATAAACAAATAGCAACAAAAACAACAACAAAACAACAACAACAACAACAAACAAACAAAGCAAGTTTCATTCTCTTACACACAACTTGAGCATTGGGTACTTTTTTTGTTTGTGTGGGTGTATGTGAAATAATGCTTTCAACATGTTGATGGCCAGTCAAAGATATTGCAGCAATGTAAACTTTTTGGTCCTGTGTTTTTTTTTCATGCGGATTTAATTAAAAAAGTTTCCTTTTTTTTAACGGAATTCTTAGTTTGACATATAAACTTGTACGTACAATACATACGTACTATATGGCATACATATACGTACATATATGTAAACAAATTTGTGCACTTAAAAAGTGATGTACGACGCATAACGCATATTGGTTATGAAATATGTTATGTATGTGCGAGTGTGTGTGTGTATTTTTGGGTACATTTTCATAACTTTAATATAATAATTTTGCTTATGGGCTTACAAAGACAAACTGGGTGTAGGATGTTGCATGGATTTTACTCTGCCACACACACTTGTGGCTCGGCTTAACCATCCTGTTTTGGAGATAAAAGAAATATGTTAATCATAAGCAAAAGCAAAAGCAATAGCCAGATAGTCACCCATACATACAGGTCTCTTTCTCTCTCTCTCTCTCTCTCTCTCTTTCCGTAATTTTATGCCCCATGGGAACTTTTCTGCTTCTCTGTGTGTTTGTTAATAATGTTTTCACTTTGAATTTGGATATGGATTCGCGCAAACAAAATAATTTCTTTGTGTATGTTGATTTAATTAAATTTTCACTCATCGTATGCATGTGTATGTGTGTGTTTGTGTGGGTGTTGATGGTTTTATTTGTATAAAAGTGTTTGAATGGATGGATTGCTTACTTGGCAATTCACTTCCAAGGGATCTCTTGCAAACAAACAACAAAAAAAAAAGAAGCAAAAACAGCATAAAGTGAAAGAATCCCATTAACATATAAGCATAAAGCTAAAACCGAAATCATAACAAACAAAACAAGCAGAAAGAACCGCAAACACCAACAACAACGTGCGCGTCCTAGTCAGAAATAACACGGTCTGCAAATACTCTTTTTCAAATAGTTTCTACGTCACTTTGAGTTTTTTCTTTATTCATCTTTCGAAGAATCAACTGCAAATGCTCTAAAAAACAATCTTTGAAACTTAAAACCTAGAATATATATTGATAATTCGAGCAGCTATACTACTCTTGTGTTTATAGGAAGAGTGTAGTAAGATAACAAAAAACAATTTCATGCTGATTGTATTTCAAATCAAATACAATACACAAATGTTTATACTGTAGGGTAATAAAAACTGAAAACTGGAACGCTTTAAAATTCACATTGATGAGATTCCGCTTGAGATGGGCGCCCCATATTTAAATATATGTATATATATGTGTTCTATATCTATGTCACTATATACAGTGAACGAAAAAAGAGGATACGTTAAATGTTAAAGAATATTTTAATGGTTTTGTATTTCAAATCTAGTCATATTACGATTGAAACTGAAAGTAGACGTAAATGTTTTCAGTGCATGCAGAAAAAGCAATAAAAACCAGACTTTGTATTTAAAAGCAATAAAAACGCCTATTAAGTTCGTATAATCTGATGAATTTTCTGGTCAAAATTTAAAAATATTAAATCTGACAAGATGTCTTCGTAATAAATGTAGTTTTAATGCACGAATTTTTAATGAATTCAACGGATGCTGAAGAATGTCTTTTAAGGGTGGTAGGGTAAGAAAAATGAGACTACATTCACAGCATCAGGTCAGGCAGCAGCAGCAGCAGGTGATGCGGGCAAGAAATTAAGGATGATGGCAACGATGTTAGTAAGTCAATTCATGCTGGCCACACACACACACACACACACACACACTCAACATGATGGACGCTGTGTCAGCAATAACCAAATAAAGAGACGCTGCGCAGAGATTAAGTTAACGTTTGGTCAAATTATGAAAGCTGGTTGCCAAAAGAGCTGAAAGAACATTGAAGATAATGTCTCATGGGCAATTCAATTCAAGTAGAGCCACGAATAAAATCTGAGAAAATGATTTACTTAAAGAGGTCAACTTTAATTCTTATTCTTTAAGCTTATTTGCAAGGTTTTTGTGAAGCAGAAAGACATTTCATTAAGTGTACTAATTGTATTTATTTAGTTGGTAAATAAATACAAACACGCACATATATACATACAAACATACCTATGTATGTATGTAGTATACACGCATTTTTGCTGATGGCATGTCTTTGCGAAGATGCAATTAAAATGGACAACAGTGAAGTATTCGTTGATAACGATTTAGACGCATTGACAGCCCATTGATGTGGGTCCTACGAGTATTTCGTACTGTTAGTCCATTTACCATTTTGAGCTGCCAAAGTCTCGCTGACCGCCCAACTCTCACTCACTTGCCTTGCCTTTCTCTCTCTCTTGACGTTGAGACAGCAATTAAAAAGACAAACGAAAAATAAAAACAGAAATCAACAAATGGATTCCAATACAAATTGCTGTAATGTCAGTATGTCAGTATTGATGTTTGAAATGGCAAAAATTTTCACTTAAACAATTTCTCAACTTACGCCAAACTATGCTCAACGCAAAACTTGTTGACCTTTTCATAAACTGTTGATATTTTTATTAATGAGAACTTTGTCTTGTTACTAATAATATTAAATGCTAAATATTATATTCATAACTTAAATTTTTATTTTTGTATATTGAATCAAATTAAGCTATGTTTAAATTGAGTTGAAAATACACACACACACACACACACACACACATGCATATATACATGTTTTTGGTGTTGCAAGCAGCCAACCAGTATAATTATCGTTATCCTTGTGCTTACTGGGGCATAGGTCAGAGGGCACAAAAGACAATCACGAACAAAACAATTTGATAATTAATCGTTTTGAACTCGCTCGCTCTCTCTATCATACTCTCTCTCTCGTTCTTTCTGTGGCTTTCAGCTAGTATGTGCAGCATAACCACATCATATCAGTTATACTGAATGTGTGTGCGTGTGTGTGTGTGTGTTGGCGACCAAAAACGAAAGAGGCAAAAACGTTTGTTCAAAATGTCATTGTTATACTCTGAATCCATTAATATTGCTACAATAGGATATAATAAAGCTTTAAACAGCTTTATCATATATATTTTATACATTAAACATTTAAACATACATAAATACTTGAAATATATATATTGATGAATCGCTAACCAATAATAATTTAAGTTTTAAGGTTAAGACCACGCTCTCTCTCTTTCTATCTTTATTAGTTGAGGGTATCTTGTTGTCGAGTTCTCACTTCAGCAATAGGTATTCCGATTATAATTGCCTGATGAAAAGCTTTTGTGGATAACACAAACTTGCTTGCAGCTGCTACGATGCGTATTCTCTTTTATGCTTTTCCGGCTCACAAGCCGTTTCTGTGTGTGTGTGTGTGTGTGTTATAAATAAGCCTTTCATAAGACTTAAAATTTGTCCAATTATTCAAATGTTTCCTAATATGTTTATTAAGTTCAATTTGTATAAAGATCAATTGGAATTTGTGAAGTTACCAACAAATCTGATTAAGCTTATTTCTCTCTCTCTCTCTCTTCAGAAGATGTAGTTATAGCCTCGAAAGAATTGGAGTACTGAATCGATATATAGAAATATTATAACAAATCTTAACAGCGTTCAAAATATTGTTCAGTTTAAATGCATCTTGAATCATTTTTTCACGCAACTATAACTTATGTCTTTTTGCTTTCTTCATGTCTAAAAGCTGCTAAACTAATTCGCAATAAACTTCCACAAAAACACACACACTGAAAAACAGATGTATGTATTGTGGCTTAATTTAAGTGAGAAGCTTTATTTAAACGCTTGTCAACTAAATGGATTACACTAGAATATACACAATGATTATGACAGAGTTTGTGGTTTATTTAATTGGTTTGTTGTTGATGATGTTGTCCATGTTTGCTGACTAAAATGTATCAGTAAACGGCTGACTAGGTATCGTTCTTCTTAGCCAGAGAGTTTCAATGTTGGCCAGAGACAAGATTGTCAAACAATTACATGACTTCGCAATTAATTAGCACTTACAATATGGTTACAGTACAAAAGTGACAATCAAATGTGTGGCATCAGAGCAGGAACGACAGCAACAGCAACAGCTACAGCTACAGCTGGCATAGACAAAGACCAAGATATATCCGTTAGATGCTATGGCCAAAGCTGCATGTAAATGTTAATGTATTTTAACATTTGAAGAGCTGTGGGATTGGTTAGGGACTAAAGTGTGGTAATGAAATTGGCAGTAGACAAGCAGGCGATGGCTTTCTGATATAAACTGGTGCCGTTGGGGGGGGGGGGGGAGGGACAGGAGTATTTTCTGTCAATGCCTTAGAGAAAGACAGAGAGAGAGAGAGAGAGAGAGAGAGAGAGAGGAGGGGTGGTTCATGGATATTATCAACGGTACTTGCACTCAAGGGCCGCTGTCCTTGTTGTTAGATCAACAGCCAACTCACACACACACACTCACACACTGACACACACATGCACGCACACTCGCACACGTAATCTAATCAAATGACAATATATGCGTACATACATAAATACATAGTATACAGACATGCATGCTTTTGATGGCCCGTGTGCTTTCGTTGTGCATTAGCCAGACTGCCGCTGACAAGGCTCACATGCTACACACACAACATACGAGTAGTATTATGTTTTCTCTCTCTCTCTCTTTCTCTGTTGGTTGCTATTGTATTTGTTATCGCCATCTCTACTGCTGTTGGTGTTGTTGGTAGTGCTACTGTCACTGCTATCTAATCTTCAATTTAAATGTCATTTATTTTAAATGTAATAACTATTTCAGCATGCACTCGGTCTGTCTGTCGTTTTGCCTGATTGCAAAAATGATTGCATGTAATCACTCATACGACACATTGGCCAGCAAACAAAACACACACACAAACAATGCACAATGGCGCGTCTGTGTGTGTGTGTGTGTTTGTATGTGTTCGTGTTTGTATTACTGATTTGTTGCGCCTGTGTTATGGATTTCATAATACAATCAATCATATTGTATTCCAAGCACAACGTTCATTGTTGGTCATCATCATCGTCTTTTGCTTCTGCAACTTCTTGTGTCCAACTGACAACAACATTAACAAGTAACAACTACAAGTACACAACTATAACATAATACACATCTAACATAATCCTTGATATATATATATATATATATAGATAGTTTCTTCATTTCTAAGCACAAATTAATCTTTTTACTTTGTTTTCATGACAATGCGTTTCGTTTCATTTCGTTTTGTACAATTTCAAATTGAATATCGGATTGATTTCATTTCGAGTTAATGCAAACATAAGTCCAAAATAATATTATAATAAAATTGTCTACAGCAATTTAATTAAATTTCGATTTATATCAATACAATAGTAGCTTTTGTTTTGCGCTTAAATAAACATCAGTTTTTGAGTTTTCTCTCTTTAGTTTTTTTTTGTCATACAACAAAAATCTCTGACTACGAAAATTAAATATATTAATATGAGCGTGAACATTGCAAAGATTTCTGAGTCATGTCAACTTTAGATTGTATTGATGTTTTATCATTTTATAAATATTATATGAAATATAAAAAACTATTTGCTGTTTATTTTGTGCTTGTGACTAGGCTATAATTTATGATTAGGTTTCAAATTTTTAGCGCTACGAAAAATAAATATTTAATTAATTATTCATGCTCTAATATTCAGCCTTTGCACTTTTGATCATTGCTAATTTGATATGGCAAACACAATTAAAAAAAAATAAATTGGATATCGGCAAATAAGCATTTATGCATCCATCCTTAAAAGAGTTTATTTATATTTTGTTTTCAGGCTATTTCGCTTGTACATCATTTGTGTGCATATCATACGTACAATGCTTATGCAGCTGAAAAAATAAACAATATTCGTTTATTTATTGTTTGGTCAGCAGCAAACTCTCTGACTCGCAGTCGAAGAACCCTCTTTAAAGTCATACATCTTTACTTATCGTTTTGTCTATATGGCAATATATATTATTATTAGACGTAGATGTACTTACGGACAGTACATTCAAGCGGCCCAATGTCTTGCCTTAACCAAGTTTTAGTGAAGGCAACGACATGAAAAGGAAAAGAATGGCTATTAATGTATACTGATTAACATAAATATTTATTAAATGAGTGAATACTGCTCAAAAAAATATAGGGCCACCCTAGAGGTAGAAGTAAGATACGCTTGTAAATACTCCGCTGCTAAGCTAAGTGAGCGAGCGATACGCATGCATTTATATATATATACATATATATATGTATTTGCTTAAACTTTGTCGCAGCAGATTTTATGCCTTGCCATCGTTGGTCAGTTGAGATCAATCGTTTGAAGTATCAACAACACCGACCCAGTGCATAAAGAGAACTTATATGAATTTCAAGCTAAATATGTCGAACAAACTATTTGCAATGTCAAGGGATCTGCCATGGAAATTAACAGATCTTAAGCTGGTGGATGTGCATGGCTTTGATGGCAACACGGTTCACATACCACAAACGCTTGGCTATTATCGCAATCTGCCCGATACCGAATTGCCCATTGATCTGGCCCAAGGCTTTGAGAGCTTTACAAAAGCTGATCCAGAACTGTATGATGAGTTACGCTGCCTGCGTTATATAATGCAAGCGAAGCAGGAAAAGAAGCTGGGGCAAGGTTATGATTTTTGCACAAATCGCGGAACGCTGGTCAAAATGTTGATTAAGCCGCCCGTATTGACAGCGACTAAGTTTAAAGGCAGCATTTATCTTAAAGCCTGTTCAACCGATGACTATGAAATGTCAATCAGCCAACTTAAGCGATACACCTTCTTGTTTAAGCTGCGTCACTATCTTGTTGTGGGTATGTTGTGTGTTGTACGTTGATTAAAATATTTGTGTATTAAACTAAAATGTCTTTATGTATTAGATCAACCGGGTGATGTGCCCGATACGGAACGGTCTGTTGATCGAAATATTCAAAACTATGGAACATTTATTGCCAAGTTGGGAAAATTTCGTTTACTGTACACAGGGGAGATAAATGGCTTAGATAATCGTGAACCGATTGGCGATTTGTAAGTATACAAAGTGTGCAAAAGGATGCAAACCACCGCCCAACCACCTATCCGATTAATATCGATATATCGATCCTGGATCAAGATTGTTTAAGGAACACAGGAAAAAATAAATTTTGTGATACGTATAAAACTTATGATAGATATATATATATATGATAGTATGTATGTTATCTTCCGATTATTCCTTACCATTTTTCTCTTTTTACTAGAACCGATCCGGAAGTTTTAAATCAGTGCCGTTTGTTAATGATGCGAGTGATTCCAAGTAACGCATTAAATAATTGGCGTCACAACTTTCGCATTAAACGTTGGCTACTTCAATCCCATTTCATTGGCAACAAGCAGTTAAAATTAGCCATTTGCGATGTCGACGGCAAGGTCAGAACGCCTATTATTACCGAGAATTGCGACACGTTGCTGAAGGCAAGAATGTCATTTGTTTCAACTCAAAATTTTGGTTAAATCTCGCATTTTCTTTCTTACAGGCGCAGTCGTGGTGCCTCAGTAGTTGCATGTTGCAATTGCATCATTTCCTTAGCAAGATAAGCGAGGCCATGATCGATGTTGATTGTCCATATACGAGCTATGTCTTCAAAACCGTAGACGATGTCGTCTTTTATGATCGCCATGTTGGAAAAAATAAGCATAGTTTTCTAAGCGAAGAATTTATTAATTCTGTAAATTAGTTTCATATTTCGGATTTCCTTAAACCCATAAAGTAATCTTTCATATATTTTCTACTTCATTTCGTTTGATTCTTCTTCTATTTTTTTCGCTCCCATTACCCATAACTGAAAGCGAACCATAAATTAATTAACCAAGTGCCTAACACCTGCTGCTTTAGTCTTGACAACAAGCTCCGTCCAGTTCGTTGTTAGCTTTGTTGCAAAGTTCTCGGCAAGTTTTACTTATAATGGAATTGAAATCAATTATGAAATTATGCTTACAAAAAAAGTTCTCTCAAAAGACGTTGCTAACCGGTGTACTAATAACAATTTTTCTTTTTTTTTTTTAAGTTAGCTCAGTTTCCTTTGGGCTTGGGAAAAAGCAATTGGTATGACTTAACCATGAAAATGTATTACAGACGGTAGAACAATTAAGTTAAAAACTTATTTTTTCTTAATGGAAATTTCTTTTTCTCGGATTTATTGTATTTTTTTTTAAGAAGCTATGAAACAAACCTAACAAAGTATGTTCAAATTCACTTTTTTTTTGTACAATTTTAATACAAATTCACTCGGATTGATTTCGAGTTAATGAAAACATAAGGCCATTAAATTTAGACATAGTAGTTTTAGTTTTGCGCTTAAATTCACATCAGTTTGAGAGTTTTCACTCTTTAGTTTTCTTTCGTCATACAACTAAAATCTCTGACTACGAAAATTAAATATATTAATATGAGCATGAAAATTGAAAAAGATTTCTGAGTCATGTCAACTTTAAATTGTATTGATGTTTTATTATTTTATAATTATTATTTCATATTTATTTTGTGTCACACTAGTCACACTTGGCAATCATTTATATATATATTATATATATATGCAATGCATTTGTTATTGTTCTTAACTCTAACTTATTGATTAGTTGAAGAGCGTGTGTGCATATTCGACATATTCTACAGAAGTACAATCAGAAACCGGAAATTTGTTGCGTTTTTGAGAATGCCTTTGATGAAATAATTCTAAAATACTTAAATTACATTTAAATTGTTTTGGTGTAAGCAAAGATAAATATAACTTGCATGGATCTGGAAGTGAATACCTAGGAAACATCTCTTTCTCTCTCACTCTCTTCATGTCTCCATCTATCCACCTCTCTCTCTCGCTCTCTGTGTCTCTGTCTTAACACTGAATGCATAGATGTGTGCTTGAGTGTGTGAGCAACGAACCAGGACAATGGCCAGCGAAAGGAAAAAAGAACCAGAAGACGAAGAACAGTAGGAGCAGAAAAGTGGGGAAAGCGTTCAAGCTGCAAGCATATCGTTCTCGTTTCTAACCTTCGGTCCTGTGATTAAAATGATATTTTCAGACAATGTCAAACAGCGTGTGACTAATGGGTCTATGGGTTGTCCGAAATGTCTGTTATAACTTGATAAATCTTGTAGGTCACACATTTGGTAGACCAGCACACACACACACACACACATACACAAGGCAATACTGTGTGTGTGTATGTTTGTTTTATGCAAATCCCACACATTCAAGCCTAATGACAAATGGGTCAAAAATTTGCGGCTAATGACAGAAATATGCTTGTGCTACTCTAAGCTATAAATTGTATGCATAAATAAACATATACAAGGCAACAAAACAAGCATAAAAACTAAGAGCATTGAGTAACTGACAAACACAAAGAGAAAGAGAGCAGAAAGGAGAGTGTGTGTGTGAGAGAGAGCCGAACAAATAAGGAAAACTATGATTGAAGACTTTGTGGCAACGACCTTTGCGGCATATATATATATAAAAATTGTTTTTTTTTTCTGCACTGGACATTAATCAACGACCAAATAAACATAAGATTAACTTAAATGGCCATAAGGGCGGTCCAACATTATAATAGATCTCAGCAGCTGAAACCCGCTGAAAGTGCTTTAAGTTGCAATGTGTTGTTAAATATACAGATTAACTTTACGTATATACATATAGATATATGGAGCAAACTAGAGAAGAGCGAGCATAATTATTAATGGGTTGAAAAAACACAAACTTATTAAAAAAGGCTTTTATTGTTATTTTGTTCTACTTTCAAATTCGCACAACTTGCCAATAAGCTGAAAACTGTTTGCAAATTAATATGTTTGAACATTCCAATCACAAAAGGCAAGCTTAAATTTCTATTCTCATGATTTTGATTTGTTATTTGAAATACTAAAATGTTTATTTGTGCAGACATTTGTGCATTTCGATCTGTCAGTCTATCTGTTTGTTTTGATTGTTATTTATTTTGCTGCTTGCATATTTATTGAATATTGCATATTATTCAATCTGTTATTGCAGTGAAGTGTAACAACAATAATTAATGAAGCTGCTGCATGTTTGTTGACCTTTTGTGAGGCGTAGCAGCTGTTGCTGCTCGACGAGTTAATAATAATAAAAAAAAAGCCAAATAAATACAAAATCTGTTAAGCTAAACGGAAACTTCAACATAAATCTTCTGGCACGTACGTTACGTATACGTACCGTACCGTACGGTATGTACATATGTTATGCATTATTTACATAAGCTGTCCAATTCAAATACAATAACTGGAATACAATAAAGAAGAAGTTGTTTTTGGCTCAGGCTCAGTGATGTTTGTTGGTTAGCTAGTCTTTAAACACACACACACACACACACACACGAACACACATATGCGTATTCGTTTGTTTGTATTTGTTGTTTGTATATTGTATTGCTGTTGTATTTTTTTGGTGAACAGAACAGTTGAACAATGTCAAAAGTATATATATGTGACTGTATCCCATAAGAAAATCATTGCTGGTGACAATAAAAAACGTGTATACACACACATACACATACCGATGAAGATAAACTAAAGCAAACACAAGAGAAGCACACATATGTATCACTGAGAGAGAGGAGAAGGGAGAAGCGAGAAGCGAGAAGGGAGCAGGTAGTAAAACTAAAAAAAGCTCAGAAGCCTAAACAAATATGCAGCTAGCTTGACAACAGGCAAAGAGCCTGCGTGCTAAAGTTCTGCTTGTGAATCTGGAGCAACAGGAATTGCCTCTATTTGTCTTCATTACGACATTTTTGGTGTTGTTATTTTTCTCTTTTGCTTTTTTACTTTTCTTAGTTTGATTTGCTTGTTAGAGTTGATGAAAAGTTTGTTCATCAGCATCAGCATCATCGTCTTAGCATCGCCAAAAACATTTTTATAAGAAAGTCAATACTCACACAACAAAAAAACTTTGAATGCAAAATAATTAAACAATCAAAGATATAGAAGATTTGGAAGGAGCCATGACTTATAAGGTTAAGTATTGAGGAAGTTGTAGTTGCGGAAATTTCTTATCTTCAAGTTGAATTTTGAGTTCAAATCATGTTATTAACTGAATATGCAGTACTGATCTTGATTAGGACTTTTAGGGTATTGCAATTGTTAATTGGTTGAGTTTTGAGGTAGTCAGTAATTTCTGACCTATCTTTAAGTTGATTCTATAGGGAATTTTTCATAAATTTCGAAATCAAAAAGCTTTTTATATAAAATACAACAAAAAGGTTGCTATAGTATAATTTACGGGGTGTTTTTGAGTCGAGCATACGCCATGCAATTAGTGCGAACTTTTGTTTATAATTAAGTATTGGCAACTTTGCTATGCATTCTTATTTAGTTAAGCGTTTTCTGTCAACTCAGCTCTCTTGGGTGTAGACATCAAGTTGCCAAAATGTTGTCCAACATAAATAGGAAGAGACAGAGAGAGGGATATAGAGGCCTCTTTAGATTTATGTACTCGTAGTGCTTCTCGATTGCGCTGAGGTGGCTAAAATGAGGTAAGGCTTAAGTTGTTGGCATTATGATGGGCAAAAACACTTGACAGCTAGCAAGGAGCCAACCGTTGAGCTGAGCTCTCTTTGGGTCCTAAGTCAACAGAAAAAAAACAACAACAACAGCAACAACAACAACAATCCTTTAACACTTTCGGGAAAGACAGACACACACACCTTTTGCCCACCTTTTGTGGTAATAAGCTGCAATTTTATTCAAACCATTTTATTTCGAGTGCGGGTGCCAGGCGTAGGTTTTTTGGGTTTAGGTTTAGGTTAAGGTCTTCTGTCTGTAATTTTGAGATAAATGTAATGAAAATGAAAACGCAAATGCATAAACAAAGAACTCATTAACGCATTCTGATAGCTGACAGCTGTCATAAATACACAAAAGCTAAGTGCTTAGCTCCTCAAGAGTCTGACCTGCATTTGGAATTTTAACTAAGTTCTTTAAAAGCTGGTACACCGGATAGAATTTAATGGCCCACCCGCAAACAAGTTAGAACGGATGATTTGCAATTGTTACTGTGGCGAATAGCGTATAATAGAAATGAGAAATACTTTGTACACACACACACACAGATTGTCCTTCATGCTCTCTATGCCAGTTTCAATATTAATTTCCTGTCGGCTTTGTGTGCTTTGTTGTTATTGTTATCTTTGCTTCTCATTCAAGTTTCTCTCAATTGTCTCAAATTGCGTTACACATTAAAGTCGCTTCCTTATGTTGAAATATACTATTTTAAACAGACAAACAACATATTTAAAGAATGCAATCAAAAGTTAGTTTAGTTTCTGTTACTTTAATTAAATCGCAAGTTAAAGTCAAACCCAAATCCACATTGAGAGGTGTTGATGTGGCCAACTTTTGGCTGCCTTCACTTCATCATTGTCAACTGTCTGCTTTTGGGAGATGGCGGTGTGTGTGTTGCACACATTACTCATACGCCGCATGTGCGCAAATATTTGCTTAGATATCGCTAATGCGCAGTCGTACGTTGTCTGCTTTGTTTGTGACCGCAAACAGGCTGGCAGGCTGGCAGGCTGGCACGGCGACAGGCCGACAAGCAGAGGGTATACAAAAGATACTTTCTCGGCAGCACATCAAATTAGCGTTCTAACGCAAAACTGGCCCCCCCCCCAAAATATTTGCCCAACACTTTTGGGACACCGCGCACACAACAAAACGGAGAGCAAGAGAGTTAGGGGAGAATGTCAGGTGGAATTTAGTTTAGTTGAGTTTCAGTTGCAATTTATTTGTCGGGAAAAGCAAACGCAGCTCAGCCAAAAGGCAAACAAATACAAAATCCTATTTGAATTGTTAGCATTTGGCTGAAGTGTTCGAAGTAGCATATAACGCTAACATACAGAGTAAAGTGTGTGTGTGTGTAGTATGAGCCATTGAATGGGGTACTTAATTTTTTCTTTCTGCCAACCAGCCGTGTGTCTGCCTGAATACGCGCGCTGCACATAGCATTGAGTAAATATTAATCTGCAAACGACGATTGCCCTACTTAGTCAAACATGGAGTTCTTCTTTATCAATTTTTGCATCTTCTACTCTACTCTACTCGAAAGAGTTTACAGGCAGAAATGGAAATCAATTTAAAATGGGAATCACGTTGCAGCTTTTGCATGCCAGCCTGCAATCCGGCTGCTTGCACCTATTTTCTTTTTTACATATACCCTAAACAATTGAAATGGCTGAAAAGGGTAGCATTGGTGTCACAGGCAGAAGGAAGCAACCACTAATGTACTCTTTTGATCAGCAACAAAACAGCCGATCATCCTTAAGTTTTTTTCTGAATATGTAAAACTTGTTTTAAGCTTAGGATTCAGGATATCTTTTAGTTGGCCTATCCCTTTTTATTTGTTTTTTTTTTTTGCATTTGCATTTGCATTTACTCGCTCTAATTTTTAAGGTTGAACATTCAGCGTCTTGTTGGCATTCGATTGCCTTGCTAAACATGTGCAGCTGGAGTTCGTGCATAAAATGCATGACTCGATGCGGATGTGGATGCAACTTATCTAACTTATCTGCTCACACGTTCTTTATGCAAATACGTACATGCACAAATGTATTTACGTGGAGCATGCCAACGATACTACCAATTAACAGCTCCAGCATGCATTCGGTTATAAGCTTTAATACTAATTCTTATCATATCATGTAAAAAATAAAGAAATAATGAAAATATATCTGTGACATAAAATATTGAGGTCAAGGTTACCTAGCATACTGCCGATTCAGGATATGAAACACTAATCAACTCCGTACAAAGCTTTTAATACTTAATCTTATAATTTTCTTTTGACCAACAGCCCAACTACAACAGCCTAACTTTCTTGTTAAGTCAGCCAAATATGATTTTGTCAATTATTAATAAGGCATAAGTTTCGTTTCAAGATAAATGACCGTTTGCTAATTTATAAATGGGCAGCAGCAACTATAACAACAACGATGAGATTAACTGCAACAAAGTCTTCGTCTAATTGTTACACAGCGTTCTTGTGCATAAATATTAATAAAGATTGGAACAGCGATAGCAGCAACAAAAAGAGGAAAACGAAATGATAAAATTATAATATTACCTTTTCGTTAAATATTTATTAGCATCATCGTTCTTTGCCAAAAAGCAACAGCAACAACTAGTAGGGCTTAAGTCGAGAAATCCCAACTTGAAGATACCCTGAACCCAATACTTAACGCGTACAGTCAGTTCTTGCATGTGTGTGTGTGTGCGTGTGCGAGTACGCATACATTGTATACTTTACTTAACTTCAATGTTCCATAACTCCGGTGTATCACAACCGATTTCAAGCAAAGTTCCCAGATTGTCATTATTTCGTTCATGGCTACAGATACATGGCTACAGATACATAGCTAAATGGCTACAGATACATGGCTACAGATACATAGCTACAGATGCATATCTACAGATACATAGCTACATGGCTACAGATACATGGCTGCTCGGCTACATTGCTACAGATACAAAGCTACAGATGCATTGCTATATGGCTACAGATACATGGCTTAAGATACATGGCTTCAAAAACATAGTCACATGGCTACAGGTACATGGCTACGGATACAAGGCTACAGATGCATTGCTACAGATACATGGCTACATGGCTACACGGCTACACGGCTACACGGCTACACGGCTACATAGCTACATGACTGAAGATACATGTCACCATGGCTTCAGATACATGGCAACAGATACATGGCTGCTGATACAAAGCTACATGGCTACAGATATATGGCTACAGATACATGGCTACAGATACATGGTTACATGGCAAAATTTTTTACTAAGTATTGTAGGGACAACTTTTACCTCATTTTGACAAGTTACACAGAACCAAATCGATTTGAATGTTGTTGGTGATCAACAATACATTTACTAAATGGTGTCGGAGATGTATGTTCCTTGCTGGTTCATAAATTTGAACCAAACCATTCTACCCTTATAAACCATTTGATGGGTTCAGGATATTAAAACAGTTTAGCCATTGGCACATTTTATGTACACACACATGTATATGATAAATAGCCCCGCTTAAAGAAAATCTATTTTTATTATAAAGCAAACACGAGAAGGCTAAAAACAAATAAGTGCTTGTTTGCCAGGGGCGATAGTTATTTTAAAGCGCAGGAACCTAAACAAATATGCAGCTAGCCGAGAGCCTCAGTGCTGGAGGTGAGGCCAGAGTTCCCAAATATATATTTTTTATAACACCATCTCCCTCCCATGAAAAAGATACAAATAAAATATGTAAATAGCAATTAAAAACAATAGAAAATGGTAAAAAATAATCTGACCATGACGGGGCTCGAACCCGCAATCTTCGGATTCGAAGTCCGACGCCTTATCCATTGGGCCACACGGTCCTGTTATAATCAAAGGATATACGTTGAGAATGCTATTAAAGTTATCCTTATAGCCACGCAAACAGTTGATCGATGAAATGAATATGGAATTTAAAGGTCTCTTTTGTCTGATTTCTTATTTGATTCCTACAAATATTTATTTAATATGTTGATTAATTTCATAAGTTAAATATTTTTATTTATCTAACAGATAAAATAAAAAAACAGAATGGTTTTGAATTTCAGTGTACCTCAAAGTAAATAAGAATGACAGATTTATTAGAAATTATTATATTACATAGTTGATCGATTTATCAAGTTCAAACCTAATACGACTTAACCTTTGCCCTTTGTGCGTATAAAAATTATTTGCATTTTGATTCCGCCTTTCTAACAAGTCAAGGTCACCAACCCAAATGTTTATTTAATTTGTTGGGAACTTTGCTTTGCTTGTAAATCTATCCGTTTTGTCAAATTTTACTCGGTGTCGCTGTTGTTGTTGCATGTAACATAATTTGTGGCGCCAAACGGTTGACTGCTTGCCAAAATTGCGGTTAAATGATTTTCGATTGAATATTTAATTAGAAACCACTTAAGCTGCCACTAAAAGTAGCACAAATCAAGATAAGATTTTCGTTTTAAGTTTAAAACTAACAAGACATGCCATTTAATCCTGAGCTAAGTTCATTGATGCCGAAACAAATAGAAAAGTTGCATTTTGCACAGATATACTTTTAAAAACTTTGTTGAAATAGCTTCTGGCATGTTGCATCATTGTTAAGACATCCAAGAAACTCTTTAAATAATTTCTCTTATCCATTTTATTTGTAAAGTGGTTAATCTAGATAATACAAGCTGAGTTCGTGTTTCCGAGAAACTACTTGTTATTGATTGTTTTTCTGTTTTTTTTATTCTTGTGGTTTTTAAACTTTATATATGATATTTTCAAAGTACATATTAGAAATAAGGTACAAATAGAAACTTCATTTAAATTATTTCTTGTTTTTGTATTTTTTTAATTTTCTTTCCTTGCTTATTATTAATTAAATTAAGTCTATAAATTACTATAAAATTTTGTTACATTCATTCTACAAAATGAGTTTTAGCTATTCAGTTTGCGTAAAGCTCATAATTGTTGAGTTTATTACCCAGCTAAATATGCCTCTTCCTTTTGCAACTGACCAAGGCAACGTCAAAAGCATACTGAGTGGCAGCAACAGCAGCAAAGCCCTGAGTGACAAAGACAGAGAGTGAGAGTAAAAGAGAGCGAGATGGAGAGATTGAGAGGGGTTGTTGCTGAATTGAGCGCAACTCACCTCACAAAGTTGAGTTAATAGTTTGTGCTACTATCTGCCGTTTCTGTTCGCCTGCCAGCCGAGTTGAAATACAGCTTCGCTTCACATTCGCTTGCTACTCTCGGCTCACGGCAGCCTCAACTCAGAGCAAGATTCACAGCATTCAACGCTCACAATGTACGATTTCAACTGGGAAAATCGATATTTTGATGAGAAGGTGCTTTCATTTCATTTTAGCTGTATAGTCAGTCTGCCGTTTCTGTTCGCCTGCTACGCCGCGCTGACAAAGAGCCATTCTCTTAACATTCGCTTGTTTCTGCTGACGCCAGTCTCAACTCAGAGCAAGATTCGCTTCATTCAACGCTCACAATCGTACCTTAGAGTACGATTTTAACTGTGAAAAATCAATATTTTTATGGGAATGTATTTTTTTCAATATATATTTAATGTTGCCTAGTTATTTAACTTTTGCAATTAAAGTAACAATTTACTTTACAATAATACAACATACATTTTTTTAAATTATTTTTATTTTTGCACCCTTCCAGTACAAATTTAAACTATATCATAGAATGTGGTAATTCTTTTAATTAAAGAAAAAAATACATAACTTAAGAGTTCGACAATTTATGTATTCACAATTTTCAATCTTTTTTTTTCATGAAAAATGTTTTCCAAAAAAATGAACTTAAAGATTGCTTAGAACTTTTTGTCGTAACTCGCTCAAAATTCAACCGATTATCAAATTCAATACCTTATAAGTCATGGCTTGGCATCTTAAATTATTTACTTTATCTTAAAGCATAAAGTTAATATAAACATTCTACGAGTAATGATTATATATATAAATAAGTTTCGTTGGTGTAAAAATTATTTACGGTTTTAACTGTTAAATCTGCCGTTTCCTTTCGCCTGAAATACAGCTATTCTCTTCATATTCGCTTGTTACTGCTAACGGCCATCTCAATACAGAGCGCGATTTACATCGTGTACGATTTTAGCTGTGTAGTCTGCCAATTCCTTTTGCCTGCTAAATACAGCCATTCGCTTGTTACTGCTAACGGCTATCTCAACACAGAGCACGATTCACATCCGACAACGCACACATTGGTATCTTGTGTACGATTTAAGCTGTATAGTCAGTCTGCCGTTTCTGTTTGCCTGCTACGCTGCGCTGACATAAAGCCATTCGCTTAACATTCGCTTGTTACTGTCAACTCGGGGCAAGATACACAGCTGTCAACGCCCACAATGGTACCTAAAGTAAGATTTTAACTGGGAAAAATCAATATTTTGATGAGAAGATGCTTTCATTTCATTTTACCTGTGTATTCAGTCTAGCATTTCTGTTCGCCTGCTACGCCGCGCTGACATATTTCCATTCACTTAACATTTGCATGCTTCTTCTGCTGACGCCAGCCTCAACTTAGGGCAAGATTAACAGCATCCAACGCTTTCAGCGCTACCTCGAGTACGATTTTAACAAGGATATTTAAATGAGATTGTTTTTTTTTTTTATTAATTTTAAATACTGCATTTATTATAATAATACAAAAGTATTTTATTTTTTACTTCATGAAGATAGATCAGAACTTTCCGAAGTCATAACTACCATCGTCGAATGCAATACCTTATAAGTCATCGATCAATACTGCATTTCAAGTTTACAACATAATTTTTAATCGAAAGACATGAGCAAATGATATTCATTAATAATTTTATAAGCTGGCGCCGTTGCTGTCGCCATTGGCTCTTGGGCTTAGGACAACTGGCTGACAACTCAAAGCTGTTGCTGTTTTAGTTGTTGTTGTTGAAAAGAAAGAATGCAAAGAGCAATGGCATGGGAATGGCAATAGCAATGTGAGTAGCAACAGGAAACGGATACAGAGAGAGAGAGAGACAGGGAAAGAGAGAGATATTGCGTGTGTGTTAAGATATTGAAGAGCTCGACGTAGATTTTTTTTCATCATTCTTGGCTGTAGTTGACATAATTATATTGTAAAATATCGTTGCACATTCCAGCGATTGACATCTCGTCTCAAACCTTCTCTCTCTCCCTCACTCTCTCTCTCTATGTTTTTGTGTATAATGATATAAGGATGTGTGCAAGCCCGTTCTTATTGTCACTTCAAATTTTTAATGCTAAAATTTATGATGCTACGCAAGCTCGTCGTGGTTGTGCGTGTGACGTCATGTCATTATTTTTGATACACTTAACCATTCGGACTTAGTTAGTGCTTTCATTTATAGATTATTGTACAATCCCCTTTTGTTTACATACACAAATGTTGCTCTTTTGCTTAGTGTTCATTGATTGTTAATCTGAAATTGTTCAAAGCACATAACTGATATATCAAACTACCATTAAGGAAGCAAAATTGCACACATACATAGTAACAACTATTCATTCATTTCACTAAACAGTTTTCAACAGCAGCCGCAGCAGAAACAGCATTGAACAAACGCTGAGTTTTCCACCTAATGAAATACAATAATCGGTAATGGGATTTAGTCCCGAGGCTGCAATTTGCCAAACGAAAACTGTAAAAGCATCGCATTTGCCTCATTTTTCTTTTGTTCTGTGTCGGACTTCAGATGAGTGCGTTTAGCCGTTCAAGGGTAGACGCTGGTAGGGGGGGGGGGGGGGGAGAGGTACAGCACAAGCAGATAACAGGCCTCCGGGCTAGTGCTAGCCAAGTATCTAATCCGTGTTGCCATGGTGGTCCATAAAGGCTGATAACGGACGAGCAAACTCAAAAGTATCATCATGCACACATGGACTCAATTGATATGTGTATGTCTGTGTGTGTGAGTGTGAGTAAATATTCGAATTTTCATTTTGGGGCTGCTGCAAATAGGAGAAAAACCTAACCAAGTTCAAAGTTTTAGACTGAAACGTGTGCATATTAAAGGGAAATCACTCGTCTCGTCTCGTCTGGTCTGTTCTTTTCTGTTTCTCACATTTGTTTGGCATGAATTAGCAAGCCTGCAGGAGATTTAATTGCTTTTTAGAAATGGACACAAAGCTCAAGCGCAAAACCGAGCACCTCTACCATACCATGTGCATATGCATATGCGAAACGTGTCGTCAGCTTATTATTATTCATGCTCTACACATTTTGAAATGAGCCAGGCTAAAAGCTTATGCCCCCACTTAACACCTGTTTTAGATGTTAGTTGTGTCGTTTACTCCATGCCTGAGTAGATAGCAAAAAAGAATTAGCATTTCTGGCGAATTTCAGATTGTTTGCAAACGTTTATCAACATTTTTATTTGTTATTCTTGACTTACATTTTTACACACGAGCACACAAAAGAGGAACTGCTTTGCGAGAATTGCAAGAAATTTTATGGTGGACTATTTGGCAAATGTGTTATTCGCTTGAAAAATGTGTTTTGAAGCAAGTAAACTTGCAATGAGAATTGTGGCTTAAGATATTTGCTCGCATCATTGCATCTAAAAGTTTTTGTTCTAATCTTTTTTATTGTCACTAAAAAGTTTTTAGTTTAAAGTATAGAGCCAAGATTTGGCGTACAAAATGGCTTAATCTAATTGGATATATTCTTAAGAATATAAAAACCATGTGCATATCTTTTAAATAGCATGTTGTCAAGAACGTGCTAGACTTAAGTAACGCCGCTTTAGTTTGAAGTTGTAAGCCCCTTTTGCCTTTTGCTATTTGCCTTGCTGCTTGCCAAACGACAATCTGGCAATGTCACGTATGCAAGTTGAGTGTAAACAACTTTAGTCACACTGTGCAACAGCAGCAACAACAACTAGTGAAAGAGTAAGTGACTAACTTAAAGTTACCCTAATATGCTTTTATTCTCATCCTTAAATTAATCATATTCAAGATTTTTGATCATTGTGTACATTTCTCTTTCTAAAATTTGCACCTCATCTTTTTTTTTTTAGTGCAAAACAGCAACAACAGCAATGAAAGAAGCTCCTGTTGCTGGCACAAAAAAGAGCAAAATTGTAAACCAAGCCAAAAAAAACTGCAAATAAATATTTAAACTATTTGTGACTTTATTAACTTTGCTCAAGTGGCGCATTTTATTGTATACCTAAAAAAGAAACAAGAAAAAACAAAAAAAAAAAAAAAACACCGGAAAAATGCAGCAACAGAGCAACTTTGCACAGGCTAGCAAAAACAAAAAACAAATAAAAAATTGGGTAAAAACATTCGCAACAGCATTTAAGCTCGGCCAAATAGCTTTGAGTGCCCCGGAAAGTATGCTACGCCATAGTACAAGTGTTTTACGGGCAACTGCAGACATCTCCAGAGTAGAGTGGTGTTGTTGTGTGCTGGTGTTGTTGTCGTTGTTGTTGCTTTTTGTTTTGTTTGTTGTCAATGCTTTGCTTGTTAGCCTTGATGTTTAGTTTACTGGCCGCTTAAACGCAAACATTGCGCATACGCCGCGTGCCACTAGATGCAGTATGCATTTAATTAAGTTGCTGCGTCGCGGCGTCGAGCAACTTTTAACAAGTCACGCCTTGCACATGTGTGGCTTATACCTCTTTCTCTCTTTCTCTCACTCTGTCTCTAACATACACATAGTGAGAGTGTATGCTAACAAATGATTAGGAAATCTGTTTTGCTTAGGCTTTACATATTTTAAAATGCGCTTGAAAATTGTTATAAAATATCGAACGATTAGTTGTATTTATGCTGAATCCAATTGTAATTGGACTGTTTTTATTTTGCTGTTTTGCACTTCATTTAGTTGAGTTTGGACTTATGCCGTCAATAAGTATTTACTCTATCTTAATAGCTTAAAGTTTGTGAGTACATTCCACGAGTAATGAATATATACGGTTTTAACTGTGAAATCTGCCGTTTCCTTTCGCCTGCTACGCCGATTCAAAATACAGCAATGCGCTTCATATTCGCTTGTTACTGCTAACGGCCATCTCAACACAGAGCACGATGCACATCCGACAACGCACACATTGGCTTCTCGTGTACGATTTTAGCTGTATAGTCAGTCTGCCGTTTCTGCTTGCCTGCTACGTCGCGCTGACATATTCGCTATTTGCTTAACATTGGCTTGTTACTGCTGATGCCAGCAACAACTCAGAGCAAGAGTACGCTTTTAACTGGGAAAATCGATATTTTGATGAGAAGGTGCTTTCATTTCATTTTAGCTGTATAGTCAGTCTGCCGTTTCTGTTCGCCTGCTACGCCGCGCTGACAAAGAGCGATTCTCTTGACATTCTCTTGTTTCTGCTAACGTCAGTCTCAACTCAGAGCAAGATTCGCTACATTCAACTCTCACAATAATAGCTCGGGTACGACTGCTGAGAAAATCAATTTTTGATGATATTGTTTTTTTTAATATATATTAAATGTTGCCTAGTTAATTAAATATATTAATATGTAATTATTTTTAAATATAAATTCAAATCAAATTGTTTTAAACTAGCATTAAGTATACGTATGCGGGTTTTCTTCTGCTGTGTCATAATAGAGTACCATTTGATTATGTCAGCATTTTAGTAACCAAAAATAAGAAATACACATGTGCAAAGCTTGAAGGTCCTTTCGAACATCTGCCACCAGCAACAAGTGTACATACATATATGCAAACATATGAATATATTCGCACACACACACATTAAATTTAGGAGGTGTCGCTTTTACTTAGATCTTACAGCAGCTTGATGTGAGTCTCCAACTATGCCATGTTGGCAACAAGGAAACTCAAAGGAGCTCAGACAGAGCCATAGCCGAAAGCGAAAGTGAAAGTGAAAGTCATCACTTTTATTTCATACAATTTTTATTAGGCAACCATATTTCATTCACTTAGGGCGGCTCGCCAAAGCGTTGTCTGTCAGCGCTCGTTGGCTTGTGCGGGGTGGCAGGGCGAGGCGGAGCGGTGCTTAGGATTAGCATTTGTAGCTAAGTTTTTGACAGTAACAGTACACTTAGCGAAAAGACCACCGATTTTGTATATATGTTTTTATTTTCCTTATAGTTATTTTTCGTATAAATGAAACTAAACTGAAAGCAAATTTTAATTTTAAATGCTGTTTAATTTAAAATTTATGGCAATATATTTTTCTTCTTGCTGATGTTATGAAAATGTTACTTGCAACTTAATCTCAAATACTAAAATATTTGTTTGTAGTCTTCCTTGCTTTTGTTTTGCCGATTGTCGTCGTTCGCTCTATTTGCTTTTACGACACACCAGGGCCAAAAAGGGGGACTGTAGCTATGGCTAAAACCCGAGCAACAATGCCATTAAACATGTAGACGTTGTTGCCGCTGTTGCACCCCCTTCTTCAACACCAACCCAACCCAACCCAAAAACTCCACCCTTCTGTTATAAAAAAAAGTGTCGCAATTGTTACATAAATTATTCACATGCTGCGAGTCGGGGCCATTCTCGGGCAAGAATCCGTATCCGCTGCGCGCCAGCTAAAGAGTTGCCAACGCTGCTTACATCTCTCACCTCTCCAACTAACTCAACACCACACCACCCCACTCCACCCCGCCCCAGTTCAGCCAGTTCTTATGATACATATCTCAAGCATGTGTGTGTGTCTTTCTTTTGCTTCCTATGGTATTTTTTTCTTCTTGTTTTTAGTACGGTGCTACATATTTCATGAAAAATGTCAAGTCCGTCTGTGTTAGTTTCATGTTTATTTCTTTTCGTTTGCTGCGCGACTTAAAAAAATCTTCAAAATGCGTTTTTCAGTGAAAGAATATTTTGCCAGCATGTGTGCCATAGAATAACAGATTTTCGGGCATAATTCTCTGAATTCTGACAAATTAAAATACCTTTTGAGAAATGTACATACATTTTGCGAATATTCAAAGCTTCGTTCGATAAGAGCAAATAATTTTAATGAAATATTGAAAGCGGCAAAAACATTCCTTGGCAATTCAAGAAACACTTGTGTAACTACTTCTTCTGTTGTTGTCAGCAATTAGTTGTAATTGCTGGTTCATTCATATTTAATTTGGGTACATTTTGAATTCAAGTACGATTTAAGCAATTATCAAGAATTTGTGGGAAACAAACGAACAAACAAACAAACAAACCGACAAACAAAATGCCAACTGGCCGCATAAATTAGTTGACCCAAAGGTCAAATGCAAAGAGCGGCAAGAAAAACTTTTTGGTTGCAATTCGCTTTGTTGCGGTTGCCTTTTGCACAACCTTTTGCACAACCTTTGTTTGTGCGATTGTTGTGATGGCTGTTGTTGTTGTTGTTTCAGTTCAGGACTACTGCGGCAGTTGCAGCAACCACAAAAACAATAATAACAATAAATTACAAATATACCTTGGACCAGCGCAGGTGAAAAGAGTGGTTGACTTAACAGATATAAAACAAAAACAAAAATAAAAAAAGACGACAAAAACAACAAAGAAAAGCTGTCACAATATCATATGTAATGTAAATGTAACAAATGACCACAAATCTGCTGCGGAAAGCGAGTTTGACAATGCTTAATACTTAATAATACTTTGGTGCGGTTATTATTTCTGATTTAACACTCAATAAAGGAAGCTTAAGCCAATATTACTTATACGAGCTGTATGCCCGCCGACAAGAATTATTTAAAATAAATAAAAGTATTAAGTGAGCATGAACTTGTTCTGTTTTTTTTTAAGCCTTTAACAAATCTACATATACGAATACTAAAGAATAATGTTTATTGCAATTTAATGAAAATAAATTCTTCAGAAATGTTTTCGCAAGCTATTTTTTTACTTAATGCTATAAAAAAACATGAATAATTGTATGGTAAATAAGAGCTGCAGATTAGCCGAAGCACAAGTCAAAAACCCAATAAAAAGCCAGCATATGTGTTTGTTTGCTTGTGTGTGTGTGATTTCAAGTGACAAATGTGAGGGCAAAAGCCTTTAGTGCCTGTCGTTGGCAAGTCAAGGCCTTGTCGGTCGGTAGAAGTAGTAGTAGTAGTAGTAGTAGAAGTAAGTAGTATAAGCAAAGCCACGATAACGATAACCGAACGTGCCCAGCCCATCTCCCAATCAGCTGCCACCAAGTCGTCGGGACACGCCTCAATCAATTGCTTAGTTTGACACACACACTAAATATGGCAAGAGTGGCAAAAAAAAGATTCATTGGACTTGGCTGGGTGCGATGACTTCTAACAGATGGCGATGACAAAAAATAAAAAAAACAAGATGAAGAAAATCTGAGCCGATTGCCGTTCAGCTAATGCAGGGCCCAAAGATGTTTGTTGGATGCGTTGGCCATGCCCATAAGTTCCCGAGACGAACCGAACCGAACCGCACCGCACCGCATCGCACCGCATTGCCCCACCTGACAAACATGGTTGGTTGTGCTACATACATGCGATTTATTTTTGATTGATATTTGCGTAACTGTCAACCTCGGTGATTGATTGAAGGCTTGCTCTACACACTCTGTGCCGATGCCCTCGACACGCAACACACCCCTTTGCCACAATGTTTGCGCACTTTTTTGTTGCTGTGTTTGTGTGTGGCAAAGCTAAGAGCTGAGACAGCGACTGAGACTTAGACATTCGGCTCAACCCTGTCTGCTGCAGTGAGCGTTTTGAATAATGCGTAATGCGGAATAAATAAGTGGCTTGAATATGTGTGACTCTGTGTGTGTGCGAAAGAAAGAGTGTGCTTGACAGACGATTTGCATTTTGTTTCTGGAAATTGTTCGATGACTTTTGTGCTGTGCTGTCCTCTTGCCAATCGCGAAGTACATAAGTACATGATTAGATCTAAACATACGTACTACGTACTAAAATGCTATGCAAATCGCGATAAGTGGAAAGAATACACAATATGTAAACATGCAATAAAATATAGTTGTTAGTTGTTGTAAATTAAAGATAACTACTTGGCTGTGATAACGCTTTAATCCGCGCTTGACCTATATAATCATCCCAGAGGATTTAGCGTTGTTAATTCAGCGAACCTAGTATTACTTCCAGGAACTCTGTTGTTAATCCCAGGCGAACTTGCTTTAAATTTTCTAAGAATTCCTCAATGAAAGTTGTTTTAGATTTTCCAATGAAAGCTGTATAAAAATTTCTAACGAAGTTACAAAGTTTAATGCAGCTTTTCCTGAATTCTTATTTGTATTAAAAGTCGCAAAGTAGAATTTCATTTAAGGAATCTAAGGTTTGTATGTTTAGTGCAGCATTTCTATTCAATCAAATCGATTACTACTTAATACTATTTCTTTTATGTATTAATGTAATGGGTTTTCCTTTTAAACATTTTCACAAAAAACCGAAACTCTCTCACATAAGTGATTGCTGTCTTTTGACTTTAAGCTGCCTCGTTTTTCAGTCTCTTGCATGCTCCCTCTCTTTGTGTTTTTTTTTTTGACAAGTTCTCAAGCTAACAACTGTTCGGACATCAGTTGTTGACTGGCTAAGAAAGGACAATAATTACACAAACACATACTGCTGACAATACATACAAAGATACACAGAGTAAATGGAGCAAAGAATAAAGCGTAAAGTAAAACAACTTAATTACTGATGCAATAATTATTTGGCTCTTCGAACAGAGCGAAAGAGAGATAGAGAGAGAGAAACAGAGGTGGAGATGGATAGGTAAGGGTCTATCTGCCATCAAATTGAGGAGGCTTTCCTAGAAATTCGTTGTCGTTTTCGTTAGTCGCCTGCGGCTTCCTTTCGATGTCCTTGCGATTTATCTTTTTAAGCCCAAAAACATTATTTTCTTTATCGTTCGCATTGCTGGCAAATCTGCACAATTAACACACTTTATGTGGCCCTACTGCCAACAAGCGAGAGCGTTGAGGTAAGAGATGGACAACAAAAAAAAAGAAGAAGCGAAATAGAAGAACACAGTTTTTGGATCAGCCTTAAATCTCAGTGGCACACAGCGACTCAGCGACTCAGCGACAGCTGATGAAGAAGTCAATGCCATGGATAATTATGCTGATGAACTTGACGAACATGAGAGAGATGCAGGAGGGGGCTCGGGCGGGGTTAGCGAACTGTTGGCTGTACCCAGTGACGCATTGCCTCATTAACGCAAAGCCTACGCGTTTATTTCCTGATGCTATCCTGTTTCCTATCCTGTTATGCTGTGGCAAGGCAGTTTGGTCACACAATTGGCACGCATGTCCCATGAAACCATAAAAGTGTCTTTTAATTTGAGCGCCAGTCATTTTTCTTTTTAGTTCATCTTCGAATCTCGCTGCTTCTTGTCATTTTTTTTTTTTGTTTGTCCTGCTTAATTTGTCATCAAAGGCCATGTGAAATGAACTTTATTTATCCGCTTTCATTTCAGGATTTTTTAATTGTGCCTCAAATATTGCTTTTGTTCGGCTTCTATTTGCCTGTCACAAATACATCGGTTCGCTTTTTTTCTCATTCGCTTGACTGTCAAGCCATAAATTGGACTGTTCCTGTTGCTTTTTCTTTTTGCCACCCTGCCACCTTCTTTTGCCACACCAGCCAAATGCAATCAATCACTCAAAATTTAATTAAAAATTTTTACTTATAATTTGATTCAGATGCGACTTAAGTCTATGTTAAAAATTAACAAAGATATATATACCATACATACACAGACATATTGTTTAACTATGTACTTAATTCTTAGTTTCGTTCTGGTCACAAACATAGCTAAAATGGGGGTGGTGGAGGTGTGAAGTGGCAACTGTCATTTAATCAAATGTTAGTCAAAGAGCGAAACAACTTTGTCGCTCAATTCGAATTTTGTTTTTAATGCGACAGTTGCGACATTTAATTGTTGATAGCTTTCGGATACCGTTGAGTGTTGTTTGCTTGTTCGTTGGATGGTGGGCAGGGTTGCGTAGGGTTGCCAACTGACTGGCAGTGACAATAAATTGCAACAGGCGCTGCTGCTAAGTGAGCTACGATTGTTGCCATGCTACAGCGACACACTTCTAATATGCACATAAATCATACGAATTATGTGAGTGTATGTGTGTGCGTGTGTGTGCGTATGTGTGTGTGTGTGCTGAAAATGCATATTTGGGGTATTGCCATCAGTCAACATGGCTAAAGTGTTTTTCTATGCTAATGCCAGACACTGTATCTACACAGAAAAGTTTTTCTCCTTTTACCTGTGAAACGGTTTATAAGGATATAGGAATGGCTTATATGAAACCGACGATGAAGAATTTAACATAAGAGTGTCAAAATAGTTTTATTTGTTTTTATTACATAACATTAAAGTCAACAAATTAAAGTTGTTAGTTTTATAACATTTTGTTCAGTGTTTACATAGTTTACTTTGAGTATGCAACCTGTTATTGCACTGACTAAGTTATACAAACATGCACAAACACACACACACACACAAACACACACACATACACGCACACGCACATACACTCACTCACCTAAAGTCGTAACGCAGGAGACCCAAAGGAATTTTCAAGTGCCATTTACATCTGTGAGTGTAACAGCTCTACAACCATATCTCTTTCTCTATCTTACTGTGTGTGTGCGTGTGTGTGTTTGGCACATTGTGTTTGCCGTTTTCATGCATTACAATAGCAACAACTATTACTTTACTGTACAGTCTAAGCATCTACTCCATAACTGCTTGTTGAGGAAAATTGTACAAAAAGAAAACTACATTTTTGCACTGTTTGCCACCTTTGGTTGGTTGGGTTCGCCTCACAAAAAGGGTCTCTCGCAAATGTTTAAACGATCTCGACAAGTCGTTAAGAAAGTGTACAGTTAATTTTCAACGTAACTGTTGACTTTAAGAATCGGCCAATTGAAAATATCTCAATGACAATGGTCGTAAATGTTAGATTTTGAAGAGGGGAACAAAAAAGTTTTGTACATAACTATATTGAGTTAGTTAGCGTTAGCTTCTTGCAGTGTACACAAATGGCAGAAATGTATGAACACATACTGAAACATAGTAAGCTGCATGCAAGATCCATTTTCAGAGATTTGGCTTGAAATGTTGCCAGTGCTCGAAAACATCTTAAGCCTGCATTTGGGCACTGCAGGCGGTATTAGTACTAGTTGTGTTGATTCTGCAATAAATCGATGTGGCCTACTTAACACCAGCAAACACACACACATACACACACACTCACACACCCACAATCAGAGTGGGGACATCTTGCGGCTGAAAGTGTCAACTGCTCACTGCTACTTTTTGTATTTGGCTTGTGAGTGTTATTTTATCATCGCATTGTCCTGCCTGGCTGCTTGGCTGCCTGTCTGCCAAAATGTGTTTTTGCACAGTATGGTGTTGGGTGTTGGGCTAAGCTTGGCCGTGGCATCATCAGCGACTCGACACTCAAGCTCAAGCTCAAAAGTCAGCTAAGCAGCCGTCGCCATAGACAACATCATTATTGTCACACTTAACTGCGCCATTTTTGAAGTGCAACTGCAACTTGTCGACTTGTTCAAGTGCTCAAATGCAAAACGCTAGCGGCAAACATAGAGAACGAACATGGATGTTATGTGGTGGGAGAACTGTTAGGGGTACTTATGGGGTTATGGCGCAAGTTTTCATTTCGCTGCTGCTGCAGATGCTGCCGCACTTTGCAAAAAGGGCCACAACTGGGTTCGCATCTTGGCATCTTGACTGTAAATGACTTAAGTGTCTGGCATTTATCTAGACTAGAAACGAATTTCACTTCACTCAAAGTTCTCTCTCTATTTCTCGTCAGAAGCACACCTGTCTGCCATAACGAAGGCGTGGCTTGGAGGCGTTCTTGGGGGCGTGTCTGGTGGCTTCCTTTGACCAACTGCTTGGCATTTCTTTGTCGTTTATTTTGTTGGCTAAAAGTTTTTACATCAATTTCATTTGGTCGCCTTTGTGGTGTAAGTGAATCCCCAATTGTATGGCAAAACGACTTTTCAACTTGTTTAGCAGCAAAACCAACTACAACAGCAATGATCAAAATGTAGAAAACAAAAGCTAAAATATACATGTGCTTCCAAATAAAAATCTATGGAAATTGCACAATTCCTTTGTCTCATTGACAAAATTCCTGAGCCGCTTATTGTGCATGGCTTCTCTTTCCGACATCTTTGACGCAACAAATAACCTAAAGAACGGACACAACTTTGTTCAAAAAGCTTGCCAATAAGTATTGTGTAAGTATAGTTATTGCCATTCCCTTGCCACTACATCAGACCATTTCTATCACTTCTTTAGTAAGTTAGTTGTTGTTGTTGTTGTCAATGCTGCCTAATGTTTTGGCACACAATTTAAAGTGTGTCCTTGCTGCATACACACACACACACACACACACATTCTGACTGACAAAGGCGCTTTGCTTGGCCACGATTTATTTCGCTTTATGCTTGGTCTCATTAATGTGGTTCTTAGTGCTGTTGTTGTGGTTGTTGTTGTTGTTGCTGTTGCCCGCCCGCTATTTTCCAAATAATTACACATTTACATTTTCATAGACAATTTCCAGGGATGGTCTATGTTGAGCCGGGGGTGTGGTAGGGGGGTGCACGGGTGTGGAACAATCATGAAATCAACTTCATTTCACTACGACTCGTACATAAAGTCAACACGGTCACAGGTCAACTTGGAGTGTGGAGTTTGCGGACACAGTTGCGGAAACGGAAGTCAAATGTTGGGTGCTGTGTTTCGGCCTTGAAGGCCTGAATGCTGGACTCGCACTTTGTGCACTTAAACAACACTTTTGAGAACATTTTTTGGCAAAAAGTTGTCGAAACCGAATTGAATACATAAATTTTGCATCTATTTAGAATTTTGTTTTGTTAAGAATCAGTTGATTTCTCAAACTAGCCAAAGATCTGTTTTTTAAGACATCATTTACAAACATATTATTTTTTTCTCTCTGTGTAAGCATATGAATGTCATTGTGATTGCGGCTGTGTGTGTGTGTGCGTGTGTGTGTGTTTGAGGACAGGAGTATTTTGGGCTGGCAGCTATTGTGGCTGCTTTATCTGGGAAGCGTTTGCCGTTGATGTTGATGGCTATCTTTAAAAATACATAAATCATTTGCTGCATAGCGACACTGAGTAACTGTGTAGCTGTGTTTGTGTGTGTGTGCTTGTGTAATGGACATTTGGTCTAGGTTCTCATCCGGTCACTGTAATTAATCATGGGCCAAGGCGCTGACTTAATTTTACTTTCTTTTTGAGCTTTTTATGAGTTTTTTTGCATACTTATATATTGGTATTTGTTTATTTTTCTTGTTATTCGCAAGTTGTTTCAATTGCCTCGTACTTGTTACGTATGAGCCGCGTGTGAATGAGTATTTAACTTTATCATTGTCATTATCAAAGAAATGTTTGATCTAAGTTTTTTTTGTTTTTAAAAACAATTACTCAAGTCTTTTGGTTAATAAATCGTGTATAAATATATATTCGAAGCTACAATAAAAGCTTATAGAGCTTTATTAAAATGGCATTGCAGTTGGCAACATCAAAAATATTATCGCAAAAAAACTTCTAAATTTATTTTCAACACTTTTTTGCTTAGTGGGGCAATAAGTGGCCGAAAGTTGTTGTCTTAGCAAATGGCAACATTAAAGTGCTGTAAAATGTTTCGAAATATCGGGTTCGAGAAAACTCATTGAGGCTATTGTTTGTTGTACGCATTGCTTTAACATTACGAGATCGCAGATCCCACAGAACTATTTAAATGCAGTTAGTTATTGTTTGATTTTGTTAATCGATTGTTTAATTGACAGCACTCTCACGGCATTATAGTTATCGAAAGTTGACAACAATCTCACCACAGGCAGCACAGGCAGCACAAGCGTTAGTCAGCATTTGTGTGCCGACGAAAAATCATCAAAATTAAACATTTTGAAAAACTCAAAATATTACAACAAACGCGTTGTGTGATTTTTTCGATTGTGTTATAAGTGAATCTATTAAGAGTCAATAAAGTGAGTAAAGCTGCAAACAACTCCGTTTAAATATCTTTAAGCAAACATCTATATTTATATACGATTTTGTTGGTTGCACACATTCACAGGCGTCAGCATGGAGACTGCTAACTCACCAACTAATAAAAAGTACTCACTTCGCGGGGGCAAGAAGCAAGAAGACGAGAAGAACCGCATCGAACATGCGCCCGTGGAGAAGAAGGAATTTAAATCAAATGGTAAAAAGCAAAAAGACAATAAGAAGCAACTGGAAGCCATTGGAAAAAATCCTGAATTTAAGATGTCCGTCCAGTCGAAGGAATTTAAATCTAGTGATGTTAACAAGAACTCCACCAAAGTCGTTGAGAAGAAGAACAAAGAGAATAATGCTCAGACACAAAACGAACTGGCAGTATACGAACCGGGACTATACGAACCGGAGGAGCCAAAGGTTATGATCGCAGTTAGTTTCTCCGTCAAGGTCACTGTAAATGGAACTGAGAAGTGCACAGTCGATCACAATGTTAAGAAAGCAAAGAAAGAATAGCTCATTTTTGAATTTGTTATTGAGCTTACTGTTAATTGACCAATAAACCTCTAAAATCCAATAGCTCAATAATAATATGTATAAATATATATTATACCGTATTCGAAGCAAGAATGAAAGCGCATAGAACTTTATAAAGCATTGCAGTTGGCAAAAGCAAAAACAAAAAAAACATCGCAAAAAAACTTCTAAATTTTATTAGTTTTGTTCTTTGTTGACAATTGTTGAATCGAAAGCTGGATGATGCTTGCCTGTCGAAACTGATATTTGAATGCGATTGCTGTTGTTGTTTGTGCAAAATTTCATGCTTAATTAAATAGCTTTGGCCAGAGCCAAAAGCCGCAAAATTTCATTGCAATTACAATTGCAATTGAAGGACATAAGGGCGCAAGACCGTAACCACCCTCTTCAATTGTCCCTTCCCTGTTATGTAACTTAACTCAACTGAACTGACTAGCGACCGCAAATTCTAGTCATCTGAGTTGTCGTGGTGAATGCGGTTCTGTTTGTTAGTTGTTGGTTTTGGAGAGGGCCAAACTGTGCACACATTGTGAGAGAGAAACTTATGTTGAATCCAATGATAAGATCAAGCAAACAAAAACAAAAGTATGTTCATATTTGTATGTGATATATGATACAATACAACTTTAAAGTAAAATTGTTGCAAATTTCATTAAAAATTTCTTCAAACTTAAGTAACAAAGTTTTTTTTTCAAGTGGATTTACACACACACACACACGTACACGCACACACTAACAGAAGGACACTGAACAACGCCCACAACATGCATGAGCAATTAATTATTTAAAGCCTAATAATTAGACGGTTCTAACTGTTATTGTACAGCTTTGGGTCAGGCCAAGACGGAACAAGTAACTGCTGCTGCTGCTGCCCCACATAACATATACGATTACAATTAAAACTTACAAGGCGTCGAAATGTACGCACACACACGTACGCGCACACATACACTCGGGCTCACAGTTGAAGCACACTTCGAAGTGTGCAACTGGCCAGGGCTCTTGTAATTGTTGTTGTTGTTGTTATTATTGTTGCAAATTTATGAGCCGCACAGCCCGTTACATTCGTCATGCAGCCATTTTGTGTGTGTGTGTGTGTTTGTGTAACTTAAGCTGTGGAGCAAGATGTAAGCGCGGCAGCAACATTTCTGCTTATTGTTATGAGCAACCAAAGCGACCAATTATGTTGCGCGCACATACAAACAGGGAGGGAGAGACCGGTTGTGTTGTTGATGCTGGCGATTCACTGACGATTTGAAGCGAGTGGCAATAATTTCCAAACGGCGTCCCATTTAATGTCTACAAACAATTAGAACTTCTTTTTCTTCATTTGCTTTCTTTCTGTGTTGCGGTTTCTGCCGTTGCACGTTACAGCAACAGCACCAGTAGCTGCCCCCCTACCCCACCCCACGTGGGGCTGTTATGCCGCCACCCCGCTGTTTGCTAACGCCGCTTTAATTTAACAGCCCGGACTCAACGTGCCAGGGGTTCCCCATACTGGTTGTTGCCCACACCCCCATTCATCAGCTCCATCCTCGCTCATTTGCGCCATGTCCGCCAGCAGCAGCAGCAGCAGCCTCATTAGTCCTGCCAAAGCGAGAGCTTCTGTGCCCAAAGTTGCCCGTTGTGCAGGCAAAAGCAATTCAAAACAACCATTTTTATTTTTTTTTATTTTACTCTTCGCATCTTCTTTTTTTATGCCGAGGTTTTTCTGTTTGCTTTCTTTTTTTTTGCAATTTATGCTCTTGTTTGCTTATTTTTGCTTGTTGCTATCTTTCTGTGTGTGTGTGTGTGTTAGTGTGTGCTTGTGTGTATGTGTGTGTGTGTGCGCTGCGCTCAATGAGCAGTTATGGTTTTATGACAAGGTTGGCAATAGTGCAAATGTTTAATAAGTTAACAATATTTGTGTTAAGTATATCACAAATGCCACAAAGTGGCAAGAAAGGAATTAAAACTTCATAATTAGCATAAGATTAAAAAGGTAATTATCAATTACAAGTAATGTTTTATGTGTAAAAAACATTAAAGTGTTCAATGAACTAATGGTATCAATAGAATCAATTGTAGCTCATGCAACCAACAACTGGCAACAGCGACAGCAAAAGCCACCGCAACAGCAACTGTAATACCCTTGACACTGTGAGACCAACCTTTCCAAATAAAATACACATCCACATACACACACACACCACACACACAGAGAGAGAGAGAGAGAGAGAGAGAGAGAGAGAGAGAAATAACCACAGGTATGAGGCGAGCAAATACGTGATAAAAATTATGTAACATGCAAGTTGTAAGCAATAAATCTTCGATTTATTACAAAATAATTAAAATTAATGAGTAAAAATTGAAAATACGCACGTGTCGCTTTAGTATAATTATGTTTGTGTGCGTGTCTTTGTGTGTGTGGTTGTTATGTGTGACTCTGTAACATACGAAAAATTAAAACCATAAACTTGGACAATTGGTTAGCGCTATAAATTACATAGAACATGTACAGTACAAGTCTCTGGTTGGTTGGCAAGGATCTTTGTGCTGTGGGTGCGTGTGTATGAGTGTGGTTTAATGGGTTCGTTAAAAGAATGGCAAAGAGGGATGTATGTGTGTGTGTGTGTGTGTGTGTGTGTGCGTGAGCGTATCTACTATGCAAAGCTAAAAAGGCGTGCGCTGCTTATTGCTTTTTGTAATTGCTAGATATATGGATATCTATCTATGTATGTGTGTATGTATGTAGATGTGCGTGTTACATAAACGTGTTTCCGTTTCCGGTAGCAGCATCAGCCGGCAGTTCAAAATGGCGCTTTTCACGTTCCACGCACGTTCCACGAAGCATGTGAGCATTTAACGTTATGCCAGCCTTTTTAATTGCACAAGCACGATGCACGGTGCAGAGGCAAAACCCTCTAGAGGTTTGTCATATTTGCTTTTCCATCATTTACTCTGTCTGTGTGTGTTGCGGTCATGTCTAGCTAATGATGCTTACATATTTTATCACTATCAGCTGCATGCGCTTTTTTATGCATACGCTACATAAGTTCACATTAAAACTCAGCTTGCGTTTTATCATTTTTATACCCTGATCCCATTAAAAATGGGAAATAAGGGTATAATGAAGTTGTGCAAAAGTATGTAACAGGCAGAAGGAAGCATCTCCGACCCCATAAAGTATATATATTCTTGATCAGCATCAACAGTCGAGTCGATATAGCCATGTCCGTCTGTCCGTCTGTCCGTCTGTCCGTCTGTCCGTCTGTATGTATGAACGCGTCGATCTCAGAGACTATAAGACCTAGAGACTCCAGATTTGGAACTTAAGCTCGCCTAATCCCTAGGCAGTACAAGTTTGTTTCCGATTTTCGATAACTCTTCCCGTTTCCGATATACACATGGGATCGATAACAACAAAATCTTGAATTTGGAAAACTTTGAGATGCAATTTAAATTATAAAACAAAATAATGACAATCTGTGAAATTTTTATCGAAATCGGATAATAAACACCGGAGATATGGGACATTGAAGTTTTGTATGCACTATGCTGTATGCGCGTACACACACACACACATACTTGCAAGCACTGACTGTACGCGGAAAGTATAGGGATCAGGGTATCGTCTAGTCGGGATATCTCGACTAGAGCCTTCTTACTTGTTTATTTTCGCGTTAAGATTTTAAAGTGCAAAGGTTTTATTTGACATCGAATAATTAAGTTGAGTTTAAAGCTTAAGCTTAAAGACCCTCATTGATTGTCAATTGCCAATAGTAGATAGTATATATATTATCATAAATGTATAAAAAAGTATTTATTTATTGATGTCATTATCAGTTTTGGTGAGAAATCACAAGTCAATTGGATACAAAAATACTTTACATATCATTTTTCATACGATTTTAATTTCTCTCTTTAAAATAAATATTGTTTGTATGTATACCCTACATAAATGCTTGTTAAAAAGCAGACATACTGTATGTTCAATTTTTTTATCAACATGCAAAAGCAAAGTTAAGTAAAGCAAAAGCAAAGTTAAGTAAAGCATCAAACGCAAATCGCATGAACATAAGTTATTTCTTTTATGTGGGTCTCAGAAAAGTAATGCAAATATTCGACCTCTACAGGGCATTTAGCAATCAAGTTGTTTGAGCAAAAATATTTATAAATCTGTTATTTTATTTTTCACTTTATATTTGCATACAACTGCAGTAAAAGGCACAGCAACAGCAGCAATTTGTAACGAAATTTCAAATAAATTGCTTTCATACAACGCACAGTTAATTTGATTTATAAAGAAATGTTGAAAAAAAAGAAAACTTCATTGCGAATACAAGTGCAACCTATTGGTGTTCCGTAGTTGAGATGTGACCAGGTGTTTGCAACACATCTATAAATGATATTTGAAATAGAGGTATCAATGATTAAAATCTAGTTCACTATTTTCAACACTTGAGCATATGTTTTAAGCAAAACCATTGTTAATCGATTGTTCAATTGACAGCATTGTCACGGCATTAAAGTTATCGAAAGTTGACAACAATCTCACCACAGGCAGCACAGGCAGCACAAGCGTTAGTCAGCATTTGTGTGCCGACGAAAAATCATCAAAATTAAACATTTTGAAAAACTTTAAATATTGCAACAAACGCGTTGTGTGATTTTTTCGATTGTGTTATAAGTGAATCTATTACGAGTCAATAAAGTGAGTAAAGCTGCACATAACTCCGTTTAAATATCTTTTAGCAAACATCTAGAGTTTTATACGATTTTGTTGGTTGCACACATTCACAGGCGTCAGCATGGAGACTGCTAACTCACCAACTAATAAAAAGTACTCACTTCGCGGGGGCAAGAAGCAAGAAGACGAGAAGAACCGCATCGAACATGCGCCCGTGGAGAAGAAGGAATTTAAATCAAATGGTAAAAAGCAAAAAGACAATAAGAAGCAACTGGAAGCCATAGGAAAAAATCCAGAATTTAAGATGTCCGTCCAGTCGAAGGAATTTAAATCTAGTGATGTTAACAAGAACTCCACCAAAGTCGTTGAGAAGAAGAACAAAGAGAATAATGCTCAGACACAAAACGAACTGGCAGTATACGAACCGGGACTATACGAACCGGAGGAGCCAAAGGTTATGATCGCAGTTAGTTTCTCCGTCAAGGTCACTGTAAATGGAACTGAGAAGTGCACAGTCGATCACAATGTTAAGAAAGCAAAGAAAGAATAGCTCATTTTTGAATTTGTTATTGAGCTTACTGTTAATTGACCAATAAACATCTAAAATCCCAAAGCCAAATAATAATATTTATTAATACAGAAAAACAGGATTGGGTTTGGTTGAGTGTCTGCGATTGTTTTATTTGTAACTAAGCTGAAACTAACTGCACAGTGATGAGCAGAGATCCCGCCTAAAAGATGTGAGCCAGGGGCAGAAAAGCGAGTAGGACATCATTCGGATAGATCCTAACCATGTCACAGAAGCCCTTCATGGTCGAAATGCAATTCCGGTGCGATAACATTACACCCTTTGGGGTGCCCGTTGAACCCGATGTGTACATTATAGTAGCTATGTCATCGCATTTGGGTGTCACGTTCTCTGTGGGAGAAGGTGTGCTACTTATTTACTCGTTTTCACAGTAATCATCATCGTCTTAGAACTTACCATATTTGCTGTAGCTGCCATTCTTAGCAACCTTGGAAAATGGCACAATTTTGATACATCTGCATTCCTTAAACTCATCTTCAGCCTTTATTTTGTGCAACTGATTCTCCATGTATATTATTGTGTTCACCTTGGTGCACTTGCTTAGCAAACTTTTTAGCTTGGGCAGCAGATCCTGCGAGGTGATGACACAAGTCACACCAGTTTCCGCAATACAGTGACTAATACCATCGTCACCCAGTGTGGCATAGACAGTATCAATGGGCATTTCATGCTTAAAGCAACTGCAACCATTTTTGGATGCGTTCCGTAGTTGATATGTGACCAGGTTTGCAACACATCTAGTAGCCAATAAGTAGCCAAAAGTTGTTGTCTTAGCAAATGGCAACATTAAAGTGCTGTAAAATGTTTCGAAATATCGGGTTTTAGAAAATATGTTGAGGCTATTGTTTGTTGTACGCATTGCTTTAACATTACGAGATCGCAGATCCCACACTATTATTTAAATGCAGTTAGTTAGTAAGTAGTCGAGCATGAGCATATGTTTTCAACAGAATCATGGTTAATCGATTGTTCAATTGACAGCATTGTCACGGCATTATAGTTATCGAAAGTTGACAATAATGTCATCACAGGCAACACAGGCAGCACAAGCGTTAGTCAGCATTTGTGTGCCGACGAAAAATCATCAAAATTAAATATTTTGAAAAACTTTAAATATTGCAACAAACGCGTTGTGTGATTTTTTTCGATTGTGTTATAAGTGAATTTATTAAGAGTCAATAAAGTGAGTAAAGCTGCAAACAACTCCGTTTTAATATCTTTTAGCAAACATCTACAGTAATAACGATTTTGTTGGTTGCACACATTCACAGGCGTCAGCATGGAGACTGCTAGCTCATCAACTAAAAAAAAGCACTCTCATCGCGGGGGCAAGAAGCAAAAAGACGAGAAGAAGCGCAACGAACAGGCGTCCGTTGAGAAGAAGGAATTTAAATCAAATGGTAAAAAGCAAAAAGACAATAAGAAGCAACTGGAAGCCATAGGTAAAAACCCCAAGTTTAAGATGTCCGTCGAGCCGAAGGAACTTAATACTAGTGATGTTTACAAGTACTCGATCAGAGTCGTAGAGAAGAAGAAAAAAGGGAATAATGCTCAGGGACTAACCGAATTGGCAGTATACGAACCGGGACCATACGAATCAGGACTATACGATCCGGAGGAGCAAAAGTTTATAATCGGAGTTAAGGTTTTCGTAGAGGTCTCTGGAAATGGAACTGAGAAGTGCACAGTCGATCACAATGTTAAGAAAGCAAAGAAAGAATAGCTCATTTTTGAATTTGTTATTGAGCTTATTGTTTATTGACCAATAAACATCCTAAATCCAATAGCCAAATAATAATATTTATTAATACAGAAAAACAGGATTGGGTTTGGTTGTGTGTCTGCGATTGTTTTTATTTGTAACTTAACTGCAACTTACTGCACTAGTACGAACACACATTTTTTTGTTGGTTTTTTTTTTAAATACTTAACGATGATCTAAACTAAAGAAATTTTAACATTTAACATTTTTGTTTTTTGTGTTTTTTGTTTTGTCTCGTTTGGCAATGGTTGCTATTTAGCAGGCGTACATGCGATTAATGTCCTTCTGGTACTTGTCCTGAATGTTTTTGCGCTTGAGCTTAAAGGCAGCCGTGACTAGACCCATTTCGGGCGACCAGTTATCCTTACAGATGGTGATGGCAGCTGGCACCTCATACCTATGCAACTTGCATTTCCGAGCATGCTCGCCGATTTCTTTGAGCATGGCCTGCTCCATGACAGGCGATGAGCAGAGATCCCGGTACGGTTTGTTCATAATGCCAAATTGTGCGGCCATCTGCATCAAATGATTCTGATTGGGCACCACAAGAGCGACAGTGAATTGCTTTGTGGGATCACCATAGACGCAAATGTTGTCGATGATGCCGCATGTCTTCAGTTCCGTTTCGACCTTGCCCAGGGATACATACTCGCCGGCCTGCAGCTTGACAAGATCCTTTTTGCGGTCAATTATTTTTAGGCCACCATCGGGATGCATTTCCCCAATGTCACCCGTTTTGAACCACCTGCGACCGTTCTCCTCAAAGAAGTCAGCTTTGGTCTGCTCGGGCAGATTGTAGTAACCCTGTGCAACACAATCGCCTCCAATGAGCACCTCGCCCTGCGGATACGGCTTGTTTGAGATGAGATAACTGCCCTCCTCCCAGTTGATTAGGCGTATTTCGCATACAGTTAAGGGACAGCCAGTGCGACCGTAAGTTATGTCGCCATCGTCCATGACAGTTGCTGCGGATGTTGTCTCGGTAAGGCCATAGCCCTGAATCACTTTCACACACAGGCACGTCTCGACTCGTTCATGCGTTTCGGCAGAGAGTGGAGCACCACCGGATATAATAAGGCGCACTTTGCCACCCATCAGTCGAGCAATGCGCTTGAAGACCAGCTTGTCGGCCAGCGGTGTCTGGAAGCCATAACTTACCCACTTGATCTTATACTGGAAGATCAATCCAAACAGCGCCTTTGTAATCGGCGAGCCCAAGTCCAGTTTGTCGTTAATTCCCTTGGTAATGCGATCAAGTATCAATGGCACCGATGTCATGCATGTTGGCTGCAACACACGTGCATCGCCGAGGCATCCGCGTTTGATCTTGCTGCTCGAATCGATCAGGGTTAGTGGGGTCGAGTAGCCAATCGAAGTGCCAGTCATCAGGCAAACACACTCTGCCAGCAGCTCAAAGATGTGAGCCAGGGGCAGAAAAGCGAGTAGGACGTCATTCGGATAGATCCTAACCATGTCACAGAAGCCCTTCATGGTCGAAATGCAATTCCGGTGCGATAACATAACACCCTTTGGGGTGCCCGTTGAGCCCGATGTGTACATTATAATAGCTATGTCATCGCATTTGGGTGTCATGTTCTCTGTGGGAGAGGGTGTGCTACTTATTTACTTGTTTTCACAGTAATCATCATCGTCTTAGAACTTACCATATTTGCTGTAGCTGCCATTCTTAGCAACCTTGGAAAATGGCACAATTTTGATACATCTGCATTCCTTAAACTCATCTTCAGCCTTTATTTTGTGCAACTGATTCTCCATGTATATTATTGTGTTCACCTTGGTGCACTTGCTTAGCAAACTTTTTAGCTTGGGCAGCAGATCCTGCGAGGTGATGACACAAGTCACACCAGTTTCCGCAATACAGTGACTAATACCATCGTCACCCAGTGTGGCATAGACAGTAACAATGGGCATTGAATGCTTGAAGCAGCCCTGAGCGGCAATCATCCACTCGGCACGAGTCTCGGCAAAGATAGCAATGTTTTGGCCAGCGGCTTGGCCAAGTTCACGTAGGCCACGTCCAAAGTTGGAGGCCAAGCGTTCAGTTTCAGTATAACTCTTCCATGTGTAATCACCCATTACGTACTTTTTGAATACACGTCCATTTGGCTGCAGTTCGTCTTCTTCACTGAGAATCTGACGCGTGCCAAGGCATCGTTTGTTCGAATATGTTTTGGTTACGTACTTGAAGACCTTCTCCAGCGTATCAATGTTCTCTTGCAGCATCCTCACGTGCTCTGCCCGTGGTGGTTCGGTTGATCGAAATGTTGCCGAATTGACATCACATTTAATCATCTTTGCCTTCTTGCGCCGAGCGTTCTGTTCACGTTTCCACGGCTTCTGTAATATAAAATATATCGGCAGCGTTATTGTGTCATATATAAATAAAAGTGCCCTTATGGCAATAAGCGTGCACTGTAACCAATAGTTAAACATGATTTTAAGGTTTTTATTTTATTGAAAATATATATAAATTTATCAAAATATTCAAGCTTGGCTATCACTTGACTTAAACTCCATATAATGCCGTCAAGCAACATACTTTTTCACTTGAAGCTTAAACAATTGGTTACTTGTTATGCAAATTTAATAATGTTTTTCATATTCCTTGAGAATATTGCAGACGAATTTCTTAACTTAGATTAGATTTCTTAATAAAATGTTATTTTTTAAGAATAGCAAACAGCTCAATAAGTGTAATTTGTTCTTATAATATATTTTTGAATGCGTCTCCCTAAAGTCATATTTTTTTAAATCACAGCACAAAGTACACACAAAAATCTAAAACAAGTCAAGAAAAATCTTAGCAATAATAAAAATCTTTTATTAAAATATTATATTTCGCAAGTAATAACTTAACGGATAATTTAGCGAACTCCCTCTTAGAAATCGTTATTTATATTGTTTGAAACACTTTACAACTGATTTGAATATTATTATTTTATGTGCGATACATAAAATACATATAAATGTAAATGCAATTGAGTTAAATTCTAACGTTGAATTTTTTATTTTGTGTTTAACAGTCATCAAATGGTTTTAATGTTTAAAACCCCAACAAGCAATGTTAATGCATAATAAATTATTTCTATGATTTTCATGTGTTCAAAAGAATGCGAAATAAAAAGATTGATAAATGAAGTTAAATTTTGTTTGTGTCGTAGGCAAATAATAAAAATCGTAAATTACATATTCTACCTCATCTCTCTCTCTCTTCCAAACCCTGTTTCCTTCTTAAGGGTGCCTGCACCTATAGCATCATACCATTTGAGTAATGCAAATTATGTGAGGTTCTGTAAAAGAAAAGAAACTTTCAAGCAACTCCCATAAGTATGCAATACATTTTGTGGTGTCCCATTTGCTTCGTTTGTGCTTTAAGGCAGCATAATAATGAAATGGCGCCCAAGACACAGCATCCTTGTCTTGTTCGGAGCACGTTCAATGTTTGGGCTGCCTTGTTGCTTTGTGTTATAAACAAATTCACACATTTCGAAATTCGAATTTCGAACGCATTTCGCCGAAGCAGCTTCGTGTACTACTCTTGTATCGCCCAAGAGAGAGATCCGACTCACTTACTTCTCTCTTTGCATGCGAATTATCTCTCTTTCGTTTATTTTAAGGTACAATTGATGTGGCGTAGCAGCAGAACGAGGAACGGGACAGGAAGTGGTTGGCAACAAGCTTAGGGGAACTTTGTTTGTTGACATGCCAAAAGTACGCACAAAGAGTGGTAGACAGAGAGAGAGAGAGAGAGAGAGGGAGAGCGGCGGTATGGCTATTTGTGACTAAAGGAAGCGTCACAAAGAGACATACCACATGCTTGTCAAACTTCACATTAGTGTTTTCTTTCGCTATCTGGCTGTGTTGTTGTTGTTTTTATACGAGCATCGCGCTTGTCCGACTACACTTTGTTCTAGAACCAACTTCCGGTAATTGCCAATTGCAATTATCACAGCTGGCTGACAAAGCGTCTTGGCCAATGTCAATTTACAGACGCTCCGAAAACTTAATTGCAACAAATAAATCATAGCAAGCAGCAATAAGAAATTTGTGGCAACAACAACAGCCAGATTAAAGAGTATCCATTTTTGTAAGACTGACAGATATTCTGTAAACTTATCAATGTTTAAAGCAATCTTAAAGGTCGAAAAATATTTCGGAAGCGATATTTTGATTTTAAACTTTTAAAAAATCGCTTTCAACTTTCGCCATCAACTTTAATACAAAAAAATTCGTTTTAAAGTCAAGTTTAATATAATTTATTTTTTTAAAATTATCAAGAAAATATTAATACATAAATAATAAGGGAGGGTATCATATATATCGTACAACTCAATGTTTATTGTTGTTGTGGTTTTTCGGTTCGTGAGTAAAATGTGAAAAATTCTTCTTGCGGTAGGCTATAGTGGACACAACGCAATATAAAGTGAATCGAATGTGTATTTGTGTGTGTGTGTGTGTGTGTGTATGTGTGTGTGCTTGTGTGTGACTGCCACAGTTGCGTTTCGTACATAAATGTCAAGTGCGCGTGTTGCTCATATAGAAGCACACGCTCTCACACATGACCACGTACGCAAGACACACACGCAAGTTAAGTAGCTTTGCACACACACACACACACACATACCTATAAGCTCCTTGTCAATGCAACGCTATGTCGACATACACACACAAACACACACACACACACACACATTACTCGATGATGAATGCGCATAAAGTTGCCATAAATAAAAATTGTTCGGTCGCAGACATTTCCGTCTTGTTTGTTGTTATTGCTATTGTTGCATGGGCAGGTTGATATTATGCCGGAAAGAAAATCACACGCTCCAAAAGTTTAAATGACTTAATTCGCTTGAATTCGCAGAACGCCCTCAGCCCTTAATTTGTCGGCTTTCACTTATTGATTTTTACTATTGTTTGCTATTGTTTTCTTCGCGTTGTTTTAAGCTCTTCATAATTGTTTCTATTTTAAGAATTTTTCTACTTTTTTTTCTATTCAATTGCGGCTTTTTTCCATGACATTGCTGACCAATTTTTTTCTATTTGGTTGTTCCGAAGTGTTTTTCTTTTATTTTCTTTCGGTTTGTTTTTAGGTGAGAATTGATGACGGGCATCCTTCAAAGATTTGTCGCATCTGTGGGTGCAAGTGTGTGTGTGTGTGTGTTTTGGTGTATGTGTGTTGTCCCAAATGAGTGTGGCTGACACGGAAGTGCGCTTGACTGTCACCATTTCAATTTATGGCTGTCCAGGCACGAACCTTGCGGTTTTTACCATCGCACATCGAACAACTTTTAAAATTGCACAGAAAAAACCAGCTGCAATGGTGAGAAAGAAGTGTTCAAGTTTTAAGGCAGGCAAATAAATGCTCTGTCTGTATTAAAAATAACTATTTCTTACACCTTTTAGATTTACTTGATTCAAAGGGAACAAATATTGATTGTTACGACTAGCTAATGCTTATGCGAGAATATTTATGCTAATGTTTGTTTGGAAATGCATTTCTACCTTTTGCAAATATTGAACCACTTTCAACTATTCAGGTAGTATTGTTGAGCATGTTGGGCTTTACGGAATACTTGGACACATGTTAAACATGTAACCCAACTAAAACCGAAATGCCATACTCGAGAAAACCTGCCTGACATACGCGTATCTATGGACTACATACGACATGTACAATCTAACAAGTATGTGAAAGCATTCGAAAGCCGACGTCGAAAACTAATCCGCTAAGCATCCAACATGGTTAAACCTTAACAAAGCTTTGTTTGGATCTGACAGTTTTCAGCACCCCCGGTACATACCATATCTCTTCTCTTTTTTTTTTTTGTTTTTTTTTTTACTGTCATTTAGCTGTTGCAAAGAGATGAAAGAAAAATTTCACTTTTTCACGCTTCTTATTTTGTTTGGTTTTGCTTATATTTTTATATAAATTTTTTTTTGTTTTTGGCTTTTGGCAGCTACCACAACACACAATTTTGATAAATAAAATAAAATGCTACGACAAAAAAAAGAATGCAACCGGTGCTGCGTAACGGTGAAGTGCTAGATAAGCCAACGGGGCCACATGTTGGTGCCGAAGGGGGCGTGGCCAGACCTTAACTTATGCAAATATGCGCGAGAATATGTAGGGCACATGGAGAATAACAAAATGACTGAATTTGAATCAGAATCAGAAACGGAATCACAAACCACACACACACAACAACAACAATAATACCATGAGCAACAATTGAAAGCATTTGAGCAATGTCTAGCCACGTTCTGAATGCCGACAATCAACTCAATTTGAGGCGAAAGGTGGCATTCAGCCAGCCAAGCCAAGCCAAGCCAAGCCACTTTAAAAATTCAAGCGAAATCCCCGACTTAAGCATTATGCCAGACCATCTCCATCGCAGTTTGCACGTGCCAACAGTATCGAGGATTTTGTATTTTGTATTTTGACTTTTGATGCGACCAATTCAAACATGCTAACGCACACACAGATAGCGAGAGAGAGAGAGAGAGAGAGAGAGGGAGAAAGAATCATCATCATAACTTCTAAGCCAATACACATACACATACATATGTACAAGCAGAAATTACGAGCCTGCTTACATAGTTGGCAGTTCGATTTGCTGTTTCGCGTGCGCCTCCCTTCTCCCTCTCCCTCACCCTCTCCCTCTCACTCTCCCACCCAACTTCGTCTTGTGTATAAGCTGTGTGCATATTTGCCTATTTGCATAAACATCAGCCAACAGCAAGAAGAAGAACAACAACAACAACAACGGCAACGGCAAAAGAGACAACAACACAACAAGACACTTAACTTATGCGGTAAAGAGATGACAAATGACAAAGACTAGGATGTTCGGATTGGAATATTTAAATTATACTCATAGAAATACGTTCATAAATATACATTTAAAGAGCTTAAGTGTAGACACAATTATATCTTATAAATAACAAAGTGTATTTTACCTGTTAATGTTGTTTCTTGTTTCTATGCCAAGTTAGTTAACGATGGTATAGTGTGAGATAGTATACACACATTTACAATATAAAATACCAATATCATTGATGAGAAACTCTTACCGATCAAATATCAACTATCACACAGTTAAGAATAGAATTCATAGGAATAACTAAAAATCTTCTAAGGCAATTTCGTTAGCTCGATAATAAACAGTAATGAAACAAAAGCTGATATTGTTGCTACTTTTAGAAACACCAAAGCGAACATAAATGAAAATGGAACTGAGAGTGTAAACTGTTGTCCCTGTCGACTTTGTATTTTTGTGTGCGTACAGTTATATTCGTCTGTCTGTTCGTTTGTCCGATACATACTAACAATGACAGCAAGTGTAAAGTCTATGTCTTAGGGTATCTCTTCGTCGAGCTTAAACTTTATTTTTTTTCAACCTTTTTTGTAAATGTTGTTGTTTTCTGCTGGTTGCCTGTGCGTTCATTTTGTCAGTGAAAAATCAGAACTGGACAGCAGCACTTAAACATAAAAACAGGAGAGACAGAAAAGTGGAGCAATAACTGAGAAGGTAAATCTGTACCAGCTGGGTACTCGGTTACTTCACCCTAAGGTTGAGTACGTATGTATGTGTGTGTGTGTGTGTGTGTGTGTGAGCGTAGCCTTAGCACTTCAGCTCATTTTTATGCAACATGCAGCGTTTTCTCCTTTTTGACCATTTCTGTCGTAGGCAGAATGGTTTTTCCTTTGGTTTTTTTTTCTTTCTATCTAGTGAATGGCCTATTTCAGCTGTGGCTGACTGCAGAAGTGAAATCTGATTTGTTTGGCGACTTTCCCATCCAAGGCTTTTGCATTTATGTAGCTTGTAGCTACATGCATACAAGCAAATTGGTTCTTGTCGCTTCTTCATGTCTTTGACAGTTTTTTCATGTTAAAATGGCGAATCACATCAAATGCTTTTTTTGTACGTATTAAGTTGGTTATTAGCTTACTTGTTTACAAAGGGTCTTATTAAGACTTAGTATGATACATTGAAAGCCACAATGTTGACGCAATAAGAAAAATTTTCTTTTGAAAAATGCTCAAAAAAAAATGTTATATGAACAAATGGTACACTACAAAGTTTTCTTCATTCGATGATTATGTTTTTGAACCTAGATAAAAAGAGAGCGAAAGAGAGAGTGGATGAGCTGTGAACCATTGACTGATTGCGTTTTGTAAATAGCTATTAACTTCAGCTTGAGTTGACTTCGTTACCTTGCTGCGTGATTAATTGATGAGGCATCTGCTGGCAAGGATGCTGCTCATTAGCGAGCTGGATATTAGAATGAGTGAATGATGTTTACCCATCTCACACAATGTGCTCTTTGATAATATACGGTTGTCACTCTGTGTGTTTGTGTGTGTGTGTGTGTGTGTGTGATTTTGTAAACCATCAAGTCAGAGTCAGACAGTCACTCGATCAAAGCAAGAAAAACCCCTTTCGAAAATATCAAAATGCAATTTTGCAGGTATCGTTGTAGAACAGTCAGAAAAGCGCTCAAAACCGCACAACAAAATAAACACACACAAGGATAGATATATTGAATGACTTCAGTTTGCTAAGACCCTGGTGGAAGAATCTGTGAAGCTCTTGTGGCAGCGGCGGCGGTAGCGAGTGCAAATAAAATGCACATAACACGCCTCATCAACTATAAGCTACGAATGACAGCAGCGCAACAAAATAGCTTGCAACACTGCCACGCCCGTTACGCCCGTTACTTACAACAACAACCATACTCGTTTCTCACATTGCGAACGTGTGGTTGTCCTGTGTGTGTGTGTGTATGTGTGTGTGTGTGTGTGGGTTTGTGTTTACACAACAAAAAGACACAAAAAAAGTTATTGAAACAAATAAAGATTTAATTTAATGTATCAATTTTTCTGATGCTTGATTCTATGAGCTTTCTGATTCGAACATATAAAACATATTTATAGAATTATTATATTTTTCTATTGTATTGACTGCTACAAATACCAAAACTGTTTCTTTCGCCAGCTAGTTGCCAATTTCTTGAAGTGTATTAGTTTTTGTATATTGTATGGGCTTTCAACATCTTGCAAGACTTTTACGTATACGTATTTGTGCTCGACGAAAGGACCAAGCATGATGAGTGACTTAGTAAAAACAATTTCTAGCAGTCAGGTGCAGGAATGAACCAAGGCACAACACACACACACATGTATATATTTATATATATACAGATGAGTGAGTTTACTTGTCATCTTGTTTCCGTTTCTGTTTCAATTGAAATTGCAACTGCGTCAGTCACATACGCAAAACCTAACCCTGGTGCACAAACCTGGACATGGATCAGGACCTTCAACGAGTTCCAACTGAATGCAAGGAATATAACATACATTTTTAAAGCGTTTTGCATATGAGCAAGAGCCAACAATGCGTCAACATATATATACATATATATATATATATATGATTTGCAAACAGTAACAGTAACAAACAGCAATAGCAAAAGCCGAGAACGTCTCGCTGTGTCGCATTCGTCATGCTCATGGGCTACATATATACAAATCCTCCGTTGTGCCCCTGCAACACTGCGAGTGTAAAGCTGCGCGAGCGTTTTGCCTTTAGTAAATATTTATGGAAAGATTGTTGTATGATTTATGACAACGATAATCTCGCGTGCACAATGACGTGTAAGAAATATGAGTTGATATATTCTAAACAAATATTTAATTCGCATTGCTCGCAACAACAGGCAAGGACATGTGTCTAATGCCGCATCAACGCAACACCAACGGAACAAAAGCTTCAATGCCTTGGATACATACATTGTGACAGAGCGAGTGCCACGCATAAAAGCACTGATCAAATTTTCCAACTTATGAATAAGTACGTGTATATATATATGTATACGCATGCAGACGGATATAGATAAGTCTCTGGCAATTAGAAGTCAAAGGTAAATTGCAGTAGAAAAACGTGGTATGGTATGGTATACTCTATGGATACAATTGTAATTGAGAAAGTATTATCTATTATAATGATGCCATCGGCTTTGATTAAGCATTAAACTTAATACATATATACATATATATATATAGAACAATAACTGGTACAACATATGACTGGCAAATTGACATGTGATGGCCTGGTGTAAGAAAAAAGCCGGATCCCTATTTAACCCAGATAACCCGAAGCAAGCCAAGCAGCTGGGACCATACCATACAAACGGCTGAGTCCGTAAATAGATCCTGTTGCCAGTTTCCACTTTTCATTGGGCCAGCGAGCGCCAATCACCGAATTTTTTTTACCCATATCCCATTTCTTTATACTGTTTTTTTTTTCTTGCTGCCATACCCTTCATAATCGATAAATGATTTTGTTTAGCTTTGAACACTGATATCTATTTTTCGAGCATGCACGCACACATGGACCGCACTCGGGCAGCTTATGCAATGGTTAAGGGGCTGTCACAGCATGCGCGAGAGTGGGGGGGGGGGAGGTTGTCCAGAAAGGGTGGAACAAAAGAGAGACAGGGTATGTAAAATAGCCATAGGCTAGTTGTTAGGACAACACAAATCTGAGGCGCATAAAAAACGAAGGATTGAAAAGAAAAAAAAAAACCCAAACTAAACTTCAACCCAACGAACTGATGCCGCATGACATAACAAAAAGGATTTGGACTTAAGCAGCTTACACGAAAACAGTACACACACACACACACACAGACACAATGCAAAAGTATTGCATACTTTTATGCAGATTATGAACATGGTTGTTATAGTTACGAGTTGCGAGTTGCGAGTTACGAGAAGGTTCCTGTCAAGGTAGCAGCGTTTATCTTGTTGCAGCTGACGCCCAAACGGTACACGCCACACGCCTTGCCACCACGCTACTCACATTTACATAGATGTGCACCCACTCCCCCCTCGGGCACCTTAAGCAAAAAGGGAAATCCCAAAGCCCAAGACCGAAACGGAGACGGAGACGAAGACGAAGAACCAATTCCCAAGTCAAGCCATTTCATGTCCAAGTATCCTTGTTTTTTTTTCTTTTCTTTCATGCTTTCTTGCTTGCTAGCGCCCATCAACACAGTCGCGCCTGCGCAGGGATGGAGTGGAGTGAGGCGGGAGGGGGCGCAGTGGAGCGTGGCTGAAACTAGACCACAATGAAGTGCCAAGGATAAAGGATGCAGCAGCAGCAGCAGCCAGAAGCCAAATGAGTGGCAAATATGCTAAATGCAAGCTGTCTGCCTTGCTTTGCCTGAATGCCTGCCTTGCTTTGCCTGCCTGCCTTCTGGTTAGCTTTCGTTTCGCTTCCTACCGTGTTGTACCATTTCGTTTCGTTTCGTTTCGTTCGTCTTGCCTTTCCTTTCCTTTGTTTCCCTGCATGCAAATGAGCATCATATTTTCTTTGGCATTTTCCCTCTTTTTTCATTTCTGCTTGCCATGTAAAACTTTACAATATACTACACACTCTTTTTGCCTTTTATCCATACAGCTCCTTTTTTGCTCCATCTGGCAGCTGTTAGTTCTTAAATCAACTGCTTTGCATCAAAATATCAATGTATACTTTTTTTCTCATCTTTCTTTCTTTCTTTCATATTTTTTTAGTTTATAGGCATAAATTACGAGAGACGAGATTTACGAGTGACAATCCAATACCAAAGGCAATGGGAAACAAGCAAAGGAAACGGAAACGGGGTAAGGGATTGATATGTTGATTTGTCAGCTGGCGTTACTCTAACACCCCAAAAAGGAAAACCGTTATGTTTGTACAGTTTTTGCTAAAGTCTGTTTTATTTGTAAATGAGTGTGGCGTGGCGAAGAGGTAACATAGGAACATAGTATGAGTGTTAGCTTTTCTGAATGAATATTAGTTACAAAAGCAACGAAACAAACTTCCTTAAAACTCTTAACATCAGATACGAATATGATGTTAAAGTGAGTTGCAATTGTGTTGAATTTGTTGAAGAGATTAATTTCTCTTTTCCGTGTTGGTACAGCAGTAAGATATCTTAGGGATATTGCCATCAAACCTAACCTTCAAACTAATAACATTGTTTTGTGCCATCTGTCTACATGTTTGCGATCGTGGATACTGACCGCTAGTACATCTACCAATAAATCCAATAAATAAAAAATAAAAAAAACTAATTAAAAAAGAATCGAAGAAAAAAAAACAAAAAATTGTTTGACCATGACGGGGCTCGAACCCGCAATCTTCGGATTCGAAGTCCGACGCCTTATCCATTGGGCCACACGGTCCTGTAATTCGAACCGAAACATAAATCAAGCTGAATTTCAGGAATTTTAGTTTTCCCAAATTGACCAATTATTAACCATTGCAGGACTGCACTTGATAATACTGCACCCGAACTAACTCAATGAACATAAATTTGTGTGAATATTTTGGAAAATGCAATAAATTTGGCATTTTATCGAACCAACAGCCAAAAGCCATAGCATGAGCATTAAATAAATCCCCCATAAAGGAGCTATAACGTGCCTTTTAAAGCTGTCACAGATTTGATTCAAGCTGATTAAAGTTAAATTATAATGCTTGTTAATGTGCTCCCAACCCAACCCATGAAAAAAAAACCATTCCCATTAAACTGTCACGCTTCTTACATGTGTGTGTAGAACTTAGAATGAAGCTTAGCTGCGATTATGCGTGTGCACATTTAAAGCATAAATTATAGGTAAAACGCATAAAGTCTTTAATTAAACAAAAAAACAGGAAACAGGAAAGAAACGTATACTTCATATTAAGGCAGGCGAGTGCAGATAATTGCATACGTATTCGGCATACGCCATGTATGCGAGCCAAAGAGTTTCCATTTCATGTTGCTGCATACTTGAATTTATTTATTTGTGCTTGCTTTTTCATTCGCGCTCCATTATTTGCAACTACTAACGAAACGAAAGCAGCTAGCACACAAAAACAAATTGCACCAAAATTGTGAAAAATCAAATGTACTTAAAGTTATTTATATTATTTTCGCGAGCAGACAGTAGTAGCAGCTGCTGCTTGAGGCGGGGCATGATATAACGCAGTAGCGTTTGCGTTTGCCAATGTCTTGTCGTGCATCCTTGCAATCCTTGCATCCTATCATGCATCCTTGCCAAAGGCGCGTCGTTGTAGTCTCTGCTATCATCAGCCATTTTGATGACTTCACACACAGCTGCATTTAGTTGTTGTTTGCATTTGCCACGCGCGCTCTCTTTCTGTCTGTATGTGTATGTGTTTGTGCACTTAAGTGCATCTTGCACTTTGACTCAGTCTGACTCTACAGCTAGATGCCTGTCTCTTCTCACATAAGTCTCTTTCTCTCTGTCTCTCCGTCTCTTTCTTTCTTTCTTTATGTGAGTCTTGCTGTTGGTGGCCTGCCTTGGCGGACTAATAGCTTGATAAACTACATTTCGCGCTTTTATAATGGATGACACATGCATTTTACCTCCCACTCTATAGCACCTTCTTCGTCTCTCTCTTTCTCCATGTTTGTGGTGACAAATCACAGATTTAATGATCATAAGTGCCACAAACACACACACACACATACACACAAATCTTACTGATGTTTGAGTGTCACACCAAATTGCACAGCAACCTTATATGTGTGTTGATACACTGAGAGAAAATGTCGTTCCATAATTGAAATTCTTTAAGCCCTTGCTACTGATTCAAGTACAACTTACTTAAAGTATGTGATAAAATCCGTTGTTCAATATAATAACCGATAAACCGATGCTAATGGTTGTCAGGGTAACCTATAGTCGCTCATTCTAAGTCAAAACGCTTTCAATACGCTTTAGGCATAAGATCGTTAGTAACAGCTTTCAATATGTGTTGCTAAAAGAATCAGAAACGCTCAGCTTATTTGTTTATGTGTGGGAGTGGCGGCTTATGTGCCACGCCCCCTTTTGTGTTGACAAACTTGCCGTTCAATTGCACGTTTGTCAAAGGAATTTTGCTTTTAAAATTGGTATTTTATTTCTTTTAATATTTTTTATTCGGAATTTCGGAGGAAAACGTACTGAGAGAGAATACAGCTCAGAACACACACACACGACAGACATCACAGAACGGTAGAAAAGTACTCGTATGATGAAATACAAATTAAATTTCCACGCACACAAAAATCAGATATGAAATATAACGTAACGAGAGCAACGTAACATCGCAAAGGAGCAGCAGCAGCAAACAGAAGATGTCAGATAGGGGATACAGAAGTGGAGAGAAGAGGAGTGGAGTGGAGTGGAGAGACAGGAGATAGGAGACAGGAGGCGGAATACCCAGATTCCCCAAAAAGAAGAAGCCCATGCAAAGTCCCCAGTTATTTACCTTCGTTGTTTCCCTGACATTTTCATGACGCCAAGACGAAGATGCTTCATCAACGCTGCGTTTCCGTTTTGTTTTGTTTTTTTCGCTGTTCTCCTTATACCCTGTTTGTAGCTGCTATGCCTGAAGGAATATTAGCTTTCAGACCTTAAACCTTTAAGTCAATTCAATATAAACAGGTGGTATGACAAAACAACCTTAGGTTATATGTTTGAGGCGTTACTAAAAACGAAATGATCGATCAAATAGTTCAGTTTCCATACAGAATATTAGTTAATTTTTTTAAACAGGTCCTTTCCTAATCGAGCATCTTTATGCTTTAGCGCTCAGAGCAATTGGCGGCAAATTAAAATAAAGTCCCCATATTTTCTACCCATCCCGACCTACCCCACCCCAAAACGCACACACACACGTTTTGTTGCATGTCAGCACTCGAAAAAGCACCCTTCACCGCATTACCTTACCCATTCCCCGCCACTTGCATTGCTTAAATGCTTAAAAAGGCGTATAATTTGCATGAGATTTGATTTGATACCAGAGAAAGAGAAAGCAAGTAGTACTTATCAGAGCATACTTAAAGTGTTGCTGCAATGCAATTTGTGTAACTGTGAAAAATGCATTCCTTCCCCTGCAAATAAGCACCTTAAATTTTGTTCGCATCAACTAATCAAATTAGTTTTTAATAGTGTTGGAAAAATAGCTGTTAATATGCAACGGAGCATACAAAAAAGTTTTGTATTTGGAATTTGGAATAAAAAAATCATTCAACTACTTAAACTAAAGCGCAATCATAACAAGTTATGTTTGAAATAAAGTCTTTCGTTGTCTTAATATTAGATATGAATTCCTAGCATACATATATATTTATTTTGGTAGTCAAGTGGATATTGCTAATGCTGCTCGCACATGATCATTTGTATTTACGCGCATTTTGCCATGATGCACGTGCAGAATGCAAGGAGCCAAACACACACAGTTGGCTTTTCGTGCTTGTGACCCCTTTTTGGCCTTAGGTCATATGCTTGGCTCTCAGCTGTTACTGCTTCAGCTTCAGCTTCAGCTTCTGCTTCTTGCAATTGACAGCTATAGTTACAAATGTTGCAAATAGTAAATACTGCAAGCAAGCATGTATTGCCAATGTGTGTGTGTGTGTGTGTGTGTGTGTTCGTGTGTGCTCGTGTGTGTTGCTGCTGTTTGTTATTGTCGGCGTTCTTGAGTACATATAAAAACAATAAGCAAAATGCCAAAAGCAGCCACGTTTTTCATGCCAATATGCTGCGATTCGATTCGATTCGATTCGATGGCAAAGGCAAAGGCAAACAAATACAACAATAAATATTAATAAATTTCACATGATCATAAAAATGAATTTGTGAATCCCACATGCACACATACCAAAACCGGAGACACTAAGATACACACACACACACACACACACACACGCACGAACGTATTACATTATATGGCTTAACCATAACAAGGCAATCGCATTATTAGGCAGCACTGAGCTCAAATACGACAGCCTCATCCCCCGAAACTACCTTTACCCTCTCGCTATCATGGCGTTTGGCAGTGGGCGTTACGGGCGTGGCATGACTGGCAGTCAGGTGGATTGTTGGTGTTGCTGTTGCTGTTGTTGTTGTTCGTTCTAAGTATATTTTTGCCTTCATCTTTTCTCCGTTGTTGGTCTTGTGCTTTTTCACAGAAGGCGGTGTTGTCTTTAAGCACCAAAAGCAGTTAGGTGTTTTATCTTCAAGTGCACACACTCAGACATATAAACACACACACACATATGCACATAGTCATCGAAATACACGCATGTCTGTAATATAAACATATGCAATAAGGTTATCTTATTACCAGCACCAAAGAATAGGAGGCTCTGAGACACAGGCACAGTTAAACTGAATGTGGGAAATGTTTTGGGGGAATAGAAGACAGCAGCAGCAGCAGCAGCAGCAGTTGACAAGCTCCAAAAAAAGTTGGAGCGCCAAAATACGTTTTCGTAATTCGAAGCAGATAATTTAACTGCCTGTGCCACCGCACCCTCACCCTCACCCTCGCTCTCACCATCACCCTTAGCCACCCCTATCCACTGCTGCTGTCAATTGACTTTTGTCAATTTCTGTTGAAATATTCGTATCCGGTGTGCAAATAACGAATAAGCATTTAAGTGAAGTGAAATACTCTATATATATATTGCATCATATGAAATGTGTAAAGACACCTTAAACCCTTTTCACTTTCATTGTTTGTTGTTTATTTCGCAACTAAAAAATATGCTTTTTGCTTTCAAAGCAAAACTTTATTTTTAACAAATAAACAACAGTCTTTGTGGTCTTAAGTATTTTGCAGTTCTTGGAAAGTCGATATTTAATATTAAAAAGTATGGACACAGCAATCATATACAAACAGACATTCATATATTTATGTATGCATGCATTTATGATAATGTCATCGGTTGTAGTTTTTGCTTGAGCGACCTGTCAATTTGCACGTTAGATATTTTGTAAAGACTTCTTTCCCATTTTGCTTTGGTTCGTAATCAGCATTGGCCTATAGAAGATGCGAATGACAATATTTAGCTTGCATACCTTGCGTACCACCTTTCATATGTTTCTGGGCGTATTTATTATCTATGGTAATTTAAAGGTAAGCCGAGAGTATGGCGCATTGTCAATGGGCTCAAAACAACAAGCAAAAAGCATAACCACGGACTACTACTTCTATTACTAATAGTACTGTTGTTGTTGTTGTTGTTGTTGCTGCGGCTCTTCTATATCGTATCCGCCAGCGAAAGAAGCAAAAGCAAAATACAAAATAACAGCACAAGGAAGCATGAAAACAACCAAAAAAAAAGAAGAAAAAAAATGGTCCAATCGATAAGAATGTAATTTGCCATAATTCACTGAAATTTGCTCGGGATATTGGCTTTTTGCGTGTGTGTGTGTGTGTGCGTGTGTTTGTGCGTGTATAAAATGCACATATGAGAGCCATTTGCCAGTCTTGTTGTTGTATTTGTGTCTTTGGGAAGCGAGCCTAAAAAAAAAATGAAAATTATTAATGGAAAAGGGCAGTTTGGTATTAAAATTACACCTACTAAAGTAAAGACGAACACACTCACACACACACACACACACACCGATATACATACTCATTTACGCAATATGTATATATATGCGTGTGTATATATCATATTTATGTGTGTAAAGCCTCTGCACCCTCGCATATGCATTAAATTGACATTCATATTACTTATTTATGCATGGGAAATTAATTTTGATATGTTGATTTCTTGCATGAGCAAATCCAGCAAGCCAAACACAAACCAACACACAGATGTGATTATATTAATATATATTTATTTATGTAGAAAAGAAAGCATATGACACAATATTGTTACAAATGCTATTGCATAGAATATTTGTTCTCTCTGTCTTATTACACTACAAATGAAGCTAATTTGTAACTTTCACTATTGAGCAAGTTTTAAATGTTTTAATTTAAAGCTTTAAATAAAATAGTAATAGTATGTAGTATTCAATTATAATTTTATGAAACTCGACTTGAGGTAAGTTAAGCCAGACGAACAAATACTTTGTAAAGGATTAGCTAACAGTTCATAAATACTAGATAAATTGCCATCGAGATGGGTAGTAGATTATGGTTGGGCGGTCATTTCAATCACTTTGTGTGCCTTGTTCCTAATTTATGCCTGCCTGCCACAGCGCCACAGCTATTTGTGAACCACATGGAGCGTGCTTCGTCGCACGTGAGTTCGCTCCATCGCCCAAGCCGTGAATCGTTCGTTCGTTCGTTTGTTCGTTGGTTCGTTCGTTTGTGTATGCATATAGAAAAGTATAAATTGTTAGCTGGGCCATGTAATAAGCAGCGCCATCGATTCGCGGTCCAACTTCTCCAACCATCTCCTTCTAAGCTGTGCTGCTGCTGCTGCTGCTCCTGCTCATCTAAACTCAATTCGACTCAACACTCATCAGAGGTCGTCGCGCGCGTTGTAATGGCTTAAGCTTAATCGGAGGTTGGGGTTGAAGTTGAGTTTAAAAGGTTTCTTTTACACTTCCGTCCATGCGCTCATTCATTATGCGCACTTCCTGTCCTTCCGCTTCGAGGTGGGCATTGTCAGTTTGCCACTTGGCGTTTTTATAGTTTTTAATCACTTTTTAGTCGCCCAACGACAATTGCCTTAGGTCACACTTTGATTGGCAAGTAGTAGTATACAATAGTTATCAACGTTTTCTATCCTCAAGCAAATCAATTTGCATACCTCATTAAAGCATCTATCGATTTTAAAAGCGGAAGAGACAGTAAGAGAGAGCGAGAAAGGGAGAGAGTGTGATATGGATAGAGTTTATTTTAAGCTTTTGACAGATACCTGTTAGCTGTTTTCCTAGCGACCTAGCGACGCCACAATTGAGCCAAGCTTTCGTTGACCACATTGGGCGCCACTTGTCGCTAGTCGTCGCAAAGCATGTTCGATGCCTTCGAAACATTTACAAGTACAAGCAATTCGCTTAAGACTTTGTTTCAACTGAAATCTAAGCGATGCGGTTTTTTGTTTGGTTGCTCAAACATGCCAAAAATCTTTTGCAACTTCAATACACGTATAATGCAATATTGGATTTTGGAAATGAATTCTTATCTAAGTCATAAATGTTTCGACTACTTTGAAATATGTTGAATGATCTCCGTTTGCCGTTTTTGAGCTATGTTAGGGTATTCCACATGCTAGAAACTCACAAACTATGTTCTTCCTATTTCAGTATATATTTGGTATAAATTAAGTCTTGTGTTCTGGAGTTAGTTGGATAACTTCCCTTCATGCTTTTTCCCATCGCATTCTAAAGTTTGTCTGCGCAAATTTTGATAAATTTCGTATTTGTTGCGCATATATATATATTTTTTATTGTTTGGCAATTGTTGCCAGTTTGTTAGTGTTTTTGTTGCTTTTGTTCGTCAAGCAATTAAGCGATAAGCATGCTAAATACACAATGTGCTCCCCACCCTGGCCCAACCCACCCGCGCAACTGTTCCACAAATAGAAACACCACAAAAATTTACCATAGAAAGACACAAGATTCAATGTTGTTGTGTTTGTTGTTTTATGTTGTTGTTATCCATTGTCGACAAGAAACTCTAAAGCAACAACAAGAACAACAATAACAACAGTTGAAACAACAACAAAAACATTTTGTGGATGGGAAAGTTCACATGGACAAGCCAGTTAGCTCCAGCTCCAGCAGATGAAGATAACCACTTGAAAACTCATTAGTTGGAATTATAATTAGACAATTAAAAGGTTTTTCATTAGTTGTTTTTGGGTGTGTGTGTGTGTGTGTATGTGCTTTTAATATATTAAGTATTATAATAATTATTATAGTCATTAGCAAGTTCGCTAAGTAGCGTAACACACTTTTCCAATTATCGCCATTTTAATTGCACATACGTTCTGTTGGCCACAACATGAAAATTATCCAATTTGAGTTGCAGTTAGATTTGAAATTGGTTAATATTTCTCATTGTATGTTTTCTATAATTGCATGTTACGCAAGAACAAGCAAACAAGTCAATCAAACCAATCATATAGACAAATGTGAGTCGAACCGAGAGACAAATTTATGTTTAGCATAATTGAAATGTTCCTGCGAATTATTGAAAGTCAGTTCGAAATGGTTATGTTATGGTATGTTAAGACTTAGCTCAATCTCTATTAGCTGCATTGAGCCAACTATTTATGAAGTATTACATGCGAAGAGTTCATCAATGATAGCTTTAATTTGAGAGGGAAAATAGAATAGAATGCGGAATGAATCTTGGTATCTTGATAATAATGGGATAACTATGCGTGTGTTGGCGTCGCTGGAGCGACAAATACTGTGGGCACAAGTGCTTCGTATTATTTTAATATTATGAATAAAATGTAAGTGCTCCACACAATGTGTATGTATGCGTGTGTGTGTGTGCGTTGAAGTGCTCGCAGCAATGCCACCAAATAGGCGACCACAGAGTGAAGCTTAAACAAAAGCGCGATGCGATGGGGCAACAAAAATGTGCGCAGACAAAAATAAATCCCAAACACACACACACACACACACACATACAAAGAACCTTCTGTTACGTGGTGTGTGTGTGTGTGTCGGGTAATAATCTTATCTTTAACTCGGCAGAAACAGAAGCCATTGCCAGTTGCCATTGCTTTTGGCCAGCGACTGTGAAAGCAGCAACTGCTACGGCGACAAACGACAACGCGCCTGCTGCCATAGCGCTCCTCCATTGTATGCTCCGTACGTTAGTACGGTAAATGTGCGTGCCAGTCACAGTCGCAGTCTACGTACTTGTATGTGTGTGTCTGTGTGTGTGTGTGTGTTTAAAGACTGCCATTTCCATATGGCGTCATACTGCTGGGTGTCATGACGGCGGCTTCTGCTGCTGCCGTTGGTTTCATACAATTGAAATTTGTAATTATTCAAATCGGATTTAAATACAGACACACACACACACACACACACTTACAGCAGAAGAGGCTCGACATCGACTTTAGTTTTGAGCCTGGTAAAAACGTTAAAGCAGCAACAGCAGCAGCAGCAGCAGCAACAGCAGCAAAAGCCGCCAGCCAAAAAATAAAATAATCTAAATTATAGGCTGCTAAGAGAGAAAGGGCAGAGTGTCAGAGAGAGAGAGAGAGGAAGAGAGACAGGAACAGCAAAGAAGGTGTGTCTGTGTGGGTGATGGAAGGTGGAATGTCAGACAGGTGCATGCTGTACCGAACCAGATGAAGATTGCGAGGAGAAACGCTTAAAGAACCTTTTTTTTTTGCTCTGCTCTGCTCTGCTCTCGGTTTCCTGTTTGTTCTCGCATCCTGTGCCCCTTTGTTTTTGTTTGTGTGTGTGTGTGTGTGTGTGTGACAACGTCAAATTGGATGAAAATTAATTCATTTTGAAGCGTTAAGATTCTTTACGCGCTAATGAGTTGAAGTGTGTGTGTGTGCACACACACACAGGCATGATGAAAAAGGGAGCCATAAATACTTTGTGCTGGCAACATCTGCTTCCACGACCTGACTGACGCATTTAAGCCTTGTGGTTATTAAAGTGGACGTGGCAACGAATAAACGTTCATTAATCCTTCTCAGTCTCGATTAATATGAATGCATCACAAATAAACTGAATAATATTTCCCAACCTACAACGGGTGTTAATACCATTACATTTGAGATAAGAGATAAATGTATTGCTGCATTTAAAACTATACAATTTGTGCTTAGTGGCAAGGTCAACTATTCAACTTAAGCCCAATGCGACAGATCTTTATACTACCTCATGTAAGCGGATAGAGAGAGAGAGAGAGGAACTAACGAGGCGAGACACAAAGTCTGAGAGTCTGCATCCGGTTATGGATAAGGATCCATAAGTGCTATGTCCAAGGCACTTACTTATCAGCATTTTGGCCATCTTAACAGCAAACGTGCAACGTTTTGTGTGTGTGTGTGTGAGGGTAAATGGCTGCAATGGCTGTAAGGGGCAAGGCGCAAAGGGCAGGTGCAATCTACTGCCAAATTACTTTAACTTGACTCATTTTGCAATTGGTTTTCATGCCGCACTGTGTGTGCCCCTTTTTTTGCCCTGCTCAAAAACCATTTACTTTAACATACACGATCTATGTTTGTGTGTGTGTGTGTGTATTTGTGTGGTGTGTTAGCTTTAGTCTGAGAGAGACTGAGCCTGAAGCTGGCAGCGACAGGTACCGAACGGTGTGTGTAGAGGCAATACTAAAGATATACCTTGGACAAGGCTGCGTTTTTTTTGTCGCTGGCTATGAAACAGATAAATTGCAAAAGTTTTTCCGAATATTTTCACAAGACGTTGCCGACGACAACGACGACGACGTCGACGGCGATGTAAACGAAGGACGAGCGACGACGCACAAAAACCGTTAGCATGGCAAGGATTGCCAAATAATGGCTGGGGGGGGGGGGGGGGGACATGGAGTGTGAGGGGACTGGAACGTGGTTTCTCTCTTATGGGTTTTTTTTTGGGGGGGGGCCAACGCACACACACACACACACACTGGAAGAAAATGGATCGTCTGGCTGGCATAGCGCAAAAATCTGCAATGAAATTTTACCAATAAACTTTAGACGCACACATGGTTGCCGATGGCGCGGATGTGCGGATATGCGGATATATATAAACATATACATCTACATCTACATATACATATACATATACATATACATATACATCTACATATACATATACTTAGATGTATGCGGACAGGTGGAACTTTTTTGAACTATACTAAATTATTGTAGTTGCCGGAAAAAGTTGGCCCTATATGCTCGTGGCGCACGCACAACAGCAACAGCAACAACAACAACAGCAATATGTCCACACCACACACACACACACACACATGTATTTCCTTAATCACCCCCTCTGTCTCCTGGTGGTATGCTGGCGTGTTGGGACGATGCGACGCGTCGCACCTTTTGACATGCCCCCGGGTGATATGTGGGTGGAGTAGAGGGGGGGGGGGGGGGGGGGGTAGGGTGCTGAGTGCCGCAGGCGTTTTCCAGACCAGATAACGCTGCACATATGCGAAAGAAGACCAAAGCTATAAAATGCGGTGAACTAATGGCAAAGCCTCCACCTGACTAAAAACACTATAACACTACCGCCCCCCCCTTCCACCCTCCCACGCAACTCACCTAACACTATATCACTTCCCACTTGAAATGGCCTTCAACCCCCTTTACCCCTATCTTCAGCCATCCAACACTCGGCAGGCTGGTGGCAGTTATTAACTTTGAATGTTAAAAGCGGATGAGGAGGCGTGCATAACAGAGACTCTACTGTGATTTTTAGTATGTCTATGTGTGTGTGTGTGAGTTGTCTGCAACATTTCATTGCACTCAGCATGCAGATTTCTTTCATTCACAGCAATGCTAGAGGGTATCGGGGAAGTTGAATGCGTCTGATCCAAGTAGAAAGAGAGCGAACGAAACTGAAGGATTGAACTAGAGTTAAATCTGTACAATAAAAGGGTAAACAAATCTTAAAAAGATTTAAAAAAATCTATTAATATTGATATATAGTTTTGTTATGCACAGCTTTGCGAAAGCTACAGTTCGATCTACTTATCCCAACTAAATGCAAAATATAAATATAAACCGATAAATCTCATCACAAGCTTTCGCAATTTCCCTTACTTATCCCAATAGAATAATGATTGTAGGGTATCTCTTAGTGCGGTGCAGTTTTTGGTTGCACTTAGAACGGAAATTTTTTTTTAGTTGCCAAAATGAAAGATGCGCCAAACTTGTGACAATGTCAGGTGCAGAGTTCGAAGAAGTATAGCAGCAGTTGAAGCTGAAAGTGTGGAAAGTGTCGCTTCTGGGTCAAATGTGTTTAGCCTCCAAGGTCGCTCGCTACCTATCCTGTCCGTCTGTTCGTCTGTTCTGTTCTGTTTGTCTGCCAGTTTGTCGAGATCTATTGAAACTTTTGCACTCCCAAGCGACAAACTCGCTTTAGCGTACAATGCTGATGTTTAAGTTACGCTTCCCACGGGCAAGCTGAGTTAATTTATTGATTTGGGACCGCTGGTACACTCGGACACTCCATTCCTAAATGTGATTTGTGTAATTTGCAGCAGGCCTGGTCTACTCGGTTTGGATTTTATAAGAAGCTATGTGTGTGCGCATGCGATAAGTAAAGATTTCATAAGGATTGCAGTGTGCAGTAACGTTCTGTTAAATTGCATCTAAGTGACGTTTCCGCAGTGTTCAGCAAGAGAGGCAGATAAGAGAAGAAGTTTCTGTTTGAGGTTCGGTTCATTCCTAAAATGCATTCTCACTGGAGGCATGATTTACTTAAACTCAGTATAAAATTCTTTAATTAAGTCAGTTTTTCTTTGAACTTAGTGCGACGAATACGACAATTGCTTGACAATCTCAATCTTAGTGAAAAAAATGTTCCAAAAGTTTTGGGCTTTTAACTACGAATATTTTGTGTGTGTGTGTGTGCGTGTGTGTGTTTTTACTGCTTAGTAAAAGTTTGGCAACTATCAAAATCAACCGACTAATATGTCTTTCATATAATTTATATGTGTGTGAGATGCATAAAAACCCAAAAACCAAAGTCCACCACGCCCGGAAGACGCGGCCGTAAACAAGCCAAATGACACCCAGCAAAAACAACAACAACAACAACAAGCTGAGATGGCACAGTGGGTTGCTTAGAAAACTTTCTTTAGTTGGCACACAAGGCACGTCCGCCTGTGGATACAATATGTCATAGTGGCTCCTTCCTGCTCCAGCTCCAGCTCCTGCTACTGCCTTACCTCCATCTCGCCACATGACTCGGAGCACTTGGAGTAACATGTGTCATTTGTGAACATCCTATCCCCTTTTCTTCGCAACACCCTACGGTCAACACAACTAAGTTCCGTGGGTCGGGGGTAACAGAGAGGTAGTGGTGCGGTGGGAATTGCTTGGCACTGGCTAACGGGAGTCGACTCGTGCAGCGCTTGTTGACAGCACTTACGGCCTCAAGTGAGGCGCATAAATTTTTGCATTCTTCGCTTAATGCTGACTTCTTCTTCTCTCCTCGCTCTTTCCCTCCTCTGTAAGTCACCTGCTGCCCGCTGCGTTTCAAGTTTCCCTGCCCAACTCCTTAAGTCCTTTTGGCTCTGTGTCTGTGTGTGTGTGTGTGGGTGGGTTTGTGTGTGAGTGTGGGCCTCATCACCTGCCTTCCATAACTTATGGTGTTTGCGTGTGTGTGTGTGGGTGTGTGTGTATGTGTGTGCAAGCAAATCATGTCACAGTTGGCATGCAAATCCTAAAACAATCACTTAAAGTTATACGTGCGGAAGGTTCACACTTGGAATTGTACTTGGACTTGGTTAGCTGGATTGCAGATTGCCGGATTATGGGTTGGCGGGTTGGTGGGATTTGGTCGCGATTTTATGTTCCGGTTGCATGGGCTCTCCACTGTATTCTGTTTAGTTTATTAGGTGCTGTTAACAGTGCCGATAAATTTTGTGAACAAGTACTTTAACTTTGTTTAAGTGCATACCTTAAGAACTTTTAACTGTAAATCAAACAACAAGAAGCCAAAAACTCTAAGCTGACCTATTAGTTTTTAACGCTTGGATTGTTTATCTAAACCAGCGGTCGGGGAACTTTTTTAATCATTACCCCAAAATATTTTTGTTTAAGTTGATATTACCCCATTGCGGTTCCTCGACCTTTGTTGAGTGGAAACGAATATGGTTGATGCATTGGCTAAATTACCCAAAAAGAAAAATTAAAAAAAAGATACATACTTTTAGGCAGATCGCTTATTCTTTCATATTTAGTTGGTGCGGAAAAAAAACATTGCATACGGTATAGGCCGTATATTAAAGTCAATTCAATCCACTTGCTGCTGAGTCAAAAATTAGAAAAAATTAGCAAAAACTCGACGAGAGCTCGGTGGAGTTTTTTTTTGGCGATCTCCACGAGTTTTTTTTTTTGTTTTTTT